>JAQOOB010000024.1:0-298396 GCA_029721495.1 Citrus inodora
ACTTTGCGAGGTCCCTCCGTGTGCCAAAAATAGGCCGCGGGCACAGCCGCGCCCAAAAACGAGCGACCGAAGGCCGGGGCCCCAAGTTCGTCCAGCGGAAAAATGCCCCAAAAACGGGTGTGCTATAGCCTTGGGGCGTGGGGCTGGCGAACTTCGTCCGCCGGACTCGGAATGGGCCGAGACTTTGCAAGGCCCCTCCGTGTGCCAAAAATAGGCCGCGGGCACAGCCGCGCCCAAAAACGAGCGACCGAAGGCCGGGGCCCCAAGTTCGTCCAGCGGAAAAATGCCCCAAAAACGGGTGTGCTATAGCCTTGCGGCGTGGGGCTGGCGAACTTCGTCCGCCGGACTCGGAATGGGCCGAGACTTTGCGAGGCCCCTCCGTGTGCCAAAAATAGGCCGCGGGCACAGCTGCGCCCAAAAACGAGCGACCGAAGGCCGGGGCCTCAAGTTCGTCCAGCGGAAAAATGCCCCAAAAACGGGTGTGCTATAGCCTTGGGGCGTGGGGCTGGCGAACTTCGTCCGCCGGACTCGGAATGGGCCGAGACTTTGCGAGGCCCCTCCGTGTGCCAAAAATAGGCCGCGGGCACAGCCGCGCCCAAAAACGAGCGCCCGAAGTCCGGAGCCCCAAGTTCGTCCAGCTGAAAAATGCCCAAAAAACGGGTGGGCTATAGCCTTGGGGCGTGGGGCTGGCGAAGTTCGTCCGCCGGACTCGGAATGGGGCAAAACTTTGTGTGCCCCCTCCGTTTGCCAAAAAAAGGCCGCGGGCAAAGCCGCGCCCAAAAACGAGCGCCCGAAGTCCTGGGCCCCAAGTTCGTCCAGCGGAAAAATGCCCAAAAAACGATGGGCTATAGCCTTGGGGTGTGGGGCTGGCGAAGTTCGTCCGCCGGACTCGGAATGGGGTGAAACTTTGCGTGCCCCCTCCGTTTGCTAAAAATAGGCCGCGGCCAAAGCCGCGCCCAAAAACGAGCGCCCGAAGTCCGGGGCGCCAAGTTCGTCCAGCGGAAAAATGCCCAAAAAACGGGTGGGCTATAGCCTTGGGGCGTGGGGCTGGCGAAGTTCGTCCGCCGGACTCGGAATGGGACGAAACTTTGCGTGCCCCCTCCGTATGCCAAAAATAGGCCGCGGGCAAAGCCGCGCCCAAAAACGAGCGCCCGAAGTCCGGGGCCCCAAGTTCGTCCAGCGGAAAAATGCCTAATAAATGATGGGCTATAGCCTTGGGGCGTGGGGCGGGCGAAGTTCGTCCGCCGGACTCGGAATGGGGTGAAACTTTGCGTGCCCCCTCCGTATGCCAAAAATAGGCCGCGGGCAAAGCCGCGCCCAAAAACGAGCGCCCGAAGTCCGGGGCCCCAAGTTCGTCCAGAGGAAAAATGCCTAATAAATGATGGGCTATAGCCTTGGGGCGTGGGGCGGGCGAAGTTCGTCCGCCGGACTCGGAATGGGGCGAAACTTTGCGTGCCCCCTCCGTGCGCCAAAAATAGGCCGCGGGCAAAGCCGTGCCCAAAAATGAGCGCCCGAAGTCCGGGGCCCCAAGTTCGTCCAGCGGAAAAATGCCCAAAAAACGGGTGGGCTATAGCCTTGGGGCGTGGGGCTGGCGAAGTTCGTCCACCGGACTCGGAATGGGGCGAAACTATGCGTGCCCCCTCCGTGTGCCAAAAATAGGCTGCGGGCAAAGCCGCGCCCAAAAACGAGAGCCCGAAGTCCGGGGCCCCAAGTTCGTCCAGCGGAAAAATGCCCAAAAAACGGGTGGGCTATAGCCTTGGGGCGTGGGGCTGGCGAAGTTCGTCCGCCAGACTCGGAATGGGGCGAAACTTTGCGTGCCCCCTCCGTGTGCCAAAAATAGGCCGCGGGCAGAGCCGCGCCCAAAAACGAGCGCCCGAAGTCCGGGGCCCCAAGTTCGTCCAGCGGAAAAATGCCCAAAAAACGATGGGCTATAGCCTTGGGGCGTGGGGCTGGCGAAGTTCGTCCGCCGGACTGGGAATGGGGCGAAACGTTGCGTGCCCCCTCCGTGTGCCATAACTATGCCGCGGGCAAAGCCGCGCCCAAAAACGAGCGCCCAAAGTCCGGGGCCCCAAGTTCGTCCAGCGGAAAAATGCCCAAAAAACGGGTGGGCTATAGCCTTGGGGCGTGGGGCTGGCGAAGTTCGTCCGCCGGACTCGGAATGGGGCGAAACTTTGCGTGCCCCCTCCGTGTGCCAAAAATAGGCCGCGGGCAAAGCCGCGCGCAAAAACGAGCGCCCAAAGTCCGGGGCCCCAAGTTCGTCCAGCGGAAAAATGCCCAAAAAACGGGTGGGCTATAGCCTTGAGGCATGGGGCTGGCGAAGTTCGTCCGCCGGACTCGGAATGGGGCGAAACTTTGCGTGCCCCCTCCGTGTGCCAAAAATAGGCCGCGGGCAAAGCCGCGCGCAAAAACGAGCGCCCGAAGTCCGGGGCACCAAGTTCGTCCAGCGGAAAAATGCCCAAAAAACGATGGGCTATAGCCTTGGGGCGTGGGGCTGGCGAAGTTCGTCCGCCAGACTCGGAATGGGGCGAAACTTTGCGTGCCCCCTCCGTGTGCCAAAAATAGGCCGCGGGCAGAGCCGCGCCCAAAAACGAGCGCCCGAAGTCCGGGGCCCCAAGTTCGTCCAGCGGAAAAATGCCCAAAAAACGATGGGCTATAGCCTTGGGGCGTGGGGCTGGCGAAGTTCGTCCGCCGGACTCGGAATGGGGCGAAACTTTGCGTGCCCCCTCTGTGTGCCAAAAACAGGCCGCGGACAGAGCCGCGCCCAAAAACAAGAGCCCGAAGTCCGGGGCCCCAAGTTCGTCCAGCGGAAAATTGCCCAAAAAATGATGGGCTATAGCCTTGGGGCGTGGGGCTGGCGAAGTTCGTCCGCCGGACTGGGAATGGGGCGAAACTTTGCATGCCCCCTCCGTGTGCCAAAAATAGGCCGCGGGCAAAGCCGCGTCCAAAAACGAGCGCCCGATGTCCGGGGCCCCAAGTTCGTCCATCGGAAATATGCCTAATAAACGATGGGCTATAGCCTTGGGGCGTGGGGCGGGCGAAGTTCGTCCGCCGGACTCGGAATGGGGCAAAACTTTGCGTGCCCCCTCCGTGTGCCAAAAATAGGCCGCGGGCAAAGCCGCGACCAAAATCGAGCGCCCGAAGTCCGGGGCCCCAAGTTCGTCCAGCGGAAAAATGCCCAAAAAACGGGTGGGCTATAGCCTTGGGGCGTGGGGCTGGCGAAGTTCGTCCGCCGGACTCGGAATGGGGCGAAACTTTGCGTGCCCCCTCCGTGTGCCAAAAATAGGCTGCGGGCAGAGCCGCGCCCAAAAACGAGCGCCCGAAGTCCGGGGCCCCAAGTTCGTCCAGCGGAAAAATGCCCAAAAAACGATGGGCTATAGCCTTGGGGCGTGGGGCTGCCGAAGTTCGTCCGCCGGACTCAGAATGGGGCGAAACTTTGCGTGCCCCCTCCGTGTGCCAAAAATAGGCCATGGGCAAAGCTGCGCCCAAAAACGAGCGCCCGAAGTCCGGGGCCCCAAGTTCGTCCAGCGGAAAAATGCCCAAAAAACGGGTGGGCTATAGCCTTGGGGCGTGGGGCTGGCGAAGTTTGTCCGCCGGACTCGGAATGGGGTGAAACTTTGCGTGCCCCCTCCGTGTGCCAAAAATAGGCCGCGGGCAAAGCCGCGCCCAAAAACGAGCGCCCGAAGTCCGGGGCACCAAGTTCGTGCAGCGGAAAAATGCCAAAAAAACGATGGGCTATAGCCTTGGGGCGTGGGGCGGGCGAAGTTCGTCCGCCGGACTCGGAATGGGGCGAAACTTTGCGTGCCCCCTTCGTGTGCCAAAAATAGGCCGCGGGCAAAGCTGCGCCCAAAAACGAGCGCCCAAAGTCCGGGGCCCCAAGTTCGTCCAGCGGAAAAATGCCCAAAAAACGGGTGGGCTATAGCCTTGAGGCGTGGGGCTGGCGAAGTTCGTCCGCCGGACTCGGAATGGGGCGAAACTTTGCGTGCCCCCTCCGTGTGCCAAAAATAGGTCGCGGGCAAAGCCGCGCCCAAAAACGAGCACCCGAAGTCTGGGGCCCCAAGTTCGTCCAGCGGAAAAATGCCCAAAAAAGGGGTGGGCTATAACCTTGGGGCGTGGGGCTGGCGAAGTTCATCCGCCGGACTCAGAATGGGGCGAAACTTTGCGTGCCCCCTCCGTGTACCAAAAATAGGCCGCGGACAAAGCCGCGCCCAAAAACGAGTGCCCAAAGTCCGGGGCCCCAAGTTCGTCCAGCGGAAAAATGCCCAAAAAACGGGTGGGCTATAGCCTTGGGGCGTGGGGCTGGCAAAGTTCGTCCGCCGGACTCGGAATGGGGCGAAACTTTGCGTGCCCCCTCCGTGTGCCAAAAATCGGCCGCGGGCAAAGCCGCGCCCAAAAACGAGCGCCCGAAGTCCGGGGCCCCAAGTTCGTCCAGCGGAAAAATGCCCAAAAAACGATGGGCTATAGCCTTGGGGCGTGGGGCTGGCGAAGTTCGTCCGCCGGACTCGGAATGGGGCGAAACTTTGCGTGCCCCCTCCGTGTGCCAAAAATAGGCCGCGGGCAATGCCGCGCCCGAAAATCAGCGCCCGAAGTCCGGGGCCCCAAGTTCGTCCAGCGGAAAAATGCCCAAAAAACGGGTGGGCTATAGCCTTGGGGCGTGGGGCTGGCGAAGTTTGTCCGCCGGACTCGGAATGGGGCGAAACTTTGCGTGCCCCCTCCGTGTGCCAAAAATAGGCTGCGGCCAGAGCCGCGCCCAAAAACGAGCGCCCAAAGTCCGGGGCGCCAAGTTCGTCCAGCGGAAAAATGCCCAAAAAACGATGGGCTATAGCCTTGGGGCGTGGGGCTGCCGAAGTTCGTCCGCCGGACTCAGAATGGGGCGAAACTTTGCGTGCCCCCTCCGTGTGCCGGAAATAGTCCATGGGCAAAGCCGCGCCCAGAAACGAGCACCCGAAGTCCGGGGCCCCAAGTTCGTCCAGCGGAAAAATGCCCAAAAAACTGGTGGGCTATAGCCTTGGGGCGTAGGGCTGGCGAAGTTCGTCCGCCGGACTCGGAATGGGGCGAAACTTTGCGTGCCCCCTCCGTGTGCCAAAAATAGGCCGCGGGAAAAGCCGCGCCCAAAAACGAGCGCCCGAAGTCCGGGGCACCAAGTTCGTGCAGCGGAAAAATGCCAAAAAAACGATGGGCTATAGCCTTGGGGCGTGGGGCTGGCGAAGTTCGTCCGCCGGACTCGGAATGGGGCGAAACTTTGCGTGCCCCCTTCGTGTGCCAAAAATAGGCCGCGGGCAAAGCTGCGCCCAAAAACGAGCACCCAATGTCCGGGGCCCCAAGTTCGTCCAGCGGAAAAATGCCCAAAAAACGGGTGGGCTATAGCCTTGAGGCGTGGGGCTGGCGAAGTTCGTCCGCCGGACTCGGAATGGGGCGAAACTTTGCGTGCCCCCTCCGTGTGCCAAAAATAGGCCGCGGGCAAAGCCGCGCCCAAAAACAAGCGCCCGAAGTCTGGGGCCCCAAGTTCGTCCAGCGGAAAAATGCCCAAAAAAGGGGTGGGCTATAACCTTGGGGCGTGGGGCTGGCGAAGTTCATCCGCCGGACTCGGAATGGGGCGAAACTTTGCGTGCCCCCTCCGTGTGCCAAAAATAGGCCGCGGACAAAGCCGCGCCCAAAAACGAGTGCCCAAAGTCCGGGGCCCCAAGTTCGTCCAGCGGAAAAATGCCCAAAAAACGGGTGGGCTATAGCCTTGGGGCGTGGGGCTGGCAAAGTTCGTCCGCCGGACTCGGAATGGGGCGAAACTTTGCGTGCCCCCTCCGTGTGCCAAAAATCGGCCGCGGGCAAAGCCGCGCCCAAAAACGAGCGCCCGAAGTCCGGGGCCCCAAGTTCGTCCAGCGGAAAAATGCCCAAAAAACGATGGGCTATAGCCTTGGGGCGTGGGGCTGGCGAAGTTCGTCCGCCGGACTCGGAATGGGGCGAAACTTTGCGTGCCCCCTCCGTGTGCCAAAAATAGGCCGCGGGCAATGCCGCGCCCGAAAATCAGCGCCCGAAGTCCGGGGCCCCAAGTTCGTCCAGCGGAAAAATGCCCAAAAAACGGGTGGGCTATAGCCTTGGGGCGTGGGGCTGGCGAAGTTCGTCCGCCGGACTCGGAATGGGGCGAAACTTTGCGTGCCCCCTCCGTGTGCCAAAAATAGGCTGTGGCCAGAGCCGCGCCCAAAAACGAGCGCCCGAAGTCCGGGGCCCCAAGTTTGTCCAGCGGAAAAATGCCCAAAAAACGATGGGCTATAGCCTTGGGGCGTGGGGCGTGGGGCGTGGGGCTGGCGAAGTTCGTCAGCCGGACTCGGAATGGGGCGAAACTTTGCGTGCCCCCTCCATGTGCCAAAAATAGGCCGCGGGCAAAGCCGCGGCCAAAAACGAGTGCCCGAAGTCCGGGGCCCCAAGTTCGTCCAGCGGACAAATGCCCAAAAAACGATGTGCTATAGCCTTGGGGCGTGGGGCTGGCAAAGTTCGTCCGCCGGACTCGGAATGGGGCGAAACTTTGCGTGCCCCCTCCGTGTGCCAAAAATAGGCCGCGGGCAAAGCCGCGCCCAAAAACGAGCGCCCGAAGTCCGGGGCCCCAAGTTCGTCCAGCGGAAAAATGCCCAAAAAACGGGTGGGCTATAGCCTTGGGGCGTGGGGCTGCCGAAGTTCGTCCGCCGGACTCGGAATGGGGCGAAACTTTGCGTGCCCCCTCCGTGTGCCAAAAATAGGCCGCGGGGAAAGCTGCGCCCAAAAACGAGCGCCCGAAGTCCGGTGCCCCAAGTTCGTCCAGCGGAAAAATGCCCAAAAAACAGGTGGGCTATGGCCTTGGGGCGTAGGGCTGGCGAAGTTCGTCCGCCGGACTCGGAATGGGGTGAAACTTTGTGTGCCCCCTCCGTGTGCCAAAAATAGGCTGCGGACAAAGCCGCGCCCAAAAACGAGTGCCCGAAGTCCGGGGCCCCAAGTTCGTCCAGCGGAAAAATGCCCAAAAAACGGATGGGCTATAGCCTTGGGGTGTGGGGCTGGCGAAGTTCGTCCGCCGGACTCAGAACGGGGAGAAACTTTACGTGCCCCCTCCGTGTGCCAAAAATACGCCGCGGGCAAAGCCGCGCCGAAAAACGAGCGCCCGAAGTCCGGGGCCCCAAGTTCGTCCAACGGAAAAATGCCCAAAAAACGATGGGCTATAGCCTTGGGGCGTGGGGCTGGCGATGTTCGTCCGCCGGACTCGGAATGGGGTGAACCTTTGCGTGCCCCCTCCGTGTGCCAAAAATAGGCCGCGGGAAAAGCCGCGCCCAAAAACGAATGCCCGAAGTCCGGGGCCCTAGGTTCGTCCAGCGGAAAAATGCCCAAAAAACGGGTGGGCTATAGCCTTGGGGCGTGGGGCTGGCGAAGTTCGTCCGCCGGACTCGGAATGGGGAGAAACTTTGCGTGCCCCCTCCGTGTGCCAAAAATAGGCCGCGGGCAAAGCCGCGCCCAAAAATGAGCGCCCAAAGTCCGGGGCCCCAAGTTCGTCCAGCGGAAAAATGCCCAAAAAACGGGTGGGCTATCGCCTTGGGGCGTGGGGCTGGCGAAGTTCGTCCGCCGGACTCAGAATGGGGCGAAACTTTGCGTGCCCCCCCCCCCCCCCCGTGTGGCAAAAATAGGCCGCGGGCAAAGCCGCGCCCAAAAACGAGCGCCCGAAGTCCGGGGCCCCAAGTTCGTCCAGCGGAAAAATGCCCAAAAAAGGATGGGCTATAGCCTTGGGGCGTGGGGCTGGCGAAGTTCGTCCGCCGGACTCGGAATGGGGCGAAACTTTGCGTGCCCCCTCCGTGTGCCAAAAATAGGCCGCGGGCAAAGCCGCGTCCAAAAACGAGCGCCCGAAGTCCGGGGCCCCAAGTTCGTCCAGCGGAAAAATGCCCAAAAAACGGGCGGGCTATAGCCTTGGGGCGTGGGGCTGCCGAAGTTCGTCCGCCGGACTCGGAATGGGACGAAACTTTGCGTGTCCCCTCCGTGTGCCAAAAATTGGCCGCGGGCAACGCCGCGCCCAAAAACGAGCGCCCAAATTCCGGGGCCCCAAGTTCGTCCAGCGGAAAAATGGCCAAAAAACAATGGGCTATAGCCTTGGGGCGTGGGGCTGGCGAAGTTCGTCCTCCGGACTCGGAATGGAGCGAAACTTTGCGTCCCCCTACGTGTGCCAAAAATAGGCCGCGGGCAAAGCCGCGCCCAAAAACGAGCGCCCGAAGTCCGGGGCCCCAAGTTCGTCCAGCGGAAAAATGCCCAAAAAATGGGTGGGCTATAGCCTTGGGGCGTGGGGCTGGCGAAGTTCGTCCGCCGGACTCGGAATGGGGCGAAACTTTGCGTGCCCCCTCCGTGTGCAAAAAATAGGCTGCGGGCAAAGCCGCGCCCAAAAACGAGTGCCCGAAGTCCGGGGCCCCAAGTTCGTCCAGCGGAAAAATGCCCAAAAAACGGGTGGGCTATTGCCTTGGGGGGTGGGGTTGGCGAACTTCGTCCGCCGGACTCGGAATGGGGCGAAACTTTGCGTGCCCCCTCCGTGTACAAAAAATAGGCCGCGGGCAAAGCCGCGTCAAAAAATGAGCACCCGAAGTCCGGGGCCCCAAGTTCGTCCAGCGGAAAAATGCCCAAAAAATGATGGGCTATAGCCTTAGGGCGGGGGACTGGCGAAGTTCGTCCGCCGGACTCGGAATGGGGCGAAACTTTGCATGCCCCCTCCGTGTGCCAAAAATAGGCCGCGGGCAATGCCGCGCCCAAAAACGAGCGCCCGAAGTCCGGGGCCCCAAGTTCGTCCAGCGGAAAAATGCCCAAAAAACGGGTGGGCTATTGCCTTGGGGGGTGGGGTTGGCGAACTTCGTCCGCCGGACTCGGAATGGGGCGAAACTTTGCGTGCCCCCTCCGTGTACAAAAAATAGGCCGCGGGCAAAGCCGCGTCAAAAAACGAGCGCCCGAAGTCCGGGGCCCCAGGTTCGTCCAGCGGAAAAATGCCCAAAAAACGATGGGCTATAGCCTTGGGGCGGGGGGCTGGCGAAGTTCGTCCGCCGGACTCGGAATGGGGGGAAACTTTGCGTGCCCCCTCCGTGTGCCAAAAATAGGCCGCGGGAAAAGCCGCGCCCAAAAACGAGCGCCCGAAGTCCGGGGCCCCAAGTTCGTCCAGCGGAAAAATGCCCAAAAAACGATGGGCTATAGCCTTGGGGCATGGGGCTGGCGAAATTCGTCTGTCGGACTCGGAATGGGGCAAAACTTTGCATGCCCCCTCCGTGTGCCAAAAATACGCCACGGGAAAGCCGCGCCCAAAAACGAGCACCCGAAGTCCGGGTCCCCAAGTTCGTCCAGCGGAAAATTGCCCAAAAAATGGGTGGGCTATAGCCTTGGGGCGTGGGGCTGGCGAAGTTCGTCCGCCGGACTCGGAATGGGACGATACTTTGCGTGCCCCCTCCGTGTGCCAAAAATAGGCCGCGGGCAAAGCCGCGCCCAAAAACAAGCGCCCGAAGTCCGGGGCCCCAAGTTCGTCCAGCGGAAAAATGCCCAAAAAACGGGTGGGCTATAGCCTTGGGGCGTGGGGCTGGCGAAGTTCGTCCGCCGGACTCGGAATGGGGCGAAACTTTGCGTGCCCCCTCCGTGTGCAAAAAATAGGCTGCGGGCAAAGCCGCGCCCAAAAACGAGCGCCCGAAGTCCGGGGCCCCAAGTTCGTCCAGCGGAAAAATGCCCAAAAAACGGGTGGGCTATTGCCTTGGGGGGTGGGGTTGGCGAACTTCGTCCGCCGGACTCGGAATGGGGCGAAACTTTGCGTGCCCCCTCCGTGTACAAAATATAGGCCGCGGGCAAAGCCGCGTCAAAAAACGAGCACCCGAAGTCCGGGGCCCCAAGTTCGTCCAGCGGAAAAATGCCCAAAAAATGATGGGCTATAGCCTTAGGGCGGGGGACTGGCGAAGTTCGTCCGCCGGACTCGGAATGGGGCGAAACTTTGCGTGCCCCCTCCGTGTGCCAAAAATAGGCCGCGGGCAATGCCGCGCCCAAAAACGAGCGCCCGAAGACCGGGGCCCCAAGTTCGTCCAGCGGAAAAATGCCCAAAAAACGGGTGGGCTATTGCCTTGGGGGGTGGGGTTGGCGAACTTCGTCCGCCGGACTCGGAATGGGGCGAAACTTTGCGTGCCCCCTCCGTGTACAAAAAATAGGCCGCGGGCAAAGCCGCGTCAAAAAACGAGCGCCCGAAGTCCGGGTCCCGAGGTTCGTCCAGCGGAAAAATGCCCAAAAAACGATGGGCTATAACCTTGGGGCGGGGGGCTGGCGAAGTTCCTCCGCCGGACTCGGAATGGGGGGAAACTTTGCGTGCCCCCTCCGTGTGCAAAAAATAGGCCGCGGGAAAAGCCGCGCCCAAAAACGAGCGCCCGATGTCCGGGGCCCCAAGTTCGTCCAGCGGAAAAATGCCCAAAAAATGATGGGCTATAGCCTTGGGGAGTGGGGCTGGCGAAGTTCATCCGCCGGACTCAGAATGGGGTGAAACTTTGCTTGCCCCCTCCGTGTGGCAAAAATAGGCCGCGGACAAAGCCGCGCCCCAAAACGAGCGCCCGAAGTCCGGGGCCCCAAGTTCGTCCAGCGGAAAATTGCCCAAAAAATGATGGGCTATAGCCTTGGGGCATGGGGCTGGCGAAATTCATCTGCCGGACTCGGAATGGGGCAAAACTTTGCATGCCCCCTCCGTGTGCCAAAAATACGCCACGGGAAAGCCGCGCCCAAAAACGAGTACCCGAAGTCCGGGTCCCCAAGTTCGTCCAGCGGAAAATTGCCCAAAAAATGGGTGGGCTATAGCCTTGGGGCGTGGGGCTGGCGAAGTTCGTCCGCCGGACTCGGAATGGGGCGAAACTTTGCGTGCCCCCTCCGTGTGCCAAAAATAGGCCGCGGGCAAAGCCGCGCCCAAAAACGAGCGCCCGAAGTCCGGGGCCCCAAGTTCGTCCAGCGGAAAAATACCCAAAAAACGATGGGCTATAGCCTTAGGGCGTGGGGCTGGCGAAGTTCGTCCGCCGGACTCGGAATGGGGCGAAACTTTGCGTGCCCCCTCCGTTTGCCAAAAATAGGCCGCGGGCAAAGCGCGCCCAAAAACGGGCGCCCGAAGTCCGGGGCCCCAAGTTCGTCCAGCGGAAAAATGCCCAAAAAAGGGGTGGGCTATAGCCTTGGGGCGTGGGGCTTTCGAAGTTCGTCCGCCAGACTCAGAATAGGGCGAAGCTTTGCGTGCCCCCTCCGTGTGCCAAAAATAGGCCGCGGGCAAAGCCGCGCCCAAAAACGAGCGCCCGAAGTCCGGGGCCCCAAGTTCGTCCAACGGAAAATTGCCCAAAAAAACGATGGGCTATAGCCTTGGGGCATGGGGCTGGCGAAATTCGTCCGCCGGACTCGGAATGGGGCAAAACTTTGCATGCCCCCTCCGTGTGCAAAAAATACGCCGCGGGAAAGGCGCGCCCAAAAAGGAGCACCCGAAGTCCGGGGCCCCAAGTTCGTCCAGCGGAAAATTGCCCAAAAAACGGGTGGGCTATAGCCTTGGGGCGTGGGGCTGGCGAAGTTCGTCCGCCGGACTCGGAATGGGGTGAAACTTTGCGTGCCCCCTCCGTGTGCCAAAAATAGGCCGCGGGAAAAGCCGCGCCCAAATACGAGCGCCCGAAGTCGGGGGCCCCAAGTTCGTCCAGCGGAAAAATGCCCAAAAAACGATGGGCTATAGCCTTGGGGCGTGGGGCTGGCGAAGTTCGTCCGCCGGACTCGGAATGGGGCGAAACTTTGCGTGCCCCCTCCGTGTGCCAAAAATAGGCCGCGGGCAAAGCCGCGCCCAAAAACGAGCGCCCGAAGTCCGGGGCCCCAAGTTCGTCCAGCGGAAAAATGCCCAAAAAACGGGTGGGCTATAGCCTTGGGGCGTGGGGCTGGCGAAGTTCGTCCGCCGGACTCGGAATGGGGCGAACCTTTGCGTGCCCCCTCCGTGTGCCAAAAATAGGTCGCGGGCAAAGCCGCGCCACAAAACGAGCGCCCGAAGTCCGGGGCCCCAAGTTCGTCCAGCGGAAAAATGCCCAAAAAACGATGGGCTATAGCCTTGGGGCGTGGGGCTGGCGAAGTTCGTCCGCTGGACTCGGAATGGGACGAAACTTTGCGTGCCCCCTCCGTGTGCCAAAAATAGGACGCGGCCAAAGCCGCGCCCAAAAACGAGCACCCGAAGTCCGGGGCCCCAAGTTCGTCCAGCGGAAAAATGCCCAAAAAACAGGTGGGCTATAGCCTTGGGGCGTGGGGCTGGCGAAGTTCGTCCGCCGGACTCCGAATGGGGCGACACTTTGCGCGCCCCCTCCATGTGCCAAAAATGGGCCTTGGACAAAGCCGCGCCCAAAAACGAGCGCCCCAAGTCTGGGGCCCCAAGTTCGTCCAGCGGAAAATTGCCCAAAAAACGGGTGGGCTATAGCCTTGGGGCGTGGGGCTGGCGAAGTTCGTCCGCCGGGCTCGGAATGGGGCGAAACTTTGCGTGCCCCCTCCGTGTACCAAAAATAGGCCGCGGGCAATTTTCCAAAAATAATCGCCCGAAGTCCGGGGCCCCAAGTTCGTCCAGTGGAAAAATGCCCAAAAAACGATGGGCTATAGCCTTGGGGCGTGGGGCTGGCGAAGTTCGTCCGCCGGACTCGGAATGGGGCGAAACTTTGCGTGCCCCCTCCGTGTGCCAAAAATAGGCCGCGGGCAAAGCCGCGCCCAAAAATGAGTGCCCGAATTCCGGGGCCCCAAGTTCGTCCAGCGGAAAAATGCCCAAAAAACGGGTGGGCTATAGCCTTGGGGCGTGGGGCTGGCGAAGTTCGTCCGCCGGACTCGGAATGGGGCGAAACTTTGCGTGCGCCCTCCGTGTGCCAAAAATAGGCCGCGGGCAAAGCCGTGCCACAAAACGAGCACCCGAAGTCCGGGGCCCCAAGTTCGTCCAGCGGAAAAATGCCCAAAAAACGATGGGCTATAGCCTTGGGGCGTGGGGCTGGCGAAGTTCGTCCGCCAGACTCGGAATGGGACGAAACTTTGCGTGCCCCCTCCGTGTGCCAAAAATAGGATGCGGGCAAAGCCGCGCCCAAAAACGAGCGCCCGAAGTCCGGGGCCCCAAGTTCGTCCAGCGGAAAAATGCCCAAAAAACAGGTGGGCTATAGCCTTGGGGCGTGGGGCTGGCGAAGTTCGTCCGCCGGACTCGGAATGGGGCGAAACTTTGCGTGCCCCCTCCGAGTGCCAAAAATAGGCTGCGGACAAAGCCGCACCCAAAAACGAGCACCCGAAGTCCGGGGCCCCAAGTTCGTCCAGCGGAAAAATGCCCAAAAAACGGGTGGGCTATAGCCTTCGGGCGTGGGGCTGGCGAAGTTCGTCCGCCGGACTCGGTATGGGGCGAAACTTTGCGTGCCCCCTCCGTGTGCCAAAAATAGGCCACGGGCAAAGCCGCGCCCAAAAACGAGCCCCCGAAGCCCGGGGACCCAAGTTCGTCCAGCGGAAAAATGCCCAAAAAACGGATGGGCTATAGCCTTGGGGCGTGGGGCTGGCGAAGTTCGTCTGCCGGACTCGCAATGGGACGAAGCTTTGCGTGCCCCCTCCGTGTTCCAAAAATTGGCCGCGGGCAAAGCCGCGTCCAAAAACGAGCGCCCGAAGTCCGGGGCCCCAAGTTCGTCCAGCGGAAAATTGCCCAAAAAACGGGTGGGCTATAGTCTTGGGGCGTGGGGCTGGCGAAGTTCATCCGCCGGACTCGGAATGGGGTAAAACTTTGCATGCCCCCTCCGTGTGCAAAAAATATGCCACGGGAAAGCCGCGCCCAAAAACGAGCGCCCGAAGTCCGGGGCCCCAAGTTCGTCCAGCGGAAAATTGCCCAAAACACGAGTGGGCTATAGCCTTGGGGCGTGGGGCTGGCGAAGTTCGTCCGCCGGACTCGGAATGGGGCGAAACTTTGCGTCCCCTCTCCGTGTTCCAAAAATAGGCCGCGGGCAAAGCCGCGTCCAAAAATGAGCGCCCGAAGTCCGGGGCCCCACGTTCGTCCAGCGGAAAATTGCCCAAAAAACGGGTGGGCTATAGCCTTGGGCCGTGGGGCTGGCGAAGTTCGTCCGCCGGACTCGGAATGGGGCGAAACTTTGCATGCCCCCTCCGTGTGCCAAAAATAGGCCGCGGGCAAAGCCGCGCCGAAAAACGAGTGCCCGAAGTACGGGGCCCCAAGTTCGTCCAGCGGAAAAATGCCCAAAAAACGGGTGGGCTATAGCCTTGGGGCGTGGGGCTGGCGAAGTTCGTCCGCCGGACTCGGAATGGGGCGAAACTTTACGTGCCCCCTCCGTGTACAAAAAATAGGCCGCGGGCAAAGCCGCGTCCAAAAACGAGCGCCCGAAGTCCGGGGCCCCAAGTTCGTCCAGCGGAAAAATGCGCAAAAAACGGGTGGGCTATTGCCTTGGGGCGTGGGGCTGGCGAAGTTCGTCCGCCGGACTCGGAATGGGGGGAAACTTTGCGTGCCCCCTCCGTGTATAAAAAATTGGCCGCGGGCAAAGCCGCGACAAAAAACGAGCGCCCGAAGTCCGGGGCCCCAAGTTCGTCCTGCGGAAAAATGCCCAAAAAACGGGTGGGCTATTGCCTTGGGGCGTGGGGCTGGCGAACTTCATCCGCCGGACTCGGAATGGGGCGAAACTTTGCATGCCCCCTCCGTGTGCCAAAAATAGGCCGCGGGCAAAGCCGCGCCCAAAAACGAGAGCCCGAAGTCTGGGGCCCCAAGTTCGTCCAGCGGAAAAATGCCCAAAAAACGGGTGGGCTATAGCCTTGGGGCGTGGGGCTGGCGAAGTTCGTCCGCCGGACTCGGTATGGGGCGAAACTTTGCGTGCCCCCTCCGTGTGCCAAAAATAGGCCACGGGCAAAGCCGGGCCCAAAAACGAGCCCCCGAAGCCCGGGGACCCAAGTTCGTCCAGCGGAAAAATGCCCAAAAAACGGGTGGGCTATAGCCTTGGGGCGTGGGGCTGGCGAAGTTCGTCCGCCGGACTCGCAATGGGACGAAACTTTGCGTGCCCCCTCCGTGTTCCAAAAATTGGCCGCGGGCAAAGCCGCGTCCAAAAACGAGCGCCCGAAGTCCGGGGCCCCAAGTTCGTCCAGCGGAAAATTGCCCAAAAAACGGGTGGGCTATAGCCTTGGGGCGTGGGGCTGGCGAAGTTCATACGCCGGACTCGGAATGGGGTAAAACTTTGCATGCCCCCTCCGTGTGCAAAAAATATGCCGCGGGAAAGCCGCGCCCAAAAACGAGCGCCCGAAGTCCGGGGCCCCAAGTTCGTCCAGCGGAAAATTGCCCAAAAAACGGGTGGGCTATAGCCTTGGGGCGTGGGGCTGGCGAAGTTCGTCCGCCGGACTTGGAATGGGGAGAAACTTTGCGTCCCCTCTCCGTGTTCCAAAAATAGGCCGCGGGCAAAGCCGCGTCCAAAAATGAGCGCCCGAAGTCCGGGGCCCCACGTTCGTCCAGCGGAAAATTGCCCAAAAAACGGGTGGGCTATAGCCTTGGGCCGTGGGGCTGGCGAAGTTCGTCCGCCGGACTCGGAATGGGGCGAAACTTTGCATGCCCCCTCCGTGTGCCAAAAATAGGCCGCGGGCAAAGCCGCGCCCAAAAACGAGTGCCCGAAGTCCGGGGCCCCAAGTTCGTCCAGCGGAAAAATGCCCAAAAAAGGGGTGGGCTATAGCCTTGGGGCGTGGGGCTGGCGAAGTTCGTCCGCCGGACTCGGAATGGGGCGAAACTTTGCATGCCCCCTCCGTGTGCCAAAAATAGGCCGCGGGCAAAGCCCCGCCCAAAAACGAGCCCCCGAAGCCCGGGGACCCAAGTTCGTCCAGCGGAAAAATGCCCAAAAAACGGGTGGGCTATAGCCTTGGGGCGTGGGGCTGGCGAAGTTCGTCCGCCGGACTCGGTATGGGGCGAAACTTTGCGTGCCCCCTCCGTGTGCCAAAAATAGGCCACGGACAAAGCCGCGCCCAAAAACGAGCCCCCGAAGCCCGGGGACCCAAGTTCGTCCAGCGGAAAAATGCCCAAAAAACGGGTGGGCTATAGCCTTGGGGCGTGGGGCTGGCGAAGTTCGTCCGCCGGACTCGCAATGGGACGAAACTTTGCGTGCCCCCTCCGTGTTCCAAAAATTGGCCGCGGGCAAAGCCGCGTCCAAAAACGAGCGCCCGAAGTCCGGGGCCCCAAGTTCGTCCAGCGGAAAATTGCCCAAAAAACGGGTGGGCTATAGCCTTGGGGCGTGGGGCTGGCGAAGTTCATACGCCGGACTCGGAATGGGGTAAAACTTTGCATGCCCCCTCCGTGTGCAAAAAATATGCCGCGAGAAAGCCGCGCCCAAAAACGAGCGCCCGAAGTCCGGGGCCCCAAGTTCGTCCAGCGGAAAATTGCCCAAAAAACGGGTGGGCTATAGCCTTGGGGCGTGGGGCTGGCGAAGTTCGTCCGCCGGACTCGGAATGGGGCGAAACTTTGCGTCCCCTCTCCGTGTTCCAAAAATAGGCCGCGGGCAAAGCCGCGTCCAAAAATGAGCGCCCGAAGTCCGGGGCCCCACGTTCGTCCAGCGGAAAATTGCCCAAAAAATGGGTGGGCTATAGCCTTGGGCCGTGGGGCTGGCGAAGTTCATCCGCCGGACTCGGAATGGGGCGAAACTTTGCGTGCCCCCTCCGTGTGCAAAAAATAGGCCGCGGGCAAATCCGCGCAGAAAAACGAGTGCCCGAAGTCCGGGGCCCCAAGTTCGTCCAGCGGAAAAATGCCCAAAAAACGGGTGGGCTATAGCCTTGGGGCGTGGGGTTGGCGAAGTTCGTCCGCCGGACTCGGAATGGGGCGAAACTTTACGTGCCCCCTCCGTGTACAAAAAATTGGCCGCGGGCAAAGCCGCGCCAAAAAACGAGTGCCCGAAGTCCGGGGCCCCAAGTTCGTCCAGCGGAAAATGCCCAAAAAACGATGGGCTATAGCCTTGGGGCGGGGGGCTAGCGAAGTTCGTCCGCCGGACTCGGAATGGGGCGAAAATTTGCGCGCCCCCTCTGTGTGCCAAAAATAGGCCGCGGGCAAAGCCGCGCCCAAAAACGAGTGCCCGAAGTCCGGGGCCCCAAGTTCGTCCAGCGGAAAAATGCCCAAAAACGATGGGCTATAGCCTTAGGGCGTGGGGCTGGCGAAGTTCGTCCGCCGGACTTGGAATGGGGCGATAATTTGCGTGCCCCCTCCGTGTGCCAAAAATAGGCAGCGGGCAAAGCCGCGCCCAAAAACGAGCGCCCGAAGTCCGGGGCCCCAAGTTCGTCCAGCGGAAAAATGCCCAAAAAACGGGTGGGCTATAGCCTTGGGGCGTAGGGCTGGCGAAATTCGTCCGCCGGACTCGGAATGGGGCGAAACTTTGCGTGCCCCCTCCGTGTGCCAAAAATAGGCCGCGGGCAAAGCCGCGCCCAAAAACGAGAGCCCGAAGTCCGGGGCCCCAAGTTCGTCCAGCGGAAAAATGCCCAAAAAACGGGTGGGCTATAGCCTTGGGGCGGGGGGCTGGCGAAGTTCGTCCGCCGGACTCGGAATGGGGCGAAACTTTGCGCGCCCCCTCCGTGTGCCAAAAATAGGCCGCGGGCAAAGCCGCGCCCAAAAACGTGTGCCCGAAGTCCGGGGCCCCAAGTTCGTCCAGCGGAAAAATACCCAAAAAACGATGGGCTATAGCCTTAGGGCGTGGGGCTGGCGAAGTTTGTCCGCCGGAATCGGAATGGGGCGAAACTTTGCGTGCCCCCTCCGTGTGCCAAAAATAGGCCGCGGGCAAAGCACGCCCAAAAACGGGTGCCCGAAGTCCGGGGCCCCAAGTTCGTCCAGCGGAAAAATGCCCAAAAAAGGGGTGGGCTATAGCCTTGGGGCGTGGGGCTGGCGAAGTTCGTCCGCCGGACTCGGAAAGGGGCGAAACTTTGCGTGCCCCCTCCGTGTGCCAAAAATAGGCCGCGGGCAAAGCGCGCCCAAAAATGGGCGCCCGAAGTCCGGGGCCCCAAGTTCGTCCAGCGGAAAAATGCCCAAAAAAGGGGTGGGCTATAGCCTTGGGGCGTGGGGCTGGCGAAGTTCGTCCGCCGGACTCGGAATGGGGCGAAACTTTGCGCGCCCCCCTCCATGTGCCAAAAATAGGCCGCGGACAAAGCCGCGCCCAAAAACGAGCGCCCGAAGTCCGGGGCCCCAAGTTCGTCCAGCGGAAAAATGCCCAAAAAACGGGTGGGCTATAGCCTTGGGGCGGGGGGCTGGCGAAGTTCGTCCGCCGGACTCGGAATGGGGCGAAACTTTGCGCGCCCCCTCCGTGTGCCAAAAATAGGCCGCGGGCAAAGCCGCGCCCAAAAACGAGTGCCCGAAGTCCGGGGCCCCAAGTTCGTCCAGCGGAAAAATACCCAAAAAACGATGGGCTATAGCCTTAGGGCGTGGGGCTGGCGAAGTTCGTCCGCCGGACTCGGAATGGGGCAAAACTTTGCGTGCCCCCTCCGTGTGCCAAAAATAGGCCGCGGGCAAAGCGCGCCCAAAAACGGGTGGCCGAAGTCCGGGGCCCCAAGTTCGTCCAGCGGAAAAATGCCCAAAAAAGGGGTGGGCTATAGCCTTGGGGCGTGGGGCTGGCGAAGTTCGTCCGCCGGACTCGGAATGGGGCGAAACTTTGCATGCCCCCTCCGTGTGCCAAAAATAGGCCGCGGGCAAAGCGCGCCCAAAAATGGGCGCCCGAAGTCCGGGGCCCCAAGTTCGTCCAGCGGAAAAAAGCCCAAAAAAGGGGTGGGCTATAGCCTTGGGGCGTGGGGCTGGCGAAGTTCGTCCGCCGGACTCGGAATGGGGCGAAACTTTGCGCGCCCCCTCCATGTGCCAAAAATAGGCCGCGGACAAAGCCGCGCCCAAAAACGAGTGTCCGAAGTCCGTGGCCCCAAGTTCGTCCAGCGGAAAAATGCCCAAAAACGATGGGCTATAGCCTTGGGGCGTGGGGCTGGCGAAGTTCGTCCGCCGGACTCGGAATGGGGCGAAACTTTACGTGCCCACTCCGTGTGCCAAAAATAGGCCGCGGGCAAAGCCGCGCACAAAAATGAGCGCCCGAAGTCCGCGGCCCCAAGTTCGTCCAGCGGAAAAATGCCCAAAAAACGATGGGCTATAGCCTTGGGGCGTGGGCTGGCGAAGTTCGTCCGCCGGACTCGGAATAGGGCGAAACTTTGCGTGCCCCCTACGTGTGCCAAAAATAGGCTGCGGGCAAAGCCGCACTGAAAAACGAGCGCCCGAAGTCCGGGGCCCCAAGTTCGTCCAGCGGAAAAATGCCCAAAAAACAGGTGGGCTATAGCCTTGGGGCGTGGGGCTGGCGAAGTTCGTCCGCCGGACTCAGAATGGGGCGACACTTTGCGTGCCCCCTCCGTGTGCCAAAAATAGGCTGCGGGCAAAGCCGCGCCCAAAAACGAGCGCCCGAAGTCCGGGGCCCCAAGTTCCTCCAGCGGAAAAATGCCCAAAAAACGGGTGGGCTATAGCCTTGGGGCGTGGGGCTGGCGAAGTTCGCCGCCGGACTCGGAATTGGGCAAAAATTTGCCCCCTCCGCGTGCCAAAAATAGGCCGCGGACAAAGCCGCGCCCAAAAACGAGCGCCCGAAGTCCGGGGCCCCAAGTTCGTCCAGCGGAAAAATGCCCAAAAAACGATGGGCTAAAGCCTTGCGGCGTGGGGCTGGCGAAGTTCGTCCGCCGGACTCGGAATGGGGCGAAACTTTGCGTGCCCCCTCCGTGTGCCAAAAATAGGCCGCGGGCAAAGCCGCGCCCAAAAACGAGCGCCCGAAGTCCGGGGCCCCAAGTTCGTCCAGCGGAAAAATGCCCAAAAAACGGGTGGGCTATAGCCTTGGGGCGTGGGGCTGGCGAAGTTCGTCCGCCGGACTTGGAATGGGGTGAAACTTTGCGTGCCCCCTCCGTGTGCCAAAAATAGGCCGCGGGCAAAGCCACACCCAAAAACGAGTGCCCGAAGTCCGGGGCCCCAAGTTCGTCCAGCGGAAAAATGCCCAAAAAACGATGGGCTATAGCCTTGGGGCGTGGGGCTGGCGAAGTTCGTCCGTCGGACTCGGAATAGGGTGAAACTTTGCGTGCCCCCTCTGTGTGCCAAAAATAGGCCGCGGGAAAAGCCGCACGCAAAAACGAGCGCCCGAAGTCCGGGGCCCCAAGTTCGTCCAGCGGAAAAATGCCCAAAAAACGGGTGGGCTATAGCCATTGGGCGTGGGGCTGGCGAAGTTCGTCCGCCGGACTCGGAATGGGGCGAAACTTTGCGTGCCCCCTCCGTGTACCAAAAATAGGCCGCGGGCAAAGCTGCGCCCAAAAACGAGCGCCCGAAGTCCGGGGCCCCAAGTTCGTCCAGCAGAAAAATGCCCAAAAAACGATGGGCTATAGCCTTGTGGCGTGGGGCTGGCGAAGTTCGTCCGCCGGACTCGGAATGGGGCGAAACTTTGCGTGCCCCCTCCGTGTGCCAAAAATAGGCTGCGGGCAAAGCCGCGCCAAAAAACGAGCGCCCGAAGTCCGGTGCCCCAAGTTCCTCCAGCGGAAAAATGCCCAAAAAACGGGTGGGCTATAGCCTTGGGGCGTGGGGCTGGCGAAGTTCGCCGCCGGACTCGGAATGGGGCAAAACTTTGCGTGCCCCCTCCACGTGCCAAAAATAGGCCACGGGCAAAGCCGCGCCCAAAAACGAGCGCCCGAAGTCCGGGGCCCCAAGTTCGTCCAGCGGAAAAATGCCCAAAAAACGATGGGCTAATGCCTTGGGGCGTGGAGCTGGCGAAGTTCGTCCGCCGGACTCGGAATGGGGCGAAACTTTGCGTGCCCCCTCTGTGTGCCAAAAATAGGCCGCGGGCAAAGCCGCGCCAAAAACGAGCGCCCGAAGTCCGGGGCCCCAAGTTCGTCCAGCGGAAAAATGCCGAAAAAACGGGTGGGCTATAGCCTTGGGGCGTGGCGCTGGCGAAGTTCGTCCGCCGGACTCGGAATGGGGCAAAACTTTGCGTGCCCCCTCCACGTGCCAAAAATAGGCCACGGGCAAAGCCGCGCCCAAAAACGAGCGCCCGAAGTCCGGGGCCCCAAGTTCGTCCAGCGGAAAAATGCCCAAAAAACGATGGGCTATAGCCTTGGGGCGTGGGGCTGGCGAAGTTCGTCCGTCGGACTCGGAATAGGGTGAAACTTTGCGTGCCCCCTCTGTGTGCCAAAAATAGGCCGCGGGAAAAGCCGCACGCAAAAACGAGCGCCCGAAGTCCGGGGCCCCAAGTTCGTCCAGCGGAAAAATGCCCAAAAAACGGGTGGGCTATAGCCATTGGGCGTGGGGCTGGCGAAGTTCGTCCGCCGGACTCGGAATGGGGCGAAACTTTGCGTGCCCCCTCCGTGTGCCAAAAATAGGCCGCGGGCAAAGCTGCGCCCAAAAACGAGCGCCCGAAGTCCGGGGCCCCAAGTTCGTCCAGCAGAAAAATGCCCAAAAAACGATGGGCTATAGCCTTGGGGCGTGGGGCTGGCGAAGTTCGTCCGCCGGACTCGGAATGGGGAGAAACTTTGCGCGCCCCCTCCATGTGCCAAAAATAGGCCGCGGACAAAGCCGCGCCCAAAAACGAGTGTCCGAAGTCCGTGGCCCCAAGTTCGTCCAGCGGAAAAATGCCCAAAAACGATGGGCTATAGCCTTGGGGCGTGGGGCTGGCGAAGTTCGTCCGCCGGACTCGGAATGGGGCGAAACTTTACGTGCCCACTCCGTGTGCCAAAAATAGGCCGCGGGCAAAGCCGCGCACAAAAATGAGCGCCCAAAGTCCGGGGCCCCAAGTTCGTCCAGCGGAAAAATGCCAAAAAAACGATGGGCTATAGCCTTGGGGCGTGGGCTGGCGAAGTTCGTCCGCCGGACTTGGAATAGGGCGAAACTTTGCGTGCCCCCTACGTGTGCCAAAAATAGGCTGCGGGCAAAGCCGCGCCGAAAAACGAGCGCCCGAAGTCCGGGGCCCCAAGTTCGTCCAGCGGAAAAATGCCCAAAAAACAGGTGGGCTATAGCCTTGGGGCGTGGGGCTGGCGAAGTTCGTCCGCCGGACTCAGAATGGGGCGACACTTTGCGTGCCCCCTCCGTGTGCCAAAAATAGGCTGCGGGCAAAGCCGCGCCCAAAAACGAGCGCCCGAAGTCCAGGGCCCCAAGTTCCTCCAGCGGAAAAATGCCCAAAAAACGGGTGGGCTATAGCCTTGGGGCGTGGGGCTGGCGAAGTTCGCCGCCGGACTCGGAATGGGGCAAAAATTTGCCCCCTCCGCGTGCCAAAAATAGGCCGCGGACAAAGCCGCGCCCAAAAACGAGCGCCCGAAGTCCGGGGCCCCAAGTTCGTCCAGCGGAAAAATGCCCAAAAAACGATGGGCTAAAGCCTTGCGGCGTGGGGCTGGCGAAGTTCGTCCGCCGGACTCGGAATGGGGCGAAACTTTGCGTGCCCCCTCCGTGTGCCAAAAATAGGCCGCGGGCAAAGCCGCGCCCAAAAACGAGCGCCCGAAGTCCGGGGCCCCAAGTTCGTCCAGCGGAAAAATGCCCAAAAAACGATGGGCTATAGCCTTGGGGCGTGGGGCTGGCGAAGTTCGTCCGTCGGACTCGGAATAGGGTGAAACTTTGCGTGCCCCCTCTGTGTGCCAAAAATAGGCCGCGGGAAAAGCCGCACGCAAAAACGAGCGCCCGAAGTCCGGGGCCCCAAGTTCGTCCAGCGGAAAAATGCCCAAAAAACGGGTGGGCTATAGCCACTGGGCGTGGGGCTGGCGAAGTTCGTCCGCCGGACTCGGAATGGGGCGAAACTTTGCGTGCCCCCTCCGTGTGCCAAAAATAGGCCGCGGGCAAAGCTGCGCCCAAAAACGAGCGCCCGAAGTCCGGGGCCCCAAGTTCGTCCAGCAGAAAAATGCCCAAAAAACGATGGGCTATAGCCTTGTGGCGTGGGGCTGGCGAAGTTCGTCCGCCGGACTCGGAATGGGGCGAAACTTTGCGTGCCCCCTCCGTGTGCCAAAAATAGGCTGCGGGCAAAGCCGCGCCAAAAAACGAGCACCCGAAGTCCGGTGCCCCAAGTTCCTCCAGCGGAAAAATGCCCAAAAAACGGGTGGGCTATAGCCTTGGGGCGTGGGGCTGGCGAAGTTCGCCGCCGGACTCGGAATGGGGCAAAACTTTGCGTGCCCCCTCCACGTGCCAAAAATAGGCCACGGGCAAAGCCGCGCCCAAAAACGAGCGCCCGAAGTCCGGGGCCCCAAGTTCGTCCAGCGGAAAAATGCCCAAAAAACGATGGGCTAATGCCTTGGGGCGTGGAGCTGGCGAAGTTCGTCCGCCGGACTCGGAATGGGGCGAAACTTTGCGTGCCCCCTCTGTGTGCCAAAAATAGGCCGCGGGCAAAGCCGCGCCAAAAACGAGCGCCCGAAGTCCGGGGCCCCAAGTTCGTCCAGCGGAAAAATGCCCAAAAAACGGGTGGGCTATAGCCTTGGGGCGTGGCGCTGGCGAAGTTCGTCCGCCGGACTCGGAATAGGGCAAAACTTTGCGTGCCCCCTCCGCGTGCCAAAAATAGGCCGCGGACAAAGCCGCGCCCAAAAACGAGCGCCCGAAGTCCGGGGCCCCAAGTTCGTCCAGCGGAAAAATGCCCAAAAAACGATGGGCTAAAGCCTTGCGGCGTGGGGCTGGCGAAGTTCGTCCGCCGGACTCGGAATGGGGCGAAACTTTGCGTGCCCCCTCCGTGTGCCAAAACTAGGCCGCGGGCAAAGCCGCGCCCAAAAACGAGCGCCCGAAGTCCGGGGCCCCAAGTTCGTCCAGCGGAAAAATGCCCAAAAAACGGGTGGGCTATAGCCTTGGGGCGTGGGGCTGGCGAAGTTCGTCCGCCGGACTTGGAATGGGGTGAAACTTTGCGTGCCCCCTCCGTGTGCCAAAAATAGGCCGCGGGCAAAGCCGCACCCAAAAACGAGCGCCCGAAGTCCGGGGCCCCAAGTTCGTCCAGCGGAAAAATGCCCAAAAAACGATGGGCTATAGCCTTGGGGCGTGGGGCTGGCGAAGTTCGTCTGCCGGACTCGGAATGGGGCGAAACTTTGCGTGCCCCCTCCGTGTGCCCAAAATAGGCCGCGGGCAAAGCCGCGCCCAAAAACGAGCGCCCGAAGTCCGGGACCCCAAGTTCGTCCAGCGGAAAAATGCCCAAAAAACGGGTGGGCTATAGCCTTGGGGCGTGGGGCTGGCGAAGTTCGTCCGCCAGACTCGGACTGGGGCGAAACTTTGCGTGCCCCCTCTGTGTGCCAAAAATAGGCCGCGGGCAAAGCCGCGCCAAAAACGAGCGCCCGAAGTCCGGGGCCCCAAGTTCGTCCAGCGGAAAAATGCCCAAAAAACGGGAGGGCTATAGCCTTGGGGCGTGGGGCTGGCGAAGTTCGTCCGCCGGACTTGGAATGGGGTGTAACTTTGCGTGCCCCCTCCGTGTGCCAAAAATAGGGTGCGGACAAAGCCGCGCCCAAAAACAAGTGCCCGAAGTCCGGGGCCCCAAGTTCGTCCAGCGGAAAAATGCCCAAAAAACGATGGGCTATAGCCTTGGGGTGTGGGGCTGGCGAAGTTCGGCCGCCGGACTCGGAAAAGGGTGAAACTTTGCGTGCCCCCTCCGTGTGCCAAAAATAGGCCACGGGCAAAGCCGCACCCAAAAACGAGCGCCCGAAGTCCGGGGCCCCAAGTTCGTCCAGCGGAAAAATGCCCAAAAAACGGGTGGGCTATAGCCTTTGGGCGTGGGGCTGGCGAAGTTCGTCCGCCGGACACGGAATGGGGCGAAACTTTGCGTGCCCCCTCCCTGTGCCAAAAATAGGCTGCGGGCAAAGCCGCGCCCAAAAACGAGTGCCCGAAGTCCGGGGCCCCAAGTTCGTCCAGCGGAAAAATGCCCAAAAAACGGGAGGGCTATAGCCTTGGGGCGTGGGGCTGGCGAAGTTCGTCCGCCGGACTTGGAATGGGGTGTAACTTTGCGTGCCCCCTCCGTGTGCCAAAAATAGGCCGCGGGCAAAGCCGCGCCCAAAAACGAGCGCCCGAAGTCCGGGGCCCCAAGTTCGTCCAGCGGAAAAATGCCCAAAAAACGGGTGGGCTATAGCCATTGGGCGTGGGGCTGGCGAAGTTCGTCCGCCGGACTCGGAATGGGGCGAAACTTTGCGTGCCCCCTCCGTGCGCCCAAAATAGGCCGTGGGCAAAGCCGCACCCAAAAACGAGCGCCCGAAGTCCGGGACCCCAAGTTCGTCCAGCGGAAAAATGCCCAAAAAACGGGTGGGCTATAGCCTTGGGGCGTGGGGCTGGCGAAGTTCGTCCGCTGGACTCGGACTGGGGCGAAACTTTGCGTGCCCCCTCCGTGTGCCAAAAATAGGCTGCGGGCAAAGCCGCGCCCAAAAACGAGTGCCCGAAGTCCGGGGCCCCAAGTTCGTCCAGCGGAAAAATGCCCAAAAAACGGGTGGGCTATAGCCTTGGGGCGTGGGGCTTGCGAAGTTCGTCCGCCGGACTCGGAATGGGGCAAAACTTTACGTGCCCCCTCCGTGTGCCAAAAATAGGCCGCGGACAAAGCCGCACCCAAAAACAAGCGCCCGAAGTCCGGGGCCCCAAGTTCGTCCAGCGGAAAAATGCCCAAAAAACGGGAGGGCTATAGCCTTGGGGCGTGGGGCTGGCGAAGTTCGTCCGCCGGACTTGGAATGGGGTGTAACTTTGCGTGCCCCCTCCGTGTGCCAAAAATAGGGTGCGGGCAAAGCCGCGCCCAAAAACGAGTGCCCGAAGTCCGGGGCCCCAAGTTCGTCCAGCGGAAAAATGCCCAAAAAACGATGGGCTATAGCCTTGGGGTGTGGGGCTGGCGAAGTTCGGCCGCCGGACTCGGAAAAGGGTAAAACTTTGCGTGCCCCCTCCGTGTGCCAAAAATAGGCCGTGGGCAAAGCCGCGTCCAAAAACGAGCGCCCTAAGTCCGGGGCCCCAAGTTCGTCCAGCGGAAAAATGCCCAAAAAACGATGGGCTATAGCCTTGGGGTGTGGGGCTGGCGAAGTTCGGCCGCCGGACTCGGAAAAGGGTGAAACTTTGCGTGCCCCCTCCGTGTGCCAAAAATAGGCCACGGGCAAAGCCGCACCCAAAAACGAGCGCCCGAAGTCCGGGGCCCCAAGTTCGTCCAGCGGAAAAATGCCCAAAAAACGGGTGGGCTATAGCCTTTGGGCGTGGGGCTGGCGAAGTTCGTCCGCCGGACACGGAATGGGGCGAAACTTTGCGTGCCCCCTCCCTGTGCCAAAAATAGGCTGCGGGCAAAGCCGCGCCCAAAAACGAGTGCCCGAAGTCCGGGGCCCCAAGTTCGTCCAGCGGAAAAATGCCCAAAAAACGGGAGGGCTATAGCCTTGGGGCGTGGGGCTGGCGAAGTTCGTCCGCCGGACTTGGAATGGGGTGTAACTTTGCGTGCCCCCTCCGTGTGCCAAAAATAGGCCGCGGGCAAAGCCGCGCCCAAAAACGAGCGCCCGAAGTCCGGGGCCCCAAGTTCGTCCAGCGGAAAAATGCCCAAAAAACGGGTGGGCTATAGCCATTGGGCGTGGGGCTGGCGAAGTTCGTCCGCCGGACTCGGAATGGGGCGAAACTTTGCGTGCCCCCTCCGTGTGCCCAAAATAGGCCGTGGGCAAAGCCGCGCCCAAAAACGAGCGCCCGAAGTCCGGGACCCCAAGTTCGTCCAGCGGAAAAATGCCCAAAAAACGGGTGGGCTATAGCCTTGGGGCGTGGGGCTGGCGAAGTTCGTCCGCCGGACTCGGACTGGGGCGAAACTTTGCGTGCCCCCTCCGTGTGCCCAAAATAGGCCGTGGGCAAAGCCGCGCCCAAAAACGAGCGCCCGAAGTCCGGGACCCCAAGTTCGTCCAGCGGAAAAATGCCCAAAAAACGGGTGGGCTATAGCCTTGGGGCGTGGGGCTGGCGAAGTTCGTCCGCCGGACTCGGACTGGGGCGAAACTTTGCGTGCCCCCTCCGTGTGCCAAAAATAGGCCGCGGGCAAAGCCGCGCCCAAAAACGAGTGCCCGAAGTCCGGGGCCCCAAGTTCGTCCAGCGGAAAAATGCCCAAAAAATGGGTGGGCTATAGCCTTGGGGCGTGGGGCTTGCGAAGTTCGTCCGCCGGACTCGGAATGGGGCAAAACTTTACGTGCCCCCTCCGTGTGCCAAAAATAGGCCGCGGACAAAGCCGCGCCCAAAAACAAGCGCCCAAAGTCCGGGGCCCCAAGTTCGTCCAGCGGAAAAATGCCCAAAAAACGGGAGGGCTATAGCCTTGGGGCGTGGGGCTGGCGAAGTTCGTCCGCCGGACTTGGAATGGGGTGTAACTTTGCGTGCCCCCTCCGTGTGCCAAAAATAGGGTGCGGGCAAAGCCGCGCCCAAAAACGAGTGCCCGAAGTCCGGGGCCCCAAGTTCGTCCAGCGGAAAAATGCCCAAAAAACGATGGGCTATAGCCTTGGGGTGTGGGGCTGGCGAAGTTCGGCCGCCGGACTCGGAAAAGGGTAAAACTTTGCGTGCCCCCTCCGTGTGCCAAAAATAGGCCACGGGCAAAGCCGCACCCAAAAACGAGCGCCCGAAGTCCGGGGCTCCAAGTTCGTCCAGCGGAAAAATGCCCAAAAAACGGGTGGGCTATAGCCTTTGGGCGTGGGGCGGGCGAAGTTCGTCCGCCGGACTCGGAATGGGGCGAAACTTTGCGTGCCCCCTCCCTATGCGAAAAATAGGCTGTGGGCAAAGCCGCGCCCAAAAACGAGCCCCCGAAGTCCGGGGCCCCAAGTTCGTCCAGCGGAAAAATGCCCAAAAAACGGGAGGGCTATAGCCTTGGGGCGTGGGGCTGGCGAAGTTCGTCCGCCGGAATTGGAATGGGGTGAAACTTTGCGTGCCCCCTCCGTGTGCCAAAAATAGGCCACGGGCAAAGCCGCGCCCAAAAACAAGCGCCCGAAGTCCGGGGCCCCAAGTTCGTCCAGCGGAAAAATGCCCAAAAAACGATGGGCTATAGCCTTGGGGCGTGGGGCTGGCGAAGTTCGGCCGCCGGACTCGGAATAGGGTGAAACTTTGCGTGCCCCCTCCGTGTGCCAAAAATAGGCCGCGGGCAAAGCCGCGCCCAAAAACGAGCGCCCGAAGTCCGGGGCCCCAAGTTCGTCCAGCGGAAAAATGCCCAAAAAACGGGTGGGCTATAGCCTTGGGGCGTGGGGCTGGCGAAGTTCGTCCGCCGGACTCGGAATGGGGCGATACTTTGCGTGCCCCCTCCATGTGCCAAAAATAGGCCGTGGGCAAAGCCGCGTCCAAAAACGAGCGCCCTAAGTCTGGGGCCCCAAGTTCGTCCAGCGGAAAAATGCCCAAAAAACGATGGGCTATATAGCCTTGGGACGTGGGGCTGGCGAAGTTCGTCCGCCAGACTCGGAATGGGGTGAAACTTTGCGTGCCCCCTCCGTGTGCCAAAAATAGGCCGCGGGCAAAGCCGCGCCCAAAAACGAGTGCCCGAAGTCCGAGGCCCCAAGTTCGTCCAGCGGAAAAATACCCAAAAAACGATGGGCTATAGCCTTAGGGCGTGGGGCTGGCGAAGTTCGTCCGCCGGACTCGGAATGGGGCGAAACTTTGCGTGCCCCTTCCGTGTGCCAAAAATAGGCCACGGGCAAAGCGCGCCCAAAAACGGACGCCCGAAGTCCGGGGCCCCAAGTTCGTCCAGCGGAAAAATGCCCACAAAAGGGGTTGGCTATAGCCTTGGGGCGTGGGGCTGGCGAAGTTCGTCCGCCGGACTCGGAATGGGGCGAAACTTTGCGTGCCCCCTCCGTGTGCCAAAAATAGGCCGCGGGCAAAGCGGCGCCCAAAAACGAGCGCCCGAAGTCCGGGGCCCCAAGTTCGTCCAGCGGAAAAATGCCCAAAAAACGATGGACTATAGCCTTGGGGCGTGGGGCTGGCGAAGTTCGTCCGCCGGACCCGGAATGGGCAGAAACTTTGCGTGCCCCCTCCGTGTGCCAAAAATAGGCCGCGGGCAAAGCCGCGCCCAAAAACGAGCGCCCGAAGTCCGGGGCCCCAAGTTCGTCCAGCGGGAAAATGCCCAAAAAACGATGGGCTATAGCCTTGGGGCGTGGGGCTGGCGAAGTTTGTCCGCCGGACTCGGAATAGGGTGAAACTTTGCGTGCCCCCTCCGTGTGCCAAAAATAGGCCGCGGGCAAAGCCGCGCCCAAAAACGAGCACCAGAAGTCCGGGGCCCCAAGTTCGTCCAGCGGAAAAATGCCCAAAAAACGGGTGGGCTATAGCCTTGGGGCGTGGGGCTGGCGAAGTTCGTCCGCCGGACTCGGAATGGGGCGAAACTTTGCGTGCCCCCTCCGTGTGCCCAAAATAGGCCACGGGCAAAGCCGCGCCCAAAAACGAGCGCCCGAAGTCCGGGGCCCCAAGTTCGTCCAGCGGAAAAATGCCCAAAAAACGATGGGCTATAGCCTTGGGGCGTGGGGCTGGCGAAGTTCATCCGCCGGACACGGAATGGGGCAAAACTTTACGTGCCCCCTCCGTGTGCCAAAAATAGGCCGCGGGCAAAGCCGCGCCCAAAAACGAGCCCTCTTAGTCCGGGGCCCCAAGTTCGTCCAGCGGAAAAATGCCCAAAAAACGGGTGGGCTATAGCCTTGGGGCGTGGGGCTGGCGAAGTTCATCCGCCGGACTCGGAATGGGGCGAAACTTTGCGTGCCCCCTCCGTGTGCCAAAAATAGGCCACGGACAAAGCCGCGCCCAAAAACGAGCGCCCTAAGTCTGGGGCCCCAAGTTCGTCCAGAGGAAAAATGCCCAAAAAACGGGTGGGCTATAGCCTTGGGGCGTGGGGCTGGCGAAGTTCGTCCGCCAGACTTGGAATGGGGCGAAACTTTGCGTGCCCCCTCTGTGTGCCAAAAATAGACTGCGGGCTAAGCCGTGCCCAAAAACGAGCGCCCGAAGTCCGGGGCCCAAAGTTCGTCCAGCGGAAAAATGCCCAAAAAACGGGTGGGCTATAGCCTTGGGGCGTGTGGCTGGCGAAGTTCGTCCGCCGGACTCGGAATGGGGCGAAAGTTTGCGTTCCCCCTCCGTGTGCCAAAAATAGGACTCAGGCAAAGCGCGCCCAAAAACAAGTGCGCGAAGTCCGGGGCCTCAAGTTCGTCCAGCGGAAAAATGCCCAAAAAACGGGTGGGCTATAGCCTTGGGGCGTGGGGCTGGCGAAGTTCGTCCGCCGGACTCGGAATGGGGCGAAACATTGCGTGCCCCCTCCGTGTACCAAAAATAGGCCGCAGGCAAAGCCGCGCCCAAAAACGATCGCCCGAAGTCCGGGGCCCCAAGTCCGTCTAGCGGAAAAATGCCCAAAAAACGGGTGGGCTATAGCCTTGGGGCGTGTGGCTGGCGAAGTTCGTCCGCCGGACTCGGAATGGGGCGAAACTTTGCGTGCCCCCTCCGTGTGCCAAAAATAGGCCTCAGGTAAAGCCGCGCCCAAAAACAAGTGCGCGAAGTCCGGGACCCCAAGTTCGTCCAGCGGAAAAATGCCCAAAAAACGGGTGGGCTATAGCCTTGGGGCGTGGGGCTGGCGAAGTTCGTCCGCCGGACTCGGAATGGGGTGAAACTTTGCGTGCCCCGTCCGTGTCACAAAAATAGGCCGCGGTGAAAGCCGCGCCCAATGTCCGGAGCCCCAAGTTCGTCCATCGGAAAAATGCCCAAAAAACGGGTGGGCTATAGCCTTGGGGCGTGGGGCTGGCGAAGTTCGTCCGCCGGACTCGGAATGGGGCGAAACTTTGCGTGCCCCCTCCGTGTGCCAAAACTAGGCCGCGGGCAAAGCCGCGCCCGAAAACGAGCGCCCGAAGTCCGGCGCCCCAAGTTCGTCCAGCGGAAAAATGCCCAAAAAACGATGGGCTATAGCCTTGGGGCGTGGGGCTGGCGAACTTCGTCCGCCGGACTCGGAATGGGGCGAAACTTTGCGTGCCCCCTCCGTGTGCCAAAAATAGGCCGCGGGCAAAGACGCGCCCAAAAATGAGCGCTCGAAGTCCGGGGCCCCATGTTCGTCCAGCGGAAAAATGCCCAAAAAACGGGTGGGCTATAGCCTTGGGGCGTGGGGCTGGCGAAGTTCGTCCGCCGGACTCGGAATGGGGCGAAACTTTGCGTGCCCCCTCCGTGTGCCAAAAATCGGCCGGCGCCAAAGCCGCGCCCAAAAACGAGCGCCCGAAGTCCGGGGCCCCAAGTTCGTCCAGCGGAAAAATGCCCAAAAAACGGGTGGGCTATAGCCTTGGGGCGTGGGGCTGGCGAAGTTCGTCCGCCGGAGTCGGAATGGGGTGAAACTTTGCGTGCCCCCTCCGTGTGCCAAAAATAGGCCGCGGGCAAAGCAGCGCCCAAAAATGAGCGCCCGAAGTCCGGCGCCCCAAGTTCGTCCAGCGGAAAAATGCCCAAAAAACGATGGGCTATAGCCTTGGGGCGTGGGGCTGGCGAACTTCGTCCGCCGGACTCGGAATGGGGCGAAACTTTGCGTGCCCCCTCCGTGTGCCAAAAATAGGCCGCGGGCAAAGACGCGACCAAAAACGAGCGCCCGAAGTCCGGGGCCCCAAGTTCGTCCAGCGGAAAAATGCCCAAAAAACGATGGGCTATAGCCTTGGGGCGTGGGGCTGGCCAAGTTCGTCCGCCGGACTCGGAATGGGGCGAAACTTTGCGTGCCCGCACCTTGTGCCAAAAATAGGCCGCGGGCAAAGCCGCGCCCAAAAACGAGCGCCCGAAGTCCGGGGCCCCAAGTTCGTCCAGCGGAAAAATGCCCAAAAAACGGGTGGGCTATAGCCTTGGGGCGTGGGGCTGGCGAAGTTCGTCCGCCGGACTCGGAATGGGGCGAAACTTTGCGTGCCCCCTCCGTGTGCCAAAAATAGGCCGCGGACAAAGCCGCGCCCAAAAACGAGCGCCCGAAGTCCGTGGCCCCAAGTTCGTCCAGCGGAAAAATGCCCAAAAAACGGGTGGGCTATAGCCTTGGGGCGTGGGGCTGGCGAAGTTCGTCCACCGGACTCGGGATGGGGCAAAACTTTGCGTGCCCCCTCCGTGTGCCAAAAATAGGCCGCGGTCAAAGTCGCGCCCAAAAACGAGTGCCCGAAGTCCGGGGCCCCAAGTTCGTCCAGCGGAAAAATGCCCAAAAAACGATGGGCTATAGCCTTGGGGCGTGGGGCTGGCGAAGTTCGTCCGCCGGACTCGGAATGGGGCGAAACTTTGCGTGCCCCCACCTTGTGCCAAAAATAGGCCGCGGGCAAAGCCGCGCCCAAAAACGAGCGCCCGAAGTACGGGGCCCCAAGTTCGTCCAGCGGAAAAATGCCCAAACAACGGGTGGGCTATAGCCTTGGGGCGTGGGGCTGGCGAAGTTCATCCGCCGGACTCGGAATGGGGCGAAACATTGCGTGCCCCCTCCGTGTGCCAAAAATAGGCCGCGGGCAAAGCCGCGCCCAAAAACGAGCGCCCGAAGTCCGGGGCCCCAAGTTCGTCCAGCGGAAAAATGCCCAAAAAACGGGTGGGCTATAGCCTTGGGCTGTGTGGCTGGCGAAGTTCGTCCGCCGGACTCGGAATGGGGCGAAACTTTGCGTGCCCCCTCCGTGTGCCAAAAATAGGCCGCGGGCAAAGCCGCGCCCAAAAATGAGCGCCGAAGTCCTGGGTGCCAAGTTCGTCCAGCGAAAAAATGCCCAAAAAACGGGTGGGCTATAGCCTTGGGGCGTGGGGCTGGCGAAGTTCGTCCGCCGGACTCGGAATGGGCCGAAACTTTGCGTGCTCCCTCCGTGTGCCAAAAATAGGCTGCGGCAAAGCCGCACCCAAAAACGAGCGCCCGAAGTCCGGTGCCCCAAGTTCGTCCAGCGGAAAAATGCCCAAAAAACGATGGGCTATAGCCTTGGGGCGTGGGGCTGGCGAAGTTCGTCCGCCAGACTCAGAATGTGGCGAAACTTTGCGTACCCCCTCCGTGTGCCAAAAATAGGCCGCGGGCAAAGCCGCGTCCAAAAACGAGCGCCCGAAGTCCGGGGCCCCAAGTTCGTCCAGCGGAAAAATGCCCAAAAAACGGGAAGGCTATAGCCTTGGGGCGTGGGGCTGGCGAAGTTCGTCCGCCGGACTCGGAATGGGGCGAAACTTTGCGTGCCCCCTCCGTGTGCCAAAAATAGGCCGCGGGCAAAGCCATGCCCAAAAATGAACGCCCGAAGTCCGGGGCCCCAAGTTCATCCAGCGGAAAAATGCCCAAAAAACGATGGGCCATAGCCTTGGGGCGTGGGGCTGGCGAAGTTCGTCCGCCGGACTCGGAATGGGGCGAAACTTTGCGTGCCCCCTCCGTGTGCCAAAAATAGGCCGCGGGCAAAGCCGCGCCCAAAAACGAGCAGCCGAAGTCCGGGGCCCCAAGTTCGTCCAGCGGAAAAATGCCCAAAAAACGGGTGGGCTATAGCCTTGGGGCGTGGGGCTGGCGAAGTTCGTCCGCCGGACTCGGAATGGGGTGAAACTTTTAGTGCCCCCTCCGTGTGCCAAAAATAGGCCGCGGGCAAAGCCGCGCCCAAAAACGAGCGCCCGATGTCCGGGGCCCCAAGTTCGTCCAGCGGAAAAATGCCCAAAAAACGATGGTCTATAGCCTTAGGGCGTGGGGCTGGCGAAGTTCGTCCGCCGGACTTGGAATGGGGCGAAACTTTGCGTGCCCCCTCCGTGTGCCGAAAATAGGCTGCGGGCAAAGCCGCGCCCAAAAATGAGCGCCCGAAGTCCGGGGCCCCAAGTTAGTCCAGCGGAAAAATGCCCAAAAAACGGGTGGGCTATAGCCTTGGGGCGTGGGGCTGGCGAAGTTCGTCCGCCGGACTCGGAATGGGGCGAAACTTTGCGTTCCCCCTCCGTGTGCCAAAAATAGGACTCAGGCAAAGCCGCGCCCAAAAACAAGTGCGCGAAGTCCGGGGCCCCAAGTTCGTCCAGCGGAAAAATGCCCAAAAAACGGGTGGGCTATAGCCTTGGGGCGTGGGGCTGGCGAAGTTCGTCCGCCGGACTCGGAATGGGACGAAACATTGCGTGCCCCCTCCGTGTGACAAAAATAGGCCGCGGGCAAAGCCGCGCCCAAAAACGAGCGCCCGAAGTCCGGGGCCCCAAGTTCGTCTAGCGGAAAAATGCCCAAAAAACGGGTGGGCTATAGCCTTGGGCCGTGTGGCTGGCGACGTTCGTCCGCCGGACTCGGAATGGGGCGAAACTTTGCGTGCCCCCTCCGTGTGCCAAAAATAGGCCGCGGACAAAGCCGCGCCCAAAAATGAGCGCCGAAGTCCTGGGTGCCAAGTTCGTCCAGCGAAAAAATGCCCAAAAAACGGGTGGGCTATAGCCTTGGGGCGTGGGGCTGGCGAAGTTCGTCCGCCGGACTCGGAATGGGCCGAAACTTTGCGTGCTCCCTCCGTGTGCCAAAAATAGGCTGCGGCAAAGCCGTACCCAAAAACGAGCGCCCGAAGTCCGGCGCCCCAAGTTCGTCCAGCGGAAAAATGCCCAAAAAACGATGGGCTATAGCCTTGGGGCGTGGGGCTGGCGAAGTTCGTCCGCCAGACTCAGAATGTGGCGAAACTTTACGTACCCCCTCCGTGTGCCAAAAATAGGCCGCGGGCAAAGCCGCGCTTAAAAACGAGCACCCGAAGTCCGGGGCCCCAAGTTCGTCCAGCGGAAAAATGCCCAAAAAACGGGTGGGCTATAGCCTTGGGGCGTGGGGCTGGCGAAGTTCGTCCGCTGGACTCGGAATGGGGCGAAAGTTTGCGTGCCCCCTCCGTGTGCCAAAAATAGGCCGCGGGCAAAGCCGCGCCCAAAAACGAGCGCCTGAAGTCCGGGGCCCCAAGTCCGTCCAGCAGAAAAATGCCCAACAAACGGGTGGGCTATAGCCTTGGGGCGTGGGGCTGGCGAAGTTCGTCCGCCGAACTCGGAATGGGGCGAAACTTTGCGTGCCCCCTCCGTGTGCCAGAAATAGGCCGTGGGCAAAGCCGCGCCCAAAAACGAGTGGCCGAAGTCCGGGGCCCCAAGTTCGTCCAGCGGAAAAATGCCCAAAAAATGGGTGGGCTATAGCCTTGGGGCGTGGGGCTGGCGAAGTTCGTCCGCCGGACTCGGAATGGGGCGAAACATTGCGTGCCCCCTCCGTGTGCCAAAAATAGGCAGCGGGCAAAGCCGCGCCCAAAAACGAGCGCCCGAAGTCCGGGGCCCCAAGTTCGTCCAGCGGAAAAATGCCCAAAAAACGGGTGGGCTATAGCCTTGGGGCGTGTGGCTGGCGAAGTTCGTCCGCCGGACTCGGAATGGGGCGAAACTTTGCGTTCCCCCTCCGTGTGCCAAAAATAGGACTCAGGCAAAGCCGCGCCCAAAAACAAGTGCGCGAAGTCCGGGGCCCCAAGTTCGTCCAGCGGAAAAATGCCCAAAAAACGGGTGGGCTATAGCCTTGGGGCGTGGGGCTGGCGAAGTTCGTCCGCCGGACTCGGAATGGGACGAAACATTGCGTGCCCCCTCCGTGTGACAAAAATAGGCCGCGGGCAAAGCCGCGCCCAAAAACGAGCGCCCGAAGTCCGGGGCCCCAAGTTCGTCTAGCGGAAAAATGCCCAAAAAACGGGTGGGCTATAGCCTTGGGCCGTGTGGCTGGCGAAGTTCGTCCGCCGGACTCGGAATGGGGCGAAACTTTGCATGCCCCCTCCGTGTGCCAAAAATAGGCCTCAGGCAAAGCCGCGCCCAAAAACAAGTGCGCGAAGTCCGAGACCCCAAGTTCGTCCAGCGGAAAAATGCCCAAAAAACGGGTGGGCTATAGCCTTGGGGCGTGGGGCTGGCAAAGTTCGTCCGCCGGACTCGGAATGGGGTGAAACTTTGCGTGCCCTGTCCGTGTCACAAAAATAGGCCGCGGGGAAAGCCGCGCCCAATGTCCGGAGCCCCAAGTTCGTCCATCGGAAAAATGCCCAAAAAACGGGTGGGCTATAGCCTTGGGGCGTGGGGCTGGCGAAGTTCGTCCGCCGGACTCGGAATGGGGCGAAACTTTGCGTGCCCCCTCCGTGTGCCAAAAATAGGCCGCGGGCAAAGCCGCGCCCGAAAACGAGCGCCCGAAGTCCGGCGCCCCAAGTTCGTCCAGCGGAAAAATGCCCAAAAAACGATAGCCTTGGGGCGTGGGGCTGGCGAAGTTCGTACGCCGGACTCGGAATGGGGCGAAAATTTGCGTGCCCCACCTTGTGCCAAAAATAGGCCGCGGGCAAAGCCGCGCCCAAAAACGAGCGTCCGAAATCCGGGGCCCCAAGTTCATCCAGCGGAAAAATGCCCAAAAAACGATGGGCTATAGCCTTGGGGCGTGGGGCTGGCGAACTTCGTCCGCCGGACTCGGAATGGGGCGAAACTTTGCGTGCCCCCTCCGTGTGCCAAAAATAGGCCGCGGGCAAAGACGCGCCCAAAAATGAGCGCTCGAAGTCCGGGGCCCCATGTTCGTCCAGCGGAAAAATGCCCAAAAAACGGGTGGGCTATAGCCTTGGGGCGTGGGGCTGGCGAAGTTCGTCCGCCGGACTCGGAATGGGGCGAAACTTTGCGTGCCCCCTCCGTGTGCCAAAAATAGGCTGCCGCCAAAGCCGCGCCCAAAAACGAGCGCCCGATGTCCGGGGCCCCAAGTTCGTCCAGCGGAAAAATGCCCAAAAAACGATGGGCAATAGCCTTGGGGCGTGGGGCTGGCGAACTTCGTCCGCCGGACTCGGAATGGGGCGAAACTTTGCGTGCCCCCTCCGTGTGCCAAAAATAGGCCGCGGGCAAAGACGCGCCCAAAAATGAGCGCTCGAAGTCCGGGGCCCCATGTTCGTCCAGCGGAAAAATGCCCAAAAAACGGGTGGGCTATAGCCTTGGGGCGTGGGGCTGGCGAAGTTCGTCCGCCAGACTCAGAATGGGGCGAAACTTTTCGTGCCCCCTCCGTGTGCCAAAAATAGGCCGCGGGCAAAGCTGCGCCCAAAAATGAGCGCCCGAAGTCCGGCGCCCCAAGTTCGTCCAGCGGAAAAATGCCCAAAAAATGGGTGGGCTATAGCCTTGGGGCGTGGGGCTGGCGAAGTTCGTCCGCCGGACTCGGAATGGGGCGAAACTTTGCGTGCCCCCTCCTTGTGCCAAAAATAGGCCGCGGGCAGAGCCGCGCCCAAAAACAAGCTCCCGAAGTCCGGGGCCCCAAGTTCGTCCCGCGGAAAAATGCCCACAAAACGATGGGCTATAGCCTTGGGGCGTGGGGCTGGCGAAGTTCGTCCGCCGGACTCGGAATGGGGCGAAACTTTACGTGCCCCCTCCGTGTGCCAAAAATAGGCCGCGGGCAAAGCCGCGCCCAAAAACGAGCGCCCGAAGTCCGAGGCCCCAAGTTCGTCCAGCGGAAAAATGCCCAAAAAACGGGTGGGCTATAGCCTTGGGGCGTGGGGCTGGCGAAGTTCGTCCGCCGGACTCGGAATGGGGCGAAACTTTGCGTGCCCCCTCCTTGTGCCAAAAATAGGCCGCGGGCAGAGCCGCGTCTAAAAACAAGCTCCCGAAGTCCGGGGCCCCAAGTTCATCCCGCGGAAAAATGCCCACAAAACGATGGGCTATAGCCTTGGGGCGTGGGGCTGGCGAAGTTCGTCCGCCGGACTCGGAATGGGGCGAAACTTTGCGTGCCCCCTCCGTGTGCCAAAAATAGGCCGCGGGCAAAGACATGCCCAAAAACGAGCGCCCGAAGTCCGGGGCCCCAAGTTCGTCCAGCGGAAAAATGCCCAAAAAACGGGTGGGCTATAGCCTTGGGGCGTGGGGCTGGCGAAGTTCGTCCGCCGGACTCGGAATGGGGCGAAACTTTGCGTGCCCCCTCCTTGTGCCAAAAATAGGCCGCAGGCAGAGCCGCGCCCAAAAACAAGCTCCCGAAGTCCGGGGCCCCAAGTTCGTCCCGCGGAAAAATGCCCACAAAACGATGGGCTATAGCCTTGGGGCGTTGGGCTGGCGAAGTTCGTCCGCCAGACTCGGAATGGGCCGAAATTTTGCGTGCCCCCTCCGTGTGCCAAAAATAGGCCGCGGGCAAAGCCGCGCCCAAAATCGAGTGGCCGAATTCCGGGGCCCCAAGTTCGTCCAGCGGAAAAATGCCCAAAAAACGGGTGGGCTATAGCCTTGGGGCGTGGGGCTGGCGAAGTTCGTCCGCCGGACTCGGAGTGGGGGGAAACTTTGCGTGCCCCCTCCGTGTGCCAAAAATAGGCCGCGGGCAAAGACGCGCACAAAAACGAGCGCCCGAAGTCCGGGGCCCCCAGTTCGTCCAGCGGAAAAATGCCCAAAAAACGATGGGCTATAGCCTTGGGGCGTGGGGCTGGCGAAGTTTGTCCGCCGGACTCGGAATGGGGCGAAACTTTGCGTGCCCCCTCCGTGTGCCAAAAATAGGCCGCGGGCAAACCTGCGCCCAAAAACGAGCGCCCGAAGTCCGGCGCCCCAGGTTCCTCCAGCGGAAAATTCCCCAAAAAACGGGTGGGCTATAGCCTTGGGGCGTGGGGCTGGCGAAGTTCATCCGCCGGACTCGGAATGGGGCGAAACTTTGCGTGCCCTCTCCTTGTGCTAAAAATAGGCCGCGGGCAAAGCCGCGGCCAAAAAAAAGTGCCCGAAGTCCGGGGCCCCAAGTTCGTCCAGCGGAAAAATGCCTAAAAAATGATGGGCTATAGCCTTGGGGCGTGGGGCTGGCGAAGTTCGTCCGCCGGACTCGGGATGGGGCGAAACTTTGCGTGCCCCCTCCGTGTGCCAAAAATAGGCAGCGGGCAAAGCCGCGCCCAAAAACGAGCGCCCGAAGTCCGGGGCCCCTAGTTCGTCCAGCGGAAAAATGCCCAAAAAACGATGGGCTATAGCCTTGGGGCGTGGGGCTGGCGAAGTTCGTCCGCCGGACTCGGAATGGGGCGAAACTTTGCGTGCCCCCACCTTGTGCCAAAAATAGGCCGTGGGCAAAGCCGCGCCCAAAAACAAGCGCCCGAAGTCCGGGGCCCCAAGTTCGTCCAGCGGAAAAATGCCCAAAAAACGGGTGGGCTATAGCCTTGGGGCGTGGGGCTGGCGAAGTTTGTCCGCCGGACTCGGAATGGGGCGAAACTTTGCGTGCCCCCTCCGTGTGCCAAAAATAGGCCGCGGGAAAAGCCGCATCCCAAAACGAGCGCCCGAAGTCCGGGGCCCCAAGTTCGTCCAGCGGAAAAATGCCCAAAAAACGGGTGGGCTATAGCCTTGGGGCGTGGGGCTTGCGAAGTTCGTCCGCCGGACTCGGAATGGGGCGAAACTTTACGTGCCCCCTCCGTGTGCCAAAAATAGGCCGCGGACAAAGCCGCGCCCCAAAACGAGCGCCCGAAGTCCGGGGCCCCAAGTTCGTCCAGCGGAAAAATGCCCAAAAAATGATGGGCTATAGCCTTGGGGCGTGGGGCTGGCGAAGTTCGTCCGCCGGACTCGGAATGGGGCGAAACTTTGCGTGCCCCCTCCGTGAGCCAAAAATAGTTCGCGGGCAAAGCGGCGCCCAAAAACGAGTGCCCGAAGTCCGGGGCCCCAAGTTCGTCCAGCGGAAAAATGCCCAAAAAACGGGTGGGCTATAGCCTTGGGGCGTGGGGCTGGCGAAGTTCGTCCGCCGGACTCGGAATGGGACAAAACTTTGCGTGCCCCCTCCGTGAGCCAAAAATAGTTCGCGGGCAAAGCGGCGCCCAAAAACGAGTGCCCGAAGTCCGGGGCCCCAAGTTCGTCCAGCGGAAAAATGCCCAAAAAACGGGTGGGCTATAGCCTTGGGGCGTGGGGCTTGCGAAGTTCGTCCGCCGGACTCGGAATGGGGCGAAACTTTACGTGCCCCCTCCGTGTGCCAAAAATAGGCCGTGGGCAAAGCCACGCCCCAAAACGAGCGCCCGAAGTCCGGGGCCCCAAGTTCGTCCAGCGGAAAAATGCCCAAAAAACGGGTGGGCTATAGCCTTGGGGCGTGGGGCTTGCGAAGTTCGTCCGCCGGACTCGGAATGGGGCGAAACTTTACGTGCCCCCTCCGTGTGCCAAAAATAGGCCGCGGGCAAAGCCGCGCCCCAAAACGAGCGCCCAAAGTCCGGGGCCCCAAGTTCGTCCAGCGGAAAAATGCCCAAAAAACGATGGGCTATAGCCTTGGGGCGTGGGGCTGGCGAAGTTCGTCCGCCGGACTCGGAATGGGGCGAAACTTTGCGTGCCCCCTCCGTGAGCCAAAAATAGTTCGCGGGCAAAGCGGCGCCCAAAAACGAGTGCCCGAAGTCCGGGGCCCCAAGTTCGTCCAGCGGAAAAATGCCCAAAAAACGGGTGGGCTATAGCCTTGGGGCGTGGGGCTGGCGAAGTTCGTCCGCCGGACTCGGAATGGGACGAAACTTTGCGTGCCCCCTCCGTGTGCCAAAAATAGGCCACGGGCAAAGCCGCGCCCAAAAACGAGTGCCCGAAGTCCGGGGCCCCAAGTTCGTCCAGCGGAAAAATGCCCAAAAAACGGGTGGGCTATAGCCTTGGTGCGTGGGGCTGGCGAAATTCGTCCACCGGACTCGGAATGAGGCGAAACATTGCGTGCCCCCTCCGTGTGCCAAAAATAGGCCGCGGGCAAAGCCGCGCCCAAAAACGAGCGCCCGAAGTCCGGGGACCCAAGTTCGTCCAGCGGAAAAATGCCCAAAAAACGATGGGCTATAGCCTTGGGGCGTGGGGCTGGCGAAGTTCGTCCGCCGGACTCGGAATGGGACGAAACTTTGCGTGCCCCCTCCGTGTGCCAAAAATAGGCCGCGGGCAAAGCCGCGCCCAAAAACGAGTGCCCAAAGTCCGGGGCCCCAAGTTCGTCCAGCGGAAAAATGCCCAAAAAACGGGTGGGCTATAGCCTTGGGGAGTGGGGCTGGCGAAGTTCGTCCGCCGGACTCGGACTGCGGCAAAACTTTGCGTGCCCCCTCCGTGTGCCAAAAATAGGCCGCGGGCAAGGCCGCGCCCAAAAACGAGTGCCCAAAGTCCGGGGCCCCAAGTTCGTCCAGCGGAAAAATGCCCAAAAAACGGGTGGGCTATAGCCTTGGGGCGTGGGGCTGGCGAAGTTCGTCCGCCGGACTCGGATTGGGGCGAAACTTTGCATGCCCCCTCCGTGCGCCAAAAATAGGCCCTGGGAAAAGCCGCGCCCAAAAACGAGCGCCCCAAGTCCGGGGCCCCAAGTTCGTCCAGCGGAAAAATGCCCAAAAAACGATGGGCTATAGCCTTGGGGCGTGGGGCTGGCGAAGTTCGTCCGCCGGACTCGGAATGGGGCGAAACTTTGCGTGCCCCCTCCGTGTGCCAAAAATAGGCCGCGGGTAAAGCCGCGCCCAAAAATGAGTGCCCGAATCCGGGGCCCCAAGTTCGTCCAGCGGAAAAAGGCCCAAAAAACGATGGGCTATAGCCTTGGTGCGTGGGGCTGGCGAAATTCGTCTGCCGGACTCGGAATGGGGCGAAACTTTGCGTGCCCCCTCCGTGTGCCAAAAATAGGTGCGGGCAAAGCCGCGTCCAAAAACGAGCACCCGAAGTCCGGGGCCCCAAGTTCGTCCAGCGGAAAAATGCCCAAAAAACGATGGGCTATAGCCTTGGGGCGTGGGGCTGGCGAAGTTCGTCCGCCGGACTCGGAATGGGGCGAAACTTTGCGTGCCCCCTCCGTGTGCCAAAAATAGGCCGCGGGTAAAGCCGCGCCCAAAAATGAGTGCCCGAATCCGGGGCCCCAAGTTCGTCCAGCGGAAAAAGGCCCAAAAAACGATGGGCTATAGCCTTGGTGCGTGGGGCTGGCGAAATTCGTCTGCCGGACTCGGAATGGGGCGAAACTTTGCGTGCCCCCTCCGTGTGCCAAAAATAGGTGCGGGCAAAGCCGCGTCCAAAAACGAGCACCCGAAGTCCGGGGCCCCAAGTTCGTCCAGCGGAAAAATGCCCAAAAAACGATGGGCTATAGCCTTGGGGCGTGGGGCTGGCGAAGTTCGTCCGCCGGACTCGGAATGGGGCGAAACTTTGCGTGCCCCCTCCGTGTGCCAAAAATAGGCCGCGGGCAAAGCCGCGCCCAAAAACGAGTGACCGAAGTCCGGGGCCCCAAGTTCGTCCAGCGGAAAAATGCCCAAAAAACGGGTGGGCTATAGCCTTGGGGCGTGGGGCTGGCGAAGTTCGTCCGCCGGACTCGGAATGGGGCGAAACTTTGCGTGCCCCCTCCGTGTGCCAAAAATAGGCCGCGGGCAAAGACGCACACAAAAACGAGCGCCCGAAGTCCGGGGCCCCCAGTTCGTCCAGCGGAAAAATGCCCAAAAAACGGGTGGGCTATAGCCTTGGGGCGTGGGGCTGGCGAAGTTCGTCCGCCGGACTCGGAATGGGGCGAAACTTTGCGTTCCCCCTCCGTGTGCAAAAAATAGGCCGTGGGCAAAGCCGCGCCCAAAAACGATCGCCCGAAGTCTGGGGCCCCAAGTTCGTCCAGCGGAAAAATGCCCAAAAAACGATGGGCTATAGCCTTGGGGCGTGGGGCTGGCGAAGTTCGTCCGCCGGACTCGGAATGGGGCGAAACTTTGCATGCCCCCTCCATGTGCCAAAAATAGGCCGCGGGCAAAGCCACGCCCAAAAACGAGCGCCCGAAGCCCGGGACCCCAAGTTCGTCCAGCGGAAAAATGCCCAAAAAACGGGTGGGCTATAGCCTTGGGGCGTGGGGCTGGCGAAGTTCGTCCGCCGGACTCGGAATGGGGCGAAACTTTGCGTGCCCCCTCCGTGTGCCAAAAATAGGCCGCGGGTAAAGCCGCGCCCAAAAATGAGTGCCCGAATCCGGGGCCCCAAGTTCGTCCAGCGGAAAAATGCCCAAAAAACGGGTGGGCTATAGCCTTGGTGCGTGGGGCTGGCGAAATTCGTCCGCCGGACTCGGAATGAGGCGAAACATTGCGTGCCCCCTCCGTGTGCCAAAATAGGCCGCGGGCAAAGCCGCGCCCAAAAACGAGCGCCCGAAGTCCGGGGACCCAAGTTCGTCCAGCGGAAAAATGCCCAAAAAACGATGGGCTATAGCCTTGGGGCGTGGGGCTGGCGAAGTTCGTCCGCCGGACTCGGAATGGGACGAAACTTTGCGTGCCCCCTCCGTGTGCCAAAAATAGGCCGCGGGCAAAGCCGCGCCCAAAAACGAGTGCCCGAAGTCCGGGGCCCCAAGTTCGTCCAGCGGAAAAATGCCCAAAAAACGGGTGGGCTATAGCCTTGGGGAGTGGGGCTGGCGAAGTTCGTCCGCCGGACTCGGACTGCGGCAAAACTTTGCGTGCCCCCTCCGTGTGCCAAAAATAGGCCGTGGGCAAAGCCGCGCCCAAAAACGAGTGCCCAAAGTCTGGGGCCCCAAGTTCATCCAGCGGAAAAATGCCCAAAAAACGGGTGGGCTATAGCCTTGGGGCGTGGGGCTGGCGAAGTTCGTCCGCCGGACTCGGATTGGGGTGAAACTTTACATGCCCCCTCCGTGCGCCAAAAATAGGCCCCGGGCAAAGCCGCACCCATAAACGAGCGCCCCAAGTCCGGGGCCCCAAGTTCGTCCAGCGGAAAAATGCCCAAAATACGGGTGGGCTATAGCCTTGGGGCGTGGGGCTGGCGAAGTTCGTCCGCCGGTCTCGGATTGGGGCGAAACTTTGCATGCCACCTCCGTGCGCCAAAAATAGGCCCCGGGAAAAGCCGCGCCCATAAACGAGCGCCCCAAGTCCGGGGCCCCAAGTTTGTCCAGCGGAAAAATGCCCAAAAAACGATGGGCTATAGCCTTGGGGCGTGGGGCTGGCAAAGTTCGTCCGCCGGACTCGTAATGGGGCGAAACTTTTCGTGCCCCATCCGTGTGCCAAAAATAGGCCGCGGGCAAAGCCGCGCCCAAAAACGAGCGCCCGAAATCCGGGGCCCCAAGTTCGTCCAGCGGAAAAATGCCCAAAAAACGGGTGGGCTATAGCCTTGGTGCGTGGGGCTGGCGAAATTCATCCGCCAGACTCGGAATGAGGCGAAACATTGCGTGCCCCCTCCGTGTGCCAAAAATAGGCGCGGGCAAAGCCGCGCCCAAAAACGAGCGCCCGAAGTCCGGGGACCCAAGTTCGTCCAGCGGAAAAATGCCCAAAAAACGATGGGCTATAGCCTTGGGGCGTGGGACTGGCGAAGTTCGTCCGCCGGACTCGGAATGGGGCGAAACTTTGCGTGCCCCCTCCGTGTGCCAAAAATAGGCCGCGGGCAAAGCCGCGCCCAAAAACGAGCGCCCGAAGTCCGGGGCCCCAAGTTCGTCCAGCGGAAAAATGCCCAAAAAATGGGTGGGCTATTGCCTTGGGGCGTGGGGCTGGCGAAGTTCGTCCGCCGGACTCGGAATGGGGCGAAACTTTGCGTGCCCCCTCCGTGTGCCAAAAATATGCCGCGGGCAAAGCCGCGCCCAAAAACGAGCGCCCGAAGTCCGGGGACCCAAGTTCGTCCAGCGGAAAAATGCCCAAAAAACGATGGGCTATAGCCTTGGGGCGTGGGGCTGGCGAAGTTCGTCCGCCGGACTCGGAATGGGGCGAAACTTTGCGTGCCCCCTCCGTGTGCCAAAAATAGGCCGCGGGCAAAGCCGCGCCCCAAAACGAGTGGCCGAAGTCCGGGGCCCCAAGTTCGTCCAGCGGAAAAATGCCAAAAAAATGATGGGCTATAGCCTTGGGGCGTGGGGCTGGCGAAGTTCGTCCGCCGGACTCGGAATGGGGCGAAACTTTGCATGCCCCCTCCATGTGCCAAAAATAGGCCGCGGGCAAAGCCGCGCCCAAAAACGAGCGCCCGAAGCCCGGGACCCCAAGTTCGTCCAGCGGAAAAATGCCCAAAAAATGGGTGGGCTATAGCCTTGGGGCGTGGGGCTTGCGAAGTTCGTCCGCCGGACTCGCAATGGGGCGAAACTTTGCGTGCCCCGTCCGTGTGCCAAAAATAGGCCGTGGGCAAAGCCACGCCCAAAAACGATCGCCCGAAGTCCGGGGCCCCAAGTTCATCCAACGGAAAAATGCCCAAAAAACGGGTGGGCTATAGCCTTGGGGCGTGGGGCTGGCGAAGTTCGTCCGCCGGACTCGGAATGGGGCGAAACTTTGCGTGCCTCCTCCGTGTGCTAAAAATAGGCCGCGGCCAAAGCTGCGCCCAAAAACGAGCTCCCGAAGTCCGGGGCCCCAAGTTCGTTCAGCGGAAAAATGCCCAACAAACGATGGGCTATAGCCTTGGCGCATGGGGCTGGCGAAGTTCGTCCGCCGGACTCGGAATGGGGCGAAACTTTGCGTGCCCCCTCCGTGTGCCAAAAATAGGTCACGGGCAAAGCCGCACCCAAAAACGAGTGCCCGAAGTCTGGGGCCCCAAGTTCGTCCAGCGGAAAAATGCCCAAAAAACGGGTGGGCTATAGCCTTGGGGCGTGGGGCGGGCGAAATTCGTCCGCCGGACTCGGAATGGGGCGAAACTTTGCGTGCCCCCTCTGTGTGCCAAAAATAGGCCGCGGTCAAAGCCGCACCCAAAAACAAGTGCCCGAAGTCCGGGGCCCCAAGTTCGTGCAGCGGAAAAATGCCCAAAAAACGGGTGGGCTATAGCCTTGGGGCGTGGGGCGGGCGAAGTTCGTCCGCCGGACTCGGAATGGGGCGCAACTTTGCGTACCCCCTCCGTGTGCCAAAAATAGGCCGCGGACAAAGCCGCGCCCAAAAACGAGCGCCCGAAGCCCGGGACCCCAAGTTCGTCCAGCGGAAAAATGCCCAAAAAACGGGTGGGCTATAGCCTTGGGGCGTGGGGCTGGCGAAGTTCGTCCGCCGGACTCGGAATGGGGCGAAACTTTGCGTGCCCCCTCCGTGTGCCAAAAATAGGCCGTGGGCAAAGCCACGCCCAAAAACGAGCGCCCGAAGTCCGGGGCCCCAAGTTCGTCCAGCGGAAAAATGCCCAAAAAACGGGTGGGCTATAGCCTTGGGGCGTGGGGCTGGCGAAGTTCGTCCGCCGGACTTGGAATGAGGCGAAATTTTGCGTGCCTCCTCCGTGTGCTAAAAATAGGCCGCGGCCAAAGCCGCGCCCAAAAACGAGCGCCCGAAGTCTGGGGCCCCAAGTTCGTCCAGCGGAAAAATGCCCAAAAAACGATGGGCTATAGCCTTGGGGCATGGGGCTGGCGAAGTTTGTCCGCCGGACTCGGAATGGGGCGAAACTTTGCGTGCCCCCTCCGTGTACCAAAAACAGGCCACGGGCAAAGCCGCACCCAAAAACGAGTGCCCGAAGTCTGGGGCCCCAAGTTCGTCCAGCGGAAAAATGCCCAAAAAACGGGTGGGCTATAGCCTTGGGGCGTGGGGCGGGCGAAGTTCGTCCGCCGGACTCGGAATGGGGCGAAACTTTGCGTGCCCCCTCTGTGTGCCAAAAATAGGCCGCGGTCAAAGCCGCACCCAAAAACGAGTGCCCGAAGTCCGGGGCCCCAAGTTCGTGCAGCGGAAAAATGCCCAAAAAACGGGTGGGCTATAGCCTTGGGGCGTGGGGCGGGCGAAGCTCGTCCGCCGGACTCGGAATGGGGCGCAACTTTGCGTGCCCCCTCCGTGTGCCAAAAATAGGCCGCGGACAAAGCCGCGCCCAAAAACGAGCGCCCGAAGCCCGGGACCCCAAGTTCGTCCAGCGGAAAAATGCCCAAAAAATGGGTGGGCTATAGCCTTGGGGCGTGGGGCTGGCGAAGTTCGTCCGTGTGCCAAAAATAGGCCGTGGGCAAAGCCACGCCCAAAAACGAGCGCCCGAAGTCCGGGGCCCCAAGTTCGTCCAGCGGAAAAATGCCCAAAAAACGGGTGGGCTATAGCCTTGGGGCGTGGGGCTGGCGAAGTTCGTCCACCGGACTCGGAATGGGGCGAAACTTTGCGTGCCTCCTCCGTGTGCTAAAAATTGGCCGCGACCAAAGCCGCACCCAAAAACGAGCACCCGAAGTCCGGGGCCCCAAGTTCGTCCAGCGGAAAAATGCCCAAAAAACGATGGGCTATAGCCTTGGGGCATGGGGCTGGCGAAGTTCGTACGCCGGACTCGGAATGGGGCGAAACTTTGCGTGCCCCCTCCTTGTGCCAAAAATAGGCCGCGGGCAAAGCCGCGCCCGAAAACGAGCGCCCGAAGTCAGGGGCCCCAAGTTCGTCCAGCGGAAAAATGCCCAAAAAACGGGTGGGCTATAGCCTTGGGGCGTGGGGCTGGCGAAGTTCGTCCACCGGACCCGGAATGGGGCGAAACTTTGCGTGCCCCCTCCGTGTGCCAAAAATAGGCCGCGGGCAAAGCCGCGCCCAAAAACGAGAGCCCGAAGTCCGGGGCCCCATGTTCGTCCAGCGGAAAAATGCCCAAAAAACGATGGGCTATAGCCTTGGGGCGTGGGGCTGGCGAAGTTCCTCCGCCGGACTCGGAATGGGGCAAAACTTTGCGTGCCCCCTCCGTGTGCCAAAAATAGGCCGCGGGGAAAGCCGCGCCCAAAAACGAGCGCCCGAAGTCCGGGGCCCCAAGTTCGTCCAGCGGAAAAATGCCCAAAAAACGGGTGGGCTATAGCCTTGGGGCGTGGGGCTGGCGAAGTTCGTCCGCCGGACTCGGAATGGGGCGAAACTTTGCGTGCCCCCTCCGTGTGCCAAAAATAGGCCGCGGGCAAAGCCGCGAACAAAAAACAAGCGCCCGAAGTCCGGGGCCCCAAGTTCGTCCGGCGTAAAAATGCCCTAAAAACGGGTGGGCTATAGCCTTGGGGCGCGGGGCTGGCGAAGTTCGTCCGCCTGACTCGGAATGGGGCGAAACTTTGCGTGCCCCCTCCGTGTGCCAAAAATAGGCCGTGGGCAAAGCCGCGCCAAAAAACGAGCGCCCGAAGTCCGGGGCCCCAAGTTCGTCCAGCGGAAAAATGCCCAAAAAACGGGTGGGCTATAGCCTTGGGGCGTGGGGCTGGCGAAGTTCGTCCGCCGGACTCGGAATGGGGCGAAACTTTGCGTGCCCCCTCCTTGTGCCAAAAATAGGCCGCGGGCAAAGCCGCGAACAAAAAACAAGTGCCCGAAGTCCGGGGCCCCAAGTTCGTCCAGCGGAAAAATGCCCAAAAAACGGGTGGGCAATAGCCTTGGGGCATGGGGCTGGCGAAGTTCCTCCGCCAGACTCGGAATGGGGCGAAACTTTGCGTGCCCCCTCCGTGTCCCAAAAATAGGCCGCGGGCAAAGCTGCGCCCGAAGTCCGGGGCCCCAAGTTCGTCCAGTGGAAAAATGCCCAAAAAACGATGGGCTATAGCCTTGGGGCGTGGGGCTGGCGAAGTTCGTCTGCCGGACTCGGAATGGGGCGAAACTTTGCGTACCCCCTCGGTGTGCCAAAAATAGGCTGCGGGCAAAGCCGCGCCCAAAGTCCGGGGTCCCAAGTTCGTCCAGCGGAAAAATGCCCAAAAAACGGGTGGGCTATAGCCTTGGGGCGTGGGGCCGGCGAAGTTCGTCCGCCGGACTCGGAATGGGGCGAAACTTTACGTGCCCCCTCCGTGTGCCAAAAATAGGCCGTGGGCAAAGCCGCGCCCAAAAACGAGTGACCGAAGTCTGGGGCCCCAAGTTCGCCCAGCGGAAAAATGCCCAAAAAACGGGTGGGCTATAGCCTTGGGGCGTGGGGCTGGCGAAGTTCCTCCGCCGGACTCGGAATGGGGCGAAACTTTGCGTGCCCCCTCCGTGTGCCAAAAATAGGCCGCGGGCAAAGCCGCGCCCGATGTCCGGGGCCCCAAGTTGGCCCAGCGGAAAAATGCCCAAAAAACGGGTGGGCTATAGCCTTGGGGCATGGGTGCCGGCGAAGTTCGTCCGCCGGACTCGGAATGGGGCGAAACTTTGCGTGCCCCCTCCGTGTCCCAAAAATAGGCCGCGGGCAAAGCCGCGCCCAAAAACGAGCGCCCGAAGTCCGGGGCCCCAAGTTCGTCCAGCGGAAAAATGCCCAAAAAACGGGTGGGCTATAGCCTTGGGGCGTGGGGCTGTCGAAGTTCGTCCGCCGGACTCGGAATGGGGCGAAACTTTGCGTGCCCCCTCCGTGTGCCAAAAATAGGCCGCGGGCAAAGCCGCGAACAAAAAACAAGCGCCCGAAGTCCGGGGCCGCAAGTTCGTCCAGCGTAAAAATGCCCTAAAAACGGGTGGGCTATAGCCTTGGGGCGCGGGGCTGGTGAAGTTCGTCCGCCTGACTCGGAATGGGGCGAAACTTTGCGTGCCCCCTCCGTGTGCCAAAAATAGGCCGTGGGCAAAGCCGCGCCAAAAAACGAGCGCCCGAAGTCCGGGGCCCCAAGTTCGTCCAGCGGAAAAATGCCCAAAAAACGGGTGGGCTATAGCCTTGGGGCGTGGGGCTGGCGAAGTTCGTCCGCCGGACTCGGAATGGGGCGAAACTTTGCGTGCCCCCTCCGTGTGCCAAAAATAGGCCGCAGGCAAAGCCGCGAACAAAAAACAAGTGCCCGAAGTCCGGGGCCCCAAGTTCATCCAGCGGAAAAATGCCCAAAAAACGGGTGGGCTATAGCCTTGGGGCGTGGGGCTGGCGAAGTTCCTCCGCCGGACTCGGAATGGGGCGAAACTTTGCGTGGCCCCTCCGTGTCCCAAAAATAGGCCGCGGCCAAAGCCGCGTCCGATGTCCGGGGCCCCAAGTTCGTCCAGCGGAAAAATGCCCAAAAAACGGGTGGGCTATAGCCTTGGGGCGTGGGGCTGGCGAAGTTCGTCTGCCGGACTCGGAATGGGGCGAAACTTTGCGTGCCCCCTCGGTGTGCCAAAAATAGGCTGCGGGCAAAGCCGCGCCCAAAAACGAGCACCCGAAGTCCGGGGTCCCAAGTTCGTCCAGCGGAAAAATGCCCAAAAAACGGGTGGGCTATAGCCTTGGGGCGTGGGGCCGGCGAAGTTCGTCCGCCGGACTCGGAATGGGGCGAAACTTTACGTGCCCCCTCCGTGTGCCAAAAATAGGCCGTGGGCAAAGCCGCGCCCAAAAACGAGTGACCGAAGTCTGGGGCCCCAAGTTCGTCCAGCGGAAAAATGCCCAAAAAACGGGTGGGCTATAGCCTTGGGGCGTGGGGCTGGCGAAGTTCCTCCGCCGGACTCGGAATGGGGCGAAACTTTGCGTGCCCCCTCCGTGTGCCAAAAATAGGCCGCGGGCAAAGCCGCACCCGATGTCCGGGGCCCCAAGTTGGTCCAGCGGAAAAATGCCCAAAAAACGGGTGGGCTATAGCCTTGGGGCGTGGGGCCGGCGAAGTTCGTCCGCCGGACTTGGAATGGGGCGAAACTTTGCGTGCCCCCTCCGTGTCCCAAAAATAGGCCGTGGGCAACGCCGTGCCCAAAAACGAGCGACCGAAGCCCGGGGCCCCAAGTTCGTCCAGCGGAAAAATGCCCAAAAAAGGGGTGGGCTATAGCCTTGGGGCGTGGGGCTGGCGAAGTTCGGCCGCCGGACTCGGAATGGGGCGAAACTTTGTGTGCCCCCTCCGTGTGCCAAAAATAGTCCGCGGGCAAAGCCGCGCCTAAAAACGAGCACCCGAAGTCCGGGGCCCCAAGTTCGTCCAGCGGAAAAATGCCCAAAAAACGGGCGGGCTATAGCCTTGGGGCGTCGGGCTGGCGAAGTTCGTCCGCCGGACTCGGAATGAGGCGAAACTTTACGTGCCCCCTCCGTGTGCCAAGAATAGACTGCGGGCAAAGCCACGCCCGAAGTCCGGGGCCCCAAGTTCGTCCAGCGGAAAAATGCCCAAAAAACGATGGCCTATAGCCTTTGGGCGTGGGGCTGGCGAAGTTCGTCCGCCGGACTCGGAATGGGGCGAAACTTTGCGTGCCACCTCCGTGTGCCAAAAATAGGCCGCGGGCAAAGCCGCGCCCAAAAACGAGCGCCCGAAGTCCGGGGTCCCAAGTTCGTCCAGCGGAAAAATGCCCAAAAAACGGGTGGGCTATAGCCTTGGGGCGTGGGGCTGGCGAAGTTCGTCCGCCGGACTTGGAATGGGGCGAAACTTTGTGTGCCCCCTCCGTGTGCCAAAAATAGGCCGCGGGCAAAGCCATGCCCAAAAACGAGCGCCCGATGTCCGGGGCCCCAAGTTCGTCCAGCGGAAAAATGCCCAAAAAACGATGGGCTATAGCCTTGGGGCGTGGGGCTGGCGAAATTCGTCCGCCTGACTCGGAATGGGGCGAAACTTTGCGTGCCCCCTCCGTGTGCCAAAAAAAGGCCACGGGCAAAGCCGCGCCCAAAAACGAGCGCCCGAAGTCCGGGGCCCCAAGTTCGTCCAGCGGAAAAATGCCCAAAAAACGATGGGCTATAGCCTTGGGGCGTGGGGCTGGCGAAGTTCGTCCGCCGGACTCGGAATGGGGCGAAACTTTGCGTGCCCCCTCCGTGTGCCAAAACTAGGCCGCGGCCAAAGTCGCGCCAAAAAACGAGCGCCCGAAGTCCGGGGCCTCAAGTTCCTCCAGCGGAAAAATGCCCAAAAAACGGTTGGGCTATAGCCTTGGGGCGTGGGGCTGGCGAAGTTCGTCCGCCGGACTCGGAATGGGGTGAAACTTTGCGTGCCCCATCCGTGTGCCAAAAATAGGCCACGGGCAAAGCCGCACCCAAAAACGAGCGCCCGAAGTCCGGGGCCCCAAGTTCGTCCAGTGGAAAAATGCCCAAAAAACGATGGGCTATAGCCTTGGGGCGTGGGGCTGGCGAACTTCGACCGCCGGAGTTGGAATGGGGCGAACCTTTGCGTTCTCCATGTGCCAAAAATAGGCCGCGGGCAAAGCCGCGCCCAAAAACGAGTGCCCGAAGTCCGGGGCCCCAAGTTCGTCCAGCGGAAAAATGCCCAAAAAACGATGGGCTATAGCCTTGGGGCGTGGGGCTGGCGAACTTCGTCCGCCGGAGTTGGAATGGGGCGAACCTTTGCGTGCCCCCTCCGTGTGCCAAAAATAGGCCGCGGGCAAAGCCGCGGCCAAAAACGAGCGCCTGAAGTCCGGGGTCCCAAGTTCGTCCAGCAGAAAAATGCCAAGAAAACGGGTGGGCTATAGCCTTGGGGCGTGGGGCTGGCGAAGTTCGTCCGCCGGACTTGGAATGGGGCGAAACTTTGCGTGCCCCCTCCGTGTGCCAAAAATAGGCTGCGGCCAAAGCCGCGCCCAAAAACGAGCGCCCGAAGTCCGGGGCCCCAAGTTCGTCCAGCGGAAAAATGGCCAAAAAACGATGCGCTATAGCCTTGGGGTGTGGGGCTGGCGAAGTTCGTCCGCCGGACACAGAGTGGGGCGAAACTTTGCGTGCCCCCTCCGTGTGCCAAAAAAAGGCCGTGGGCAAAGCCGCGCCCAAAAACGAGCGCCCGAAGTCCGGGGTCCCAAGTTCGTCCAGCGGAAAAATGCCCAAAAAACGGGTGGGCTATAGCCTTGGGGCGTGGGGCTGGCGAAGTTCGTCCGCCGGACTTGGAATGGGGCGAAACTTTGCGTGCCCCCTCCGTGTGCCAAAAATAGGCCGCGGGCAAAGCCGCGCCCAAAAACGAGCGCCCGAAGTCCGGGGCCCCAAGTTGGTCCAGCGGAAAAATGCCCAAAAAACGATGGGCTATAGCCTTGGGGCGTGGGGCTGGCGAACTTCGTCCGCCGGAGTTGGAATGGGGCGAACCTTTGCGTGCCCCCTCCGTGTGCCAAAAATAGGCCGCGGGCAAAGCCGCGCCCAAAAACGAGCGCCCGAAGTCCGGGACCCCAAGTTCGTCCAGCGGAAAAATGCCCAAAAAACGGGTGGGCTATAGCCTTGGGGCGTGGGGCTGGCGAAGTTCGTCCGCCAGACTCGGAATGGGGCGAAACTTCGCGTGCCCCCTCCGTGTGCCAAAAATAGTCCGCGGACAAAGCCACGCCTAAAAACGAGCACCCGAAGTCCGGGCCCCAAGTTCGTCCAGCGGAAAAATGCCCAAAAAACGGGCGGGCTATAGCCTTGGGGCGTCGGGCTGGCGAAGTTCGTCCGCCGGACTCGGAATGGGGCGAAACTTTGCGTGCCCCCTCCGTGTGCCAAAAATAGGCCGCGGGCAAAGCCGTGCCTAAAAACGAGCGCTCGAAGTCAGGGGCCCCAAGTTCGTCCAGCGGAAAAATGCCCAAAAAATGATGGCCTATAGCCTTGGGGCGTGGGGCTGGCGAAGTTCGTCCGCCGGACTCGGAATGGGGCGAAACTTTGCGTGCCCCCTCCGTGTGCCACAAATAGGCCGCGGGCAAAGCCGCGCCCAAAAACGAGTGCCCGAAGTCCGGGGCCCCAAGTTCGTCCAGCGGAAAAATACCCAAAAAACGGGTGGGCTATAGCCTTGGGGCGTGGGGCTGGCGATGTTCGTCCGCCGGACTCGGAATGGGGCGAAACTTTGCGTGCCCCCTCCGTGTGCCAAAAATAGGCCACGGGCAAAGCCGCGCCCAAAAACGAGCGCCCGAAGTCCGGGGCCCCAAGTTCGTCCAGCGGAAAAATACCCAATAAACGATGGGCTATAGACTTGGGGCGTGGGGCTGGCGAAGTTCGTCCGCCGGACTCGGAATGGGGCGAAACTTTGCGTGCCCCCTCCGTGTACCAAAAATAGGCCGCGGGCAAAGCCGCATCCAAAAACGAGCGCCCGAAGTCCGGGGCCCCAACTTTGTCCAGCGGAAAAATGCCCAAAAAACGGGTGGGCTATAGCCTTGGGGCGTGGGGCTGGCGAAGTTCGTCCGCCGGAATCGGAATGGGACGAAACTTTACGTGCCCCCTCCGTGTCCCAAAAATAGGCCGCGGGCAAAGCCGCACCCAAAAATGAGCGCCCGAAGTCCGGGGCCCCAAGTTCGTCCAGCGGAAAAATGCCCAAAAAATGATGGGCTATAGCCTTGGGGCGTGGGGCTGGCGAAGTTCGTCCGCTGGACTCGGAATGGGGCGAAACTTTGTGTGCCCCCTCCGTGTGCCAAAAACAGGCCGCGGGCAAAGCCGCGCCCAAAAACGAGCACCCGAAGTCCGGGGACCCCAAGTTCGTCCAGCGGAAAAATGCCCAAAAAACGGGTGGGCTATAGCCTTGGGGCGTGGGGCTAGCGAAGTTCGTCCGCCGGACTCGGAATGGGGCGAAACTTTGCATGCCCCCTCCGTGTGCCAAAAATAGTCCGCGGGCAAAGCCGCGCCTAAAAACGAGCACCCGAAGTCCGGGGCCCCAAGTTCGTCCAGCGGAAAAATGCCCAAAAAACGGGCGGGCTATAGCCTTGGGGCGTCGGGCTGGCGAAGTTCGTCCGCCGGACTCGGAATGGGGAAAAACTTTACGTGCTCCCTCCGTGTGCCAAAAATAGGCCACGGACAAAGCCGCGCCAAAAAACGAGCGCCCGAAGTCCGGGGCCCCAAGTTCGTCCAGCGGAAAAATGCCCAAAAAACGATGGCCTATAGCCTTGGGGCGTGGGGCTGGCGAAGTTCGTCCGCCGGACTCGGAATGGGGCGAAACTTTGCGTGCCACCTCCGTGTGCCAAAAATAGGGCGCGGGCAAAGCCGCGCCCAAAAACGAGTGCCCGAAGCCCGGGGCCCCAAGTTCGTCCAGCGGAAAAATGCCCAAAAAACGGGTGGGCTATAGCCTTGGGGCGTGGGGCTGGCGAAGTTCGTCCGCCGGACTCGGAATGGGGCGAAACTTTGCGTGCCCCCTCCGTGTGCCAAAAATAGGCCGCGGACAAGGCCGCGCCCAAAAACGAGCACCTGAAGTCTGGGGCCCCAAGTTCGTCCAGCGGAAAAATGCCCAAAAAACGGGTGGGCTATAGCCTTGGGGCGTGGGGCTGGCGAAGCTCGTCCGCCGGACTCGGAATGGGGCGAAACTTTGCGTGCCCCCTCCGTGTGCCAAAAACAGGCCGCGGGCAAAGCCGCGCCCAAAAACGAGAGCCTGAAGTCCGGGGCCCCAAGTTCGTCCAGCGGAAAAATACCCAAAAAACGATGCGCTATAGCCTTGGGGCGTGGGGCTGGCGAAGTTCGTCCGCCGGACTCGGAATGGGGCGAAACTTTGCGTGCCCCCTCCGTGTGCCAAAAATAGGCCGTGGGCATAGCCGCGCCCAAGTCCGAGGCCCCAAGTTCGTCCAGCGGAAAAATGCCCAAAAAACGGGTGGGCTATAGCCTTGGGGCGTGGGGCTGGCGAAGTTCGTCCGCCGGACTCGGAATGGGGCGAAACTTTGCGTGCCACCTCCGTGTGCCAAAAATAGGCCGCGGGCAAAGCCGCGCCCAAAAACGAGCCCCCGAAGTCCGGGGCCCCATGTTCGTCCAGCGGAAAAATGCCCAAAAAACGGGTGGGCTATAGCCTTGGGGCGTGGGGCTTGCGAAGTTCGTCCGCCGGACTCAGAATGGGGCGAAACTTTGCGTGCCCCCTCCGTGTGCGAAAAATAGGCCGCGGGCAAAGCCGCGCCCAAAAACGAGCGCCCGAAGCCCGGGGCCCCAAGTTCGTCCAGCGGAAAAATACCCAAAAAACGATGGGCTATAGCCTTGGGGCGTGGGGCTGGCGAACTTCGTCCGCCGGACTCGGAATGGGTCAAAACTTTGCGTGCCCCCTCCGTGTGCCAAAAATAGGCCGCGGGCATAGCCGCGCCCAAAAACGAGGCCCCAAGTTTGTCCAGCGGAAAAATGCCCAAAAAACGGGTGGGCTATAGCCTTGGGGCGTGGGGCTGGCGAAGTTCGTCCGCCGGACTCGGAATGGGGTGAAACTTTGCGTGCCCCCTCCGTGTGTCAAAAATAGGCCGCGGACAAAGCCGCGCCCAAAAACGAGCGCCCAAAGTTCGGGGTCCCAAGTTCGACAACGGAAAAATGCCCAAAAAACGGGTGGGCTATAGCCTTGGGGCGTCGGGCTGGCGAAGTTCGTCCGCCGGACTCTGAATGGGGAGAAACTTTGCGTGCCCCCTCCGTGTGCCAAAAATAGGCCGCGGGCAAAGCCGCGCCCAAAAACGAGTGCCCTAAGTCCGGGGCCCCAAGTTCGTCCAGCGGAAAAATGCCCAAAAAACGATGGGCTACAGCCTTGGGGCGTGGGGCTGGCGAAGTTCGTCCGCCAGACTCGGAATGGGGCGAAACTTTGCGTGCCCCCTCCGTGTACCAAAAATAGGCCGCGGGCAAAGCCGCGCCCAAAAACGAGTGTCCGAAGTCCGGGGCCCCAAGTTCGTCCAGCGGAAAAATGCCCAAAAAAAGGGTGGGCTATAGCCTTGGGGCGTGGGGCTGGCGAAGTTCGTCCGCCGGACTCGGAATGGGGCTAAACTTTGCATGCCCCCTCCGTGTGCCAAAAATAGGCTGCGGGCAAAGCCGCGCCCAAAAACGAGCGCCAGAAGTCCGGGGCCCCAAGTTCGTCCAGCGGAAAAATGCCTAAAAAACGGGTGGGCTATAGCCTTGGGGCGTGGGGCTGGCGAAGTTCGTCCGCCGGACTCGGAATGGGGCGAAACTTTGCGTGCCCCCTCCGTGTGCCAAAAATAGGCCGCGGGCAAAGCCGCGCCGAAGTCCGAGGCCCCAAGTTCGTCCAGCGGAAAAATGCCCAAAAAACGGGTGGGCTATAGCCTTGGGGCGTGGGGCTGGCGAAGTTCGTCCGCCGGACTCGGAATGGGGCGAAACTTTGCGTGCCCCCTCCGTGTGCCAAAAATATGCCGTGGACAAAGCCGCGCGCAAAAAACGAGCGCCCGAAGTTTGGGGCCCCAAGTTCGACAATGGAAAAATGCCCAAAAAATGGGTGGGCTATAGCCTTGGAGCGTGGGGCGGGCGAAGTTCGTCCGCCGGACTCGGAATGGGGCGAAACTTTGCGTGCCCCCTCCGTGTACCAAAAATAGGCTGCGGGAAAAGTTGCGCCCAAAAACGAGCGCCCGAAGCCCGGGGCCCCAAGTTCATCCAGCGGAAAAATGCCCAAAAAATGATGGGCTATAGCCTTGGGGCGTGGGGCTGGCGAAGTTCGTCCGCCGGACTCGGAATGGGGCGAAACTTTGGGTGCCCCCTCCGTGTGCAAAAAATAGGCTGCAGGCAAAGCCGCGCCCAAATACGAGCGCCCGAAGTCCGGGGCCCCAAGTTCGTCCAGCGGAAAAATGCCCAAAAAACGGGTGGGCTATAGCCTTGGGGCGTGGGGCTGGCGAAGTTCGTCCGCCGGACTCGGAATGGGGCGAAACTTTGCGTGCCCGCTCCGTGTGCCAAAAATAGGCCGCGGGCAAAGCCGCGCCCAAAAACGAGCACCCGAAATCCGGGGTCCCAAGTTCGTCCAGCGGAAAAATGCCCAAAAAACGGGTGGGCTATAGCCTTGGGGCGTGGGGCTGGCGAAGTTCGTCCGCCGGACTCGGAATGGGGCGAAACTTTGCGTGCCCCCTCCGTGTGCCAAAAATAGGCCTCGGACAAAGCCGCGCCCAGAAACGAGTGCCCGAAGTCTGGGGCCCCATGTTCGTCCAGCGGAAAAATGCCCAAAAAACGGGTGGGCTATAGCCTTGGGGCGTGGGGCTGGCGAAATTCGTCCGCCGGACTCGGAATGGGACGAAACTTTGCGTGCCCCCTCCGTGTGTCAAAAATAGGCCGCGGGCAAAGGCGCGCCCAAAAACGAGCGCCCGAAGTCCGGGGCCCCAAGTTCGTCCAGCGGAAAAATGCCCAAAAAACGATGGGCTATAGCCTTGGGGCGTGGGGCGGGCGAAGTTCGTCCGCCGGACTCGGAATGGGGCGAAACTTTGCGTGCCCCCTCCGTGTGCCAAAAATAGGCTGCGGGAAAAGTTGCGCCCAAAAACGAGCGCCCGAACCCCGGGGCCCCAAGTTCATCCAGCGGAAAAATGCCCAAAAAATGATGGGCTATAGCCTTGGGGCGTGGGGCTGGCGAAGTTCGTCCGCCGGACTCGGAATGGGGCGAAACTTTGGGTGCCCCCTCCGTGTGCAAAAAATAGGCCGCAGGCAAAGCCGCGCCCAAAAACGAGCGCCCGAAGTCCGGGGCCCCAAGTTCGTCCAGCGGAAAAATGCCCAAAAAACGGGTGGGCTATAGCCTTGGGGCGTGGGGCTGGCGAAGTTCGTCCGCCGGACTCGGAATGGGGCGAAACATTGCGTGCCCGCTCCGTGTGCCAAAAATAGGCCGTGGGCAAAGCCGCGCCCAAAAACGACCGCCCGAAGTCCGGGGCCCCAAGTTCGTCCAGCGGAAAAATGCCCAAAAAACGGGTGGGCTATAGCCTTGGGGCGTGGCGCTGGCGAAGTTCGTCCGCCGGACTCGGAATGGGGCGAAACTTTGCGTGCCCCCTCCGTGTGCCAAAAAGAGGCCGAGGGCAAAGCCGCGCCCAAAAACGAGCGCCCGAAGTCCGGGGCCCCAAGTTCGTCTAGTGGAAAAATTCCCAAAAAACGGGTGGGCTATAGGCTTGGGGCGTGGGGCTGGCGAAGTTCGTCCGCCGGACTCGGAATGGGGCGAAACTTTGCGTGCCCCCTCCAAGTCCCAAAAATAGGCCGCGGGCAAAGCCGCGCCCAAAAACGAGGGCCCGAAGTCCGGGGCCCCAAGTTCGTCCAGCGGAAAAATGCCCAAAAAACGGGTGGGCTATAGCCTTGGGGCGTGGGGCTGGCGAAGTTCGTCCGCCGGACTTGGAATGGGGCGAAACTTTGCGTGCCCCCTCCGTGTGCCAAAAATAGGCCGCGGGCAAAGCCGCGCCAAAAAACGAGCGCCCGAAGTGCCCCAAGTTCGTCCAGCGGGAAAATGCCCAAAAAACGGGTGGGCTATAGCCTTGGGGCGTGGGGCTGGCGAAGTTCGTCCGCCGGACTCAGAATGGGGCGAAACTTTGCGTGCCCCCTCCGTGTGCCAAAAATAGGCCGCGGGCAAAGCCGCGCCCAAAAACGAGCGCCCGAAGTCCGGGGCCCCAAGTTCGTCCAGCGGAAAAATGCCCAAAAAACGGGTGGGCTATAGCCTTGGGGCGTGGGGCTTGCGAAGTTCGTCCGCCGGACTCGGAATGGGGCGAAACTTTGCGTGCCCGCTCCGTGTGCCAAAAATAGGCCGCGGGCTAAGCCGCGCCAAAAAACGAGTGCCCGAAGTCCGGGGTCCCAAGTTCGTCCAGCGGAAAAATGCCCAAAAAACGGATGGGCTATAGCCTTGGGGCGTGGGGCTGGCGAAGTTCGTCCGCCGGACTCGGAATGGGGCGAAACTTTGCGTGCCCCCTCCGTGTGCCAAAAATAGGCCTCGGACAAAGCCCCGCCCAGAAACGAGTGCCCGAAGTCCGGGGCCCCATGTTCGTCCAGCGGAAAAATGCCCAAAAAACGGGTGGGCTATAGCCTTGGGGCGTGGGACTGGCGAAATTCGTCCGCCGGACTCGGAATGGGGCGAAACTTTGGGTGCCCCCTCCGTATGCAAAAAATAGGCCGCAGGCAAAGCCGCGCCCAAAAACGAGCGCCCGAAGTCCGGGGCCCCAAGTTCGTCCAGCGGAAAAATGCCCAAAAAACGGGTGGGCTATAGCCTTGGGGCGTGGGGCTGGCGAAGTTCGTCCGCCGGACTCGGAATGGGGCGAAACTTTGGGTGCCCCCTCCGTATGCAAAAAATAGGCCGCAGGCAAAGCCGCGCCCAAAAACGAGCGCCCGAAGTCCGGGGCCCCAAGTTCGTCCAGCGGAAAAATGCCCAAAAAACGGGTGGGCTATAGCCTTGGGGCGTGGGGCTGGCGAAGTTCGTCCGCCGGACTCGGAATGGGGCGAAACATTGCGTGCCCGCTCCGTGTGCCAAAAATAGGCCGTGGGCAAAGCCGCGCCCAAAAACGACCGCCCGAAGTCCGGGGCCCCAAGTTCGTCCAGCGGGAAAATGCCCAAAAAACGGGTGGGCTATAGCCTTGGGGCGTGGGGCTGGCGAAGTTCGTCCGCCGGACTCAGAATGGGGCGAAACTTTGCGTGCCCCCTCCGTGTGCCAAAAATAGGCCGCGGGCAAAGCCGCGCCCAAAAACGAGCGCCCGAAGTCCGGGGCCCCAAGTTCGTCCAGCGGAAAAATGCCCAAAAAATAATGGGCTATAGCCTTGGGGCGTGGGGCTGGCGAAGTTCGTCCGCCGGACTCAGAATGGGGCGAAACTTTGCGTGCCCCCTCCGTGTGCCAAAAATAGGCCGCTGGCAAAGCCGTGCCTAAAAACGAGCGCCCGAAGCCCGGGGCCCCAAGTTCGTCCAGCGGAAAAATGCCCAAAAAACGATGGGCTATAGCCTTGGGGCGTGGGGCTGGCGAAGTTCGTCCGCCGGACTCGGAATGGGGCGAAACTTTGCGTACCCCCTCCGTGTGCCAAAAATAGGCCGCGGACAAAGCCGCGCCCAAAAACGAGCGCCCGAAGTCCGGGGCCCCAAGTTCGTCCTGCGGAAAAATGCCCAAAAAACGGGTGGGCTATAGCCTTGGGCGTGGGGCTTGCGAAGTTCGTCCGCCGGACTTGGAATGGGGCGAAACTTTGCGTGCCCGCTCCGTGTGCCAAAAATAGGCCGCGGGCTAAGCCGCGCCAAAAAACGAGTGCCCGAAGTCCGGGGTCCCAAGTTCGTCCAGCGGAAAAATGCCCAAAAAACGGGTGGGCTATAGCCTTGGGGCGTGGGGCTGGCGAAGTTCGTCCGCCGGACTCGGAATGGGGCGAAACTTTGCGTGCCCCCTCCGTGTGCCAAAAATAGGCCTCGGACAAAGCCCCGCCCAGAAACGAGTGCCCGAAGTCCGGGGCCCCATGTTCGTCCAGCGGAAAAATGCCCAAAAAACGGGTGGGCTATAGCCTTGGGGCGTGGGACTGGCGAAATTCGTCCGCCGGACTCGGAATGGGACGAAACTTTGCGTGCCCCCTCCGTGTGCCAAAAATAGGCCGCGGGCAAAGCTGCGCCCAAAAACGAGCGCCCGAATTCCGGGGCCCCAAGTTCGTCCAGCGGAAAAATGCCCAAAAAACGATGGGCTATAGCCTTGGGGCGTGGGTCGGGTGAAGTTCGTCCGCCGGACTCGGAATGGGGCGAAACTTTGCGTGCCCCCTCCGTGTGCCAAAAATAGGCTGCGGGAAAAGCTGCGCCCAAAAACGAGCGCCCGAAGCCCGGGGCCCCAAGTTCATCCAGCGGAAAAATGCCCAAAAAATGATGGGCTATATCCTTGGGGCGTGGGGCTGGCGAAGTTCGTCCGCCGGACTCGGAATGGGGCGAAACTTTGGGTGCCCCCTCCGTATGCAAAAAATAGGCCGCAGGCAAAGCCGCGCCCAAAAACGAGCGCCCGAAGTCCGGGGCCCCAAGTTCGTCCAGCGGAAAAATGCCCAAAAAACGGGTGGGCTATAGCCTTGGGGCGTGGGGCTGGCGAAGTTCATCCGCCGGACTCGGAATGGGGCGAAACATTGCGTGCCCGCTCCGTGTGCCAAAAATAGGCCGTGGGCAAAGCCGCGCCCAAAAACGACCGCCCGAAGTCCGGGGCCCCAAGTTCGTCCAGCGGAAAAATGCCCAAAAAACGGGTGGGCTATAGCCTTGGGGCGTGGCGATGGCGAAGTTCGTCCGCCGGACTCGGAATGGGGCGAAACTTTGCGTGCCCCCTCCGTGTGCCAAAAATAGGCCGAGGGCAAAGCCGCACCCAAAAACGAGCGCCCGAAGTCCGGGGCCCCAAGTTCGTCCAGCGGAAAAATGCCCAAAAAACGGGTGGGCTATAGGATTGGGGCGTGGGGCTGGCGAAGTTCGTCCGCCGGACTCGGAATGGGGCGAAACTTTGCGTGCCCCCTCCATGTCCCAAAAATAGGATGCGGGCAAAGCCGCGCCCAAAAACGAGGGCCCGAAGCCCGGGGCCCCAAGTTCGTCCCGCGGAAAAATGCCCAAAAAACGGGTGGGCTATAGCCTTGGGGCGTGGGCTGGCGAAGTTCGTCCGCCGGACTTGGAATGGGGCGAAACTTTGCGTGCCCCCTCCGTGTGCCAAAAATAGGCCGCGGGCAAAGCCGCGCCCAAAAACGAGCGCCCGAAGTGCCCCAAGTTCGTCCAGCGGGAAAATGCCCAAAAAACGGGTGGGCTATAGCCTTGGGGCGTGGGGCTGGCGAAGTTCGTCCGCCGGACTCAGAATGGGGCGAAACTTTACGTGCCCCCTCCGTGTGCCAAAAATAGGCCGCGGGCAAAGCCGCGCCCAAAAACGAGCGCCCGAAGTCCGGGGCCCCAAGTTCGTCCAGCAGAAAAATGCCCAAAAAACGATGGGCTATAGCCTTGGGGCGTGGGGCTGGCGAAGTTCATCCGCCGGACTCGGAATGGGGCGAAACTTTTCGCGCCCCCTCCGTGTGCCAAAAATAGGCCGCGGGCAAAGCCGCGCCCAAAAACGAGTGCCCGAAGTCCGGGGCCCCAAGTTCGTCCAGCGGAAAAATGCCCAAAAAACGATGGCCTGTAGCCTTGGGGCGTGGGGCTGGCGAAGTTCGTCCGCCGGACTCGGAATGGGGCGAAACTTTGCGTGCCCCCTCCGTGTGCCAAAAATAGGCCGCGGACAAAGCCGTGCCCAAAAACGAGCTACCGAAGTCCGGGGCCCCAAGTTCGTCCAGCGGAAAAATGCCCAAAAAACGGGTGGGCTATAGCCTTGGGGCGTGGGGCTGGCGAAGTTCGTCCGCCGGACTCGGAATGGGGAGAAACTTTGCATGCCCCCTCCGTGTGCCAAAAATAGGCCGCGGACAAAGCCGCGCCCAAAAACGAGTGCCCGAAGTCCGGGGTCCCAAGTTCGTCCAGCGGAAAAATGCCCAAAAAACGGGTGGGCTATAGCCTTGGGGCGTGGGGCTGGCGAAGTTTGTCCGCCGGACTCGGAATTGGGCAAAACTTTGCGTGCCCCCTTCGTGTGCCAAAAATAGGCCGCGGGCAAAGCCGCGCCCAAAAACGAGCGCCCGATGTCCGGGGCCCCAAGTTCGTCCAGCGGAAAAATGCCCAAAAAACGGGTGGGCTATAGCCTTGGGGCGTGGAGATGGCGAAGTTCGTCCGCCGGACTCGGAATGGGGCGAAACTTTGCGTGCCCCCTCCGTGTGCCAAAAATAGGCCGAGGGCAAAGCCGCACCCAAAAACGAGCGCCCGAAGTCCGGGGCCCCAAGTTCGTCCAGCGGAAAAATGCCCAAAAAACGGGTGGGCTATAGGCTTGGGGCGTGGGGCTGGCGAAGTTCGTCCGCCGGACTCGGAATGGGGCGAAACTTTGCGTGCCCCCTCCATGTCCCAAAAATAGCATGCGGGCAAAGCCGTGCCCAAAAACGAGGGCCCGAAGCCCGGGGCCCCAAGTTCGTCCAGCGGAAAAATGCCCAAAAAACCGGTGGGCTATAGCCTTGGGGCGTGGGCTGGCGAAGTTCGTCCGCCGGACTTGGAATGGGGCGAAACTTTGCGTGCCCCCTCCGTGTGCCAAAAATAGGCCGCGGGCAAAGCCGCGCCCAAAAACGAGCGCCCGAAGTGCCCCAAGTTCGTCCAGCGGGAAAATGCCCAAAAAACGGGTGGGCTATAGCCTTGGGGCGTGGGGCTGGCGAAGTTCGTCCGCCGGACTCAGAATGGGGCGAAACTTTACGTGCCCCCTCCGTGTGCCAAAAATAGGCCGCGGGCAAAGCCGCGCCGAAAAACGAGCGCCCGAAGTCCGGGGCCCCAAGTTCGTCCAGCGGAAAAATGCCCAAAAAACGATGGGCTATAGCCTTGGGGCGTGGGGCTGGCGAAGTTCATCCGCCGGACTCGGAATGGGGCGAAACTTTTCGCGCCCCCTCCGTGTGCCAAAAATAGGCCGCGGGCAAAGCCGCGCCCAAAAACGAGCGCCCGAAGTCCGGGGCCCCAAGTTCGTCCAGCGGAAAAATGCCCAAAAAACGATGGCCTGTAGCCTTGGGGCGTGGGGCTGGCGAAGTTCGTCCGCCGGACTCGGAATGGGGCGAAACTTTGCGTGCCCCCTCCGTGTGCCAAAAATAGGCCGCGGGCAAAGCCGCGCCCAAAAACGAGCTACCGAAGTCCGGGGCCCCAAGTTCGTCCAGCGGAAAAATGCCCAAAAAATGGGTGGGCTATAGCCTTGGGGCGTGGGGCTGGCGAAGTTCCTCCGCCGGACTCGGAATGGGGTGAAACTTTGCGTGCCCCCTCCGTGTGCCAAAAATAGGCCGCGGGTACAGCCGTACCCAAAAACGAGCGCCCGAAGTCCGGGGCCCCAAGTTCGTCCAGCGGAAAAATGCCCAAAAAACGATGGGCTATAGCCTTGGGGCGTGGGGCTGGCGAAGTTCGTCCGCCGGACTCGGAAAGGGCCGAAACTTTACGTGCCCCCTCCGTTTGCCAAAAATAGGCCGCGGGCAAAGCCGCGCCCAAAAACGAGTGCCCGAAGTCCGGGGCCCAAAGTTCGTCCAGCGGAAAAATGCCCAAAAAAGATGGGCTATAGCCTTGGGGCGTGGGGCTGGCGAAGTTCGTTCGCCGGACTCGGAATGGGGCGAAACTTTTCATGCCCCCTCTGTGTGTCAAAAATAGGCCGCGGGCAAACCCGCGCCCAAAAAAGAGTGCCCGAAGTCGGGGCCCCAAGTTCGTCCAGCGGAAAAATGCCCAAAAAACGGGTGGGCTATAGCCATGGGGCGTGGGGCTGGCGAAGTTCGTCCGCCGGACTCGGAATGGGGCGAAACTTTGCGTGCCCCCTCCGTGTGCCAAAAATAAGCCGCGGGCAAAGCCGCGCCCAAAAACGAGCGCACGAAGTCCGGGGCCCCAACTTCGTCCAGTGGAAAAAAGCCCAAAAAACGGGTGGGCTATAGCCTTGGGGCGTGGGGCTGGCGAAGTTCGTCCGCCGGACTCGGAATGGGGCGAAACTTTGCGTGCCCCCTCCGTGTGCCAAAAATAGGCCGCGGGCAAAGCCGCACCCAAAAACGAGGGCCCGAAGTCCGGGGCCCCAAGTTTGTCCAGTGGAAAAATGCCCAAAAAACGGGTGGGCTATAGCCTTGGGGCGTGGGGCCGGCGAAGTTCGTCCGCCGGACTCGGAATGGGGCGAAACTTTGTGTGCCCCCTCCGTGTGCCAAAAATAGGCCGTGGGCAAAGCCGCGCCCAAAAACGAGTGCCCGAAGTCCGGGGCCCCAAGTTCGTCCAGCGGAAAAATGCCCACAAAACGGGTGGGCTATAGCCTTGGGGCGTGGGGCTGGCGAAGTTCGTCCGCCGGACTCGGAATGGGGCGAAACTTTGCGTGCTTCCTCCGTGTATGAAAAATAGGCCGCGGGCAAAGCCGCGCCCAAAAACGAGCGCCCGAAGTCCGGGGCCCCAAGTTCGTCCGGCGGAAAAATGCCCAAAAAACGGGTGGGCTATAGCCTTGGGGCGTGGGGCCGGCGAAGTTCGTCCGCCGGACTGGGAATGGGGTGAAACTTTGTGTGCCCCATCCGTGTGCCAAAAATAGGCCGCGGGCAAAGCTGCGCCCAAAAACGAGCGCCCGAAGTCCGGGGCCCCAGGTTCGTCCAGCGGAAAAATGCCCAAAAAACGATGGGCTATAGCCTTGGGGCGTGGGGCTGGCGAAGTTCGTCCGCCGGACTCGGAATGAGGTAAAACTTTGCATGCCCCCTCCGTGTGCCAAAAATAGGCCGCGGGCAAAGCCGCGCCCAAAAACGAGCTCCCGAAGTCCGGGGCCCCAAGTTCGTCCAGCGGAAAAATGCCCAAAAAACGGGTGGACTATAGCCTAGGGGCTTGGGGCTGGCGAAGTTCGTCCGCCGGACTCGGAATGGGGCGAAACTTTGCGTGCCCCCTCCGTGTGCCAAAAATAGGCCGCGGGCAAAGCCTCGCACAAAAACGAGCGGCCGAAGTCCGGGGCCCCAACTTCGTCCAGCGGAAAAATGCCCAAAAAACGATGGGCCATAGCCTTGGGGCGTGGGGCTGGTGAAGTTTGTCCGCCGGACTGGGAATGGGGCGAAACTTTGTGTGCCCCCTCCGTGTGCGAAAAATAGGCTGCGGACAAAGCCGCGCCCAAAAACGAGTGCCCGAAGTCCGGGGCCCCAAGTTCGTCCAGCGGAAAAATGCCCAAAAAACAGGTGGGCTATAGCCTTGGGGCGTGGGGCTGGCGAAGTTCGTCCGCCGGACTCAGAATAGGGCGAAACTTTGCGTGCTCCCTCCGTGTGCCAAAAATAGGCCGCGGCCAAAGCCGCGCCCAGAAACGAGCGCCCGAAGTCCGGGGCCCCAAGTTCGTCCAGCGGAAAAATGCCCAAAAAACGATGGGCTATAGCCTTGGGGCGTGGGGCTGGCGAAGTTCGTCCGCCGGACTCGGAATGGGGCAAAACTTTGCATGCCCCCTCCGTGTGCCAAAAATAGGCCGCGGGCAAAGCCGCGCCCAAAAACGAGCGGCCGAAGTCCGGGGCCCCAACTTCGTCCAGCGGAAAAATGCCCAAAAAACGATGGGCCATAGCCTTGGGGCGTGGGGCTGGCGAAGTTTGTCCGCCGGACTGGGAATGGGGCGAAACATTGTGTGCCCCCTCCGTGTGCGAAAAATAGGCTGCGGACAAAGCCGCGCCCAAAAACGAGTGCCCGAAGTCCGGGGCCCCAAGTTCGTCCAGCGGAAAAATGCCCAAAAAACAGGTGGGCTATAGCCTTGGGGCGTGGGGCTGGCGAAGTTCGTCCGCCGGACTCAGAATAGGGCGAAACTTTGCGTGCTCCCTCCGTGTGCCAAAAATAGGCCGCGGCCAAAGCCGCGCCCAGAAACGAGCTCCCGAAGTCCGGGGCCCCAAGTTCGTCCAGCGGAAAAATGCCCAAAAAACGATGGGCTATAGCCTTGTGGCGTGGGGCTGGCGAAGTTCGTCCGCCGGACTCGGAATGGGGCAAAACTTTGCGTGCCCCCTCCGTGTGCCAAAAATAGGCCGCGGGCAAAGCCGCGCCCAAAAACGAGCGGCCGAAGTCCGGGGCCCCAAGTTCGTCCAGCGGAAAAATGCCCAAAAAACGATGGGCCATAGCCTTGGGTCGTGGGGCTGGCGAAGTTTGTCCGCCGGACTCGGAATGGGGCGAAACTTTGTGTACCCCCTCCGTGTGCCAAAAATAGGCTGCGGACAAATCCGCGCCCAAAAACGAGTGCCCGAAGTCCGGGGCCCCAAGTTCGTCCAGCGGAAAAATGCCCAAAAAACGGGTGGGCTATAGCCTTGGGGCGTGGGGCTGGCGAAGTTCGTCCGCCGGACTCGGAATGGGGCGAAACTTTGCGTGCCCCCTCCGTGTACCAAAAATAGGCCGCGGGCAAAGCGGCGCCCAAAAATGAGCGCCCGAAGTCCGGGGCCCCAAGTTCGTCCCGCGGAAAAATGCCCAAAAAACGATGGGCTATAGCCTTGGGGCGTGGGGCTGGCGAAGTTCGTCCGCCGGACTCGGAATGGGGCGAAACTTTGCGTGCCCCCTCCGTGTGCCAAAAATAGGCCGCGGACAAAGCCGCACCAAAAAACGAGCGCCCGAAGTCCGGGGCCCCAAGTTCGTCCAGCGGAAAAATGCCCAAAAAACGATGGGCTATAGCCTTGGGGCGTGGGGCTGGCGAAGTTCGTCTGCCGGACTCGGAATGGGGCAAAACTTTGCGTGCCCCCTCCGTGTGCCAAAAATAGGCCGCGGCCAAAGCCGCGCCCAAAAACGAGCCCCCGAAGTCCGGGGCCCCAAGTTCGTCCAGCGGAAAAATGCCCAAAAAACGGGTGGGCTATAGCCTTGGGGCGTGGGGCTGGCGAAGTTCGTCCGCCGGACTCAGAATAGGGCGAAACTTTGCGTGCCCCCTCAGTGTGCCAAAAATAGGCCGCGGGCAAAGCCGCGCCCAAAAACGAGCGCCCGAAGTCCGGGGCCCCAAGTTCGTCCAGCGGAAAAGTGCCCAAAAAACGGGTGGGCTATAGCCTTGGGGCGTGGGGCTGGCGAAGTTCGTCCGCCGGACTCGGAATGAGGCAAAACTTTGCGTGCCCCCTCCGTGTGCCAAAAATAGGCCGCGGGCAAAGCCGCGCCCAAAAATGAGTGCCCGAAGTCCGGGGCCCCAAGTTCGTCCAGCGGAAAAATGCCCAAAAAACGGGTGGGCTATAGCCTTGGGGCGTGGGGCTGGCGAAGTTCGTCCGCCGGACTCAGAATAGGGCGAAACTTTGCGTGCCCCCTCAGTGTGCCAAAAATAGGACGCGGGCAAAGCCGCGCCCAAAAACGAGCACCCGAAGTCCGGGGCCCCAAGTTCGTCCAGCGGAAAAATGCCCAAAAAATGATGGGCTATAGCCTTGGGGCGTGGGGCTGGCGAAGTTCGTCCGCCGGACTCGGAATGGGGCGAAACTTGGCGTGCCCCCTCCGTGTGCCAAAAATAGGCCGCGGGCAAAGCCGTGCCAAAAAACGAGTGCCCGAAGTCCGGGGCCCCAAGTTCGTCCAGCGGAAAAATGCCCAAAAAATGATGGGCTATAGCCTTGGGGCGTGGGGCTGGCGAAGTTCGTCCGCCGGACTCGGAATGGGGCAAAACTTTGCGTGCCCCCTCCGTGTGCCAAAAATAGGCCGCGGGGAAAGCCGCGCCCAAAAACGAGCGCCCGAAGTCCGGGGCCCCAAGTTCGTCCAGCGGAAAAATGCCCAAAAAACGGGTGGGCTATAGCCTTGGGGCGTGGGGCTGGCGAAGTTCGTCCGCCGGACTCGGAATGGGGCGAAACTTTGCGTGCCCCCTCCGTGTGCCAAAAATAGGCTGCGGGCAAAGCCGCGCCCGAAGTCCGGGGCCCCAATTTCATCCAGTGGAAAAAAGCCCAAAAAATGGGTGGGCTATAGCCTTGGGGAGTGGGGCTGGCGAAGTTCGTCCGCCGGACTCGGAATGGGGCGAAACTTTGCGTGCACCCTCCGTGTGCCAAAAATAGGCCGCGGGCAAAGCCGCGCCCAAAAACGAGTGCCCAAAGTCCGGGGCCCCAAGTTCGTCCAGCGGGGAAATGCCCAAAAAACGGGTGGGCTATAGCCTTGGGGCGTGGGGCTGGCGAAGTTCGTCCGCCGGACTCGGAATGGGGCGAAACTTTGCGTGCCCCCTCCGTGTGCCAAAAATAGGCCGCGGGCAAAGCCGCGCTCAAAAACGAGCGCCCGAAGTCCGGGGCCCCAAGTTCGTCCAGCGGAAAAATACCCAAAAAACGATGGGCTATAGCCTTGGGGCGTGGGGCTGGCGAAGTTCGTCCGCCGGACTCGGAATAGGGCGAAACTTTACGTGCCCCCTCCATGTGCCAAAAATAGGCCGCGGGCAAAGCCGCGCCCTAAAACGAGCGCCCGAAGTCTGGGGCCCCAAGTTCGTCCAGCGGAAAAATGCCCAAAAAACGGGTGGGCTATAGCCTTGGGGCGTGGGGCTGGCGAAGTTCGTCCGCCGGACTCGGAATGGGGCGAAACTTTGCGTGACCCCTCCGTGTGCCAAAAATAGGCCGCGGACAAAGCCACGCCCAAAAACGAGCGCCCGAAGTCCGGGGCCCCAAGTTCGTCCAGCGGAAAAATGCCCAAAAACGGGTGGGCTATAGGCTTGGGGCGTGGGGCTGGCGAAGTTCGTCCGCCGGACTCAGAATAGGGCGAAACTTTGCGTGCCCCCTCAGTGTGCCAAAAATAGGCCGCGGGCAAAGCCACGCCCAAAAACGAGCGCCCGAAGTCCGGGGCCCCAAGTTCGTCCAGCGGAAAAATGCCCAAAAAACGATGGGCTATAGCCTTGGGGCGTGGGGCTGGCGAAGTTCGTCCGCCAGACTCGGAATGGGGCGAAACTTGGCGTGCCCCCTCCGTGTGCCAAAAATAGGCCGCGGGCAAAGCCGCGCCAAAAAACGAGTGCCCGAAGTCCGGGGCCCCAAGTTCGTCCAGCGGAAAAATGCCCAAAAAACGATGGGCTATAGCCTTGGGGCGTGGGGCTGGCGAAGTTCGTCCGCCGGACTCGGAATGGGGCGAAACTTTGCGTGCCCCCTCCGTGTGCCAAAAATAGGCCGCGGGCAAACTCGCGCCCAAAAACGAGTGCCCGAAGTCCGGGGCCCCAAGTTCGTCCAGCGGAAAAATGCCCAAAAAACGGGTGGGCTATAGCCTAGGGGCTTGGGGCTGGTGAAGTTTGTCCGCCGGACTCGGAATGGGGCGAAACTTTGCGTGCCCCCTCCGTGTGCCAAAAATAGGCCGCGGGCAAAGCCGCGCCCAAAAATGAGCGCCCGAAGTCCGGGGCCCCAAGTTCGTCCAGCGGAAAAATGCCCAAAAAACGATGGGCCATAGCCTTGGGGCGTGGGGCTGGCGAAGTTTGTCCGCCGGACTCGGAATGGGGCGAAACTTTGTGTGCCCCCTCCGTGTACCAAAAATAGGCTGCGGTCAAAGCCGCGCCCAAAAACGAGCGCCCGAAGTCCGGGGCCCCAAGTTCGTCCAGCGGAAAAATGCCCAAAAAACGGGTGGGCTATAGCCTTGGGGCGTGGGGCTGGCGAAGTTCGTCCGCCGGACTCGGAATGGGGTGAAACTTTGCGTGCCCCCTCCGTGTACCAAAAATAGGCCGCGGGCAAAGCCGCGCCCAAAAACGAGCTCCCGAAGTCCGGGGCCCCAAGTTCGTCCAGCGGAAAAATGCCCAAAAAACGATGGGCTATAGCCTTGGGGCGTGGGGCTGGCGAAGTTCGTCCGCTGGACTCGGAATGGGGCGAAACTTTGCGTACCCCCTCCGTGTGCCAAAAATAGGCCGCGGACAAAGCCGCGCCAAAAAACGAGGGCCCGAAGTCCGGGGCCCCAAGTTCGTCCAGCGGAAAAATGCCCAAAAAAAGATGGGCTATAGCCTTGGGGCGTGGGGCTGGCGAAGTTCGTCCGCCGGACTCGGAATGGGGTAAAACTTTGCGTGCCCCCTCCGTGTGCCAAAAATAGGCCGCGGGCAAAGCCGCGCCCAAAAACGAGCGGCCGAAGTCCGGGGCCCCAAGTTCGTCCAGCGGAAAAATGCCCAAAAAATGGGTGGGCTATAGCCTTGGGGCGTGGGGCTGGCGAAGTTCGTCCGCCGGACTCAGAATAGGGCGAAACTTTGTGTGCCCCCTCAGTGTGCCAAAAATATGCTGCGGGCAAAGCCGCGTCCAAAAACGAGCGCCCGAAGTCCGGGGCCCCAAGTTCGTCCAGCGGAAAAATGCCCAAAAAACGATGGGCTATAGCCTTGGGGCGTGGGGCTGGCGAAGTTCGTCCGCCGGACTCGGAATGGGGCGAAACTTTGCGTGCCCCCTTCGTGTGCCAAAAATAGGCCGCGGTCAAAGCCGCGCCCAAAAACGAGCGCCCGAAGTCCGGGGCCCCAAGTTCGTCCAGCGGAAAAATGCCCAAAAAATGGGTGGGCTATAGCCTTGGGGCGTGGGGCTGGCGAATTTCGTCCTCCGGACTCGGAATGGGGTGAAACTTTGCGTGCCCCCTCCGTGTGCCAAAAATAGGCCGCGGGCAAAGCCGCGCCCAAAAACGAGCACCCAAAGTCCGGGGCCCCAAGTTCGTCCAGCGGAAAAATGCCCAAAAAACGGGTGGGCTATAGCCTTGGGGCGTGGGGCTGGCGAAGTTCGTCCGCCGGACTCGGAATGGGGCGAAACTTTGCGTGCCCCCTCCGTGTGCCAAAAATAGGCCGCGGGCAAAGCCGCGCTCAAAAACGAGTGCCCGAAGTCCGGGGCCCCAAGTTCGTCCAGCGGAAAAATACCCAAAAAACGATGGGCTATAGCCTTGGGGCGTGGGGCTGGCGAAGTTCGTCCGCCGGACTCGGAATAGGGCGAAACTTTACGTGCCCCCTCCGTGTGCCAAAAATAGGCCGCGGGCAAAGCCGCGCCCTAAAACGAGCGCCCGAAGTCCGGGGCCCCAAGTTCGTCCAGCGGAAAAATGCCCAAAAAACGGGTGGGCTATAGCCTTGGGGCGTGGGGCTGGCAAAGTTCGTCCGCCGGACTCGGAATGGGGCGAAACTTTGCGTGACCCCTCCGTGTGCCAAAAATAGGGCGCGGCCAAAGCCGCGCCCAAAAACGAGCGCCCGAAGTCCGGGGCCCCAAGTTCGTCCAGCGGAAAAATGCCCAAAAAACGATGGGCTATAGCCTTGGGGCGTGGGGCAGGCGAAGTTCGTCCGCCGGTCTCGGAATGGGGCGAAACTTTGCGTGCCCCCTCCGTGTGCCAAAAATAGGCCGTGGGCAAACCCGCGCCCAAAAACGAGCGCCCGAAGTCCGGGGCCCCAAGTTCGTCCAGCGGAAAAATGCCCAAAAAACGGGTGGGCTATAGCCTTGGGGCGTGGGGCTGGCGAAGTTCGTCCGCCGGACTCGGAATGGGGCGAAACTTTGCGTACCCCCTCCGTGTGCCAAAAATAGGCCGCGGGCAAAGTCGCGCCCAAAAACGAATGCCCGAAGTCCGGGGCTCCAAGTTCGTCCAGCGGAAAAATGCCCAAAAAACGGGTGGGCTATAGCCTTGGGGCGTGGGGCTGGCGAAGTTCGTCCACCGGACTCGGAATGGGGCGAAACTTTGCGTTCCCCCTCCGTGTGCCAAAAATAGGCCGCGGGCAAAGCCGCGCCCAAAAACGAGCGCCCGAAGTCCGGGGCCCCAAGTTCGTCCAGCGGAAAAATGCCCAAAAAACGGGTGGGCTATAGCCTTGGGGCGTGGGGCTGGCGAAGTTCGTCCGCCGGACTCGGAATGGGGCGAAACTTTGCGTGCCCCCTCCGTGTGCCAAAAATAGGCCGCGGGAAAAGCCGCGCCCAAAAACGAGCGCCCGAAGTCTGGGGCCCCAAGTTCGTCCAGCGGAAAAATGCCCAAAAAACGATGGGCTAGAGCCTTGGGGCGTGGGGCGGGCAAAGTTCGTCCGCCGGACTCGGAATGGGGCGAAACTTTGCGTGCCCCCTCCGTGTGCCAAAAATAGGCCGCGGCCAAAGCCGCGCCCAAAAACGAGCCCCCGAAGTCCGGGGCCCCAAGTTCGTCCAGCGGAAAAATGCCCAAAAAACGGGTGGGCTATAGCCTTGGGGCGTGGGGCTGGCGAAGTTCGTCCGCCGGACTCGGAATGGGGCAAAACTTTGTGTGCCACCTCTGTGTGCCAAAAATAGGCCGCGGGCAAAGCCGCGCCCAAAAACGAGCGCCTGAAGTCCGGGGCTCTAAGTTCGGCCAGTGGAAAAATGCCCAAAAAACGATGGGCTATACCCTTGGGGCGTGGGGCTGGCGAAGTTCGTCCGCCGGACTCGGAATGGGGTGAAACTTTGCGTGCCCCCTCCGTGTGCCAAAAATAGGCCTCGGGCTAAGCCGCGCCCAAAAACGAGCGCCCGAAGTCTGGGGCCCCAAGTTCGTCCAGCGGAAAAATGCCCAAAAAACGGGTGGGCTATAGCCTTGGGGCGTGGGGCTGGCGAAGTTCGTCCGCCGGACTCGGAATGGGGCGAAACTTTGCGTGCCCCCTCCTTGTGCCAAAAATAGGCCGCGGGCAAAGCCGCGCCCAAAAACGAGCGCCCGAAGTCTGGGGCCCCAAGTTCGTCCAGCGGAAAAATGCCCAAAAAACGATGGGCTACAGCCTTGGGGCGTGGGGCTGGCGAAGTTCGTCCGCCGGACTCAGAATGGGGTGAAACTTTGCATGTCCCCCTCCGTGTGCCAAAAATAGGCCGCGGTCAAAGCCGCGCCCAAAAACGAGCGCCCGAAGTCCGGGGCCCCAAGTTCGTCCAGCGGAAAAATGCCCAAAAAACGATGGGCTAGAGCCTTGGGGCGTGGGGCTGGCGAAGTTCGTCCGCTGGACTCGGAATGGGGCGAAACTATGCGTGCCCCCTCCGAGTGCCAAAAATAGGCCGCGGGCAAAGCCGCGTCCAAAAACAAGTGCCCGAAGTCCGGGGCCTCAACTTCGTCCAGCGGAAAAATGCCCAAAAAACGGGTGGGCTATAGCCTTGGGGCGTGGGGCTGGTGAAGTTCGTCTGCCGGACTCGGAATGGGGCAAAACTTTGCGTGCCCCCTCCGTGTGCCAAAAATAGGCCGCGGGCAAAGTCGCGCCCAAAAATCAGCGCCTGAAGTCCGGGGCCCCAAGTTCGTCCAGCGGAAAAATGCCCAAAAAACGGGTGCGCTATAGCCTTGGGGCGTGGAGCTTGTGAAGTTCGTCTGCCGGACTCGGAATGGGGTAAAACTTTGCGTGCCCCCTCCGTGTGCCAAAAATAGGCCGCAGGCAAAGCCGCGACCAAAAACGAGTGCCCGAAGTCCGGGGCCCCAAGTTCGTCCAGCGGAAAAATGCCCAAAAAACGGGTGGGCTACAGCCTTGGGGCGTTGGGCTGGCGAAGTTCATCCGCCGGACTCGGAATGGGGCCAAACTATGCGTGCCCCCTCCGTGCACCAAAAATAGGCCGCTGTCAAAGCTGCGACCAAAAACGAGTGCCCGACGTCTGGGGCCCCAAGTTCGTCCAGCGGAAAAATGCCAAAAAAACGATGGGCTATAGCCTTGGGGCGTGGGGCTGGCGAAGTTCGTCCGCCAGACTCGGAATGGGGTGAAACTTTGCGTGCCCCCTCCGTGTGCCAAAAATAGGCCGCGGGCAAAGCCGCGTCCAAAAACGAGTGCCCGAAGTCCGGGGCCCCAACTTCGTCCAGCGGAAAAATGCCCAAAAAACGGGTGGGCTATAGCCTTGGGGCGTGGGGCTGGTGAAGTTCGTCTACCGGACTCGGAATGGGGCAAAACTTTGCGAGCCCCCTCCGTGTGCCAAAAATAGGCCGTGGGCAAAGCCGCGCCCAAAAACGAGTGCCCGAGGTACGGGGCCCCAAGTTCGTCCAGCGGAAAAATGCCCAAAAAACGGGTGGGCTATAGCCTTGGGGCGTGGGGCTGGCAAAGTTCGTCCGCCGTACTCGGAATGGGGCGAAACTTTGCGTGCCCCCTTCGTGTGCCAAAAATAGGCCGCGGGCAAAGCCGCATCCAAAAACGAGAGCCCGAAGTCCAGGGCCCCAAGTTCGTCCAGCGGAAAAATGCTTAAAAAACGATGGGCTATAGCCTTGGGGCGTGGGGCTGGCGAAGTTCGTCCGCCAGACTCGGAATGGGGTGAAACTTTGCGTGCCCCCTCCGTGTGCCAAAAATAGGCCGCGGGCAAAGCCGCGTCCAAAAACGAGTGCCCGAAGTCCGGGGCCCCAACTTCGTCCAGCGGAAAAATGCCCAAAAAACGGGTGGGCTATAGCCTTGGGGCGTGGGGCTGGTGAAGTTCGTCTGCCGGACTCGGAATGGGGCAAAACTTTGCGTGCCCCCTCCGTGTGCCAAAAATAGGCCGCGGGCAAAGCCGCGCCCAAAAACGAGCGCCCGAAGTCCGGGGCCCCAAGTTCGTCCAGCGGAAAAATGCCCAAAAAACGATGGGCTAGAGCCTTGGGGCGTGGGGCTGGCGAAGTTTGTCCGCCGGACTCGGAATGGGGCGAAACTTTGCGTGCCCCCTCCGTGTGCCAAAAATAGGCCGCGGGCAAAGCCGCGTCCAAAAATGAGTGCCCGAAGTCCGGGGCCCCAACTTCGTCCAGCGGAAAAATGCCCAAAAAACGGGTGGGCTATAGCCTTGGGGCGTGGGGCTGGTGAAGTTCGTCTGCCGGACTCGGAATGGGGAAAAACTTTGCGTGCCCCCTCCGTGTGCCAAAAATAGGCCGCGGGCAAAGCCGCGCCCAAAAACGAGCGCCCGAAGTCCGGGGCCCCAACTTCGTCCAGCGGAAAAATGCCCAAAAAACGATGGGCTAGAGCCTTGGGGCGTGGGGCTGGCGAAGTTTGTCCGCCGGACTCGGAATGGGGCGAAACTTTGCGTGCCCCCTCCGTGTGCCAAAAATAGGCCGCGGGCAAAGCCGCGTCCAAAAATGAGTGCCCGAAGTCCGGGGCCCCAATTTCGTCCAGCGGAAAAATGCCCAAAAAACGGGTGGGCTATAGCCTTGGGGCGTGGGGCTGGTGAAGTTCGTCTGCCGGACTCGGAATGGGGAAAAACTTTGCGTGCCCCCTCCGTGTGCCAAAAATAGGCCGCGGGCAAAGCCGCGCCCAAAAACGAGCGCCCGAAGTCCGGGGCCCCAACTTCGTCCAGCGGAAAAATGCCCAAAAAACGGGTGGGCTATAAACTTGGGGAGTGGGCCTGGCGAAGTTCGTCCGCCGGACTCGGAATGGGGCGAAACTTTGCGAGCCCCCTCCGTGTGCCAAAAATAGGCCGCGGGCAAAGCCGCGCCCAAAAACGAGCGCCCGAAGTACGGGGCCCCAAGTTCGTCCAGCGGAAAAATGCCCAAAAAACGGGTGGGCTATAGCCTTGGGGCGTGGGGCTGGTAAAGTTCGTTCGCCGTACTCGGAATGGGGTGAAACTTTGCGTGCCCCCTTCGTGTGCCAAAAATAGGCCGCGGGCAAAGCCGCATCCAAAAACGAGAGCCCGAAGTCCAGGGCCCCAAGTTCGTCCAGCGGAAAAATGCTTAAAAAACGATGGGCTATAGCCTTGGGGCGTGGGGCTGGCGAAGTTCGTCCGCCGGACTCGGAATGGGGCGAAACTTTGCGAGCCCCCTCCGTGTGCCAAAAATAGGCCGCGGGCAAAGCCGCGCCCAAAAACGAGCGCCCGAAGTACGGGGCCCCAAGTTCGTCCAGCGGAAAAATGCCCAAAAAACGGGTGGGCTATAGCCTTGGGGCGTGGGGCTGGTAAAGTTCGTTCGCCGTACTCGGAATGGGGCGAAACTTTGCGTGCCCCCTTCGTGTGCCAAAAATAGGCCGCGGGCAAAGCCGCGTCCAAAAACGAGAGCCCGAAGTCCAGGGCCCCAAGTTCGTCCAGCGGAAAAATGCTTAAAAAACGATGGGCTATAGCCTTGGGGCGTGGGGCTGGCGAAGTTCGTCCGCCGGACTCGGAATGGGGCGAAACTTTGCGTGCCCCGTCCGTGTGCCAAAAATAGGCCGCGGGCAAAGCCCCGCCCAAAAACGAGCGCCCGAAGTCCGGGGCCCCATGTTCGTCCAGCGGAAAAATGCCCAAAAAATGATGGGCTATAGCCTTGGGGCGTGGGGCTGGCGATGTTCATCCGCCGGACTCGGAATGGGGCGAAACTTTGCGTGCCCCCTCCGTGTACCAAAAATAGGCCGCGGGCAAAGCCGCGCCCAAAAACGAGCGCCCGAAGTCCGGGGTCCCAAGTTCGTCCAGCAGAAAAATGCCCAAAAAACGATGGGCTATAGCCTTGGGGCGTGGGGCTGGCCAAGTTCGTCTGCCGGACTCGGAATGGGGCGAAACTTTGCGTGCCCCCTCCGTGTGCCAAAAATAGGCCGCGGGCAAAGCCGCGCCCAAAAACGAGCGCCCGAAGTCCGGGGCCCCAACTTCGTCCAGCGGAAAAATGCCCAAAAAACGGGTGGGCTATAAACTTGGGGAGTGGGCCTGGCGAAGTTCGTCCGCCGGACTCGGAATGGGGCGAAACTTTGCGAGCCCCCTCCGTGTGCCAAAAATAGGCCGCGGGCAAAGCCGCGCCCAAAAACGAGCGCCCGAAGTACGGGGCCCCAAGTTCGTCCAGCGGAAAAATGCCCAAAAAACGGGTGGGCTATAGCCTTGGGGCGTGGGGCTGGTAAAGTTCGTCCGCCGTACTCGGAATGGGGCAAAACTTTGCGTGCCCCCTTCGTGTGCCAAAAATAGGCCGCGGGCAAAGCCGCGTCCAAAAACGAGAGCCCGAAGTCCAGGGCCCCAAGTTCGTCCAGCGGAAAAATGCTTAAAAAACGATGGGCTATAGCCTTGGGGCGTGGGGCTGGCGAAGTTCGTCCGCCGGACTCACAATGGGGCGAAACTTTGCGTGCCCCCTCCGTGTGCCAAAAATAGGCCGCGGGCAAAGCCGTGCCCAAAAACGAGCGACCGAAGTCCGGGGCCCCAAGTTCGTCCAGCGGAAAAATGCCCAAAAAACGGGTGGGCTATAGCCTTGGGGCGTGGGGCTGGCGAAGTTCGTCCGCCGGACTCGGAATGGGGCGAAACATTGCGTGCCCCCTCCGTGTACCAAAAATAGGCCGCGGGCAAAGCCGCGTCCAAAAACGAGAGCCCGAAGTCTGGGGCCCCAAGTTCGTCCAGCGGAAAAATGCCCAAAAAACGATGGGCTATAGCCTTGGGGCGTGGGGCCGGCGAAGTTCGTCCGCCGGACTCGGAATGGGGCGAAACTTTGCGTGCCCCCTCCGTGTGCCAAAAATAGGCCGCGGGCAAAGCCGCGTCCAAAAACGAGTGCCCAAAGTCCGGGGCCCCAACTTCGTCCAGCGGAAAAATGCCCAAAAAACGGGTGGGCTATAGCCTTGGGGCGTGGGGCTGGTGAAGTTCGTCTGCCGGACTCGGAATGGGGCAAAACTTTGCGTGCCCCCTCCGTGTGCCAAAAATAGGCCGCGGGCAAAGCCGCGTCCAAAAACGAGTGCCCGAAGTCCGGGGCCCCAACTTCGTCCAGCGGAAAAATGCCCAAAAAACGGGTGGGCTATAGCCTTGGGGCGTGGGGCTGGTGAAGTTCGTCTGCCGGACTCGGAATGGGGCCAAACTATGCGTGCCCCCTCCGTGCGCCAAAAATAGGCCGCTAGCAAAGCTGCGACCAAAAACGAGCGCCCGACGTCCGGGGCCCCAAGTTCGTCCAGCGGAAAAATGCCAAAAAAACGATGGGCTATAGCCTTGGGGCGTGGGGCTGGCGAAGTTCGTCCGCCAGACTCGGAATGGGGTGAAACTTTGCGTGCCCCCTCCGTGTGCCAAAAATAGGCCGCGGGCAAAGCCGCGTCCAAAAACGAGTGCCCGAAGTCCGGGGCCCCAACTTCGTCCAGCGGAAAAATGCCCAAAAAACGGGTGGGCTATAGCCTTGGGGCGTGGGGCTGGCGAAGTTCGTCTGCCGGACTCGGAATGGGGCAAAACTTTGCGTGCCCCCTCCGTGTGCCAAAAATAGGCCGCGGGCAAAGCCGCGCCCAAAAACGAGGCCCGAAGTCCGGGGCCCCAAGTTCGTCCAGCGGAAAAATGCCCAAAAAACGATGGGCTAGAGCCTTGGGGCGTGGGGCTGGCGAAGTTTGTCCGCCGGACTCGGAATGGGGCGAAACTTTGCATGCCCCCTCCGTGTGCCAAAAATAGGCCGCGGGCAAAGCCGCGTCCAAAAATGAGTGCCCGAAGTCCGGGGCTCCAACTTCGTCCAGCGGAAAAATGCCCAAAAAACGGGTGGGCTATAGCCTTGGAGCGTGGGGCTGGTGAAGTTCGTCTGCCGGACTCGGAATGGGGAAAAACTTTGCGTGCCCCCTCCGTGTGCCAAAAATAGGCCGCGGGCAAAGCCGCGCCCAAAAACGAGTGCCCGAAGTCCGGGGCCCCAAGTTCGTCCAGCGGAAAAATGCCCAAAAAACGGGTGGGCTATAAACTTGGGGAGTGGGCCTGGCGAAGTTCGTCCGCCGGACTCGGAATGGGGCGAAACTTTGCGAGCCCCCTCCGTGTGCCAAAAATGGGCCGCGGGCAAAGCCGCGCCCAAAAACGAGCGCCCGAAGTACGGGGCCCCAAGTTCGTCCAGCGGAAAAATGCCCAAAAAACGGGTGGGCTATAGCCTTGGGGCGTGGGGCTGGCAAAGTTCGTCCGCCGTACTCGGAATGGGGCGAAACTTTGCGTGCCCCCTTCGTGTGCCAAAAATAGGCCGCGGGCAAAGCCGCGTCCAAAAACGAGAGCCCGAAGTCCAGGGCCCCAAGTTCGTCCAGCGGAAAAATGCTTAAAAAACGATGGGCTATAGCCTTGGGGCGTGGGGCTGGCGAAGTTCGTCCGCCGGACTCGGAATGGGGCGAAACATTGCGTGCCCCCTCCGTGTACCAAAAATAGGCCGCGGGCGAAGCCGCGTCCAAAAACGAGAGCCCGAAGTCCGGGGCCCCAAGTTCGTCCAGCGGAAAAATGCCCAAAAAACGATGGGCTATAGCCTTGGGGCGTGGGGCCGGCGAAGTTCGTCCGCCGGACTCGGAATGGGGCGAAACTTTGCGTGCCCCCTCCGTGTGCCAAAAATAGGCCGCGGTCAAAGCCGCGCCCAAAAACGAGTGCCCGAAGTCCGGGGCCCCAAGTTCGTCCAGCGGAAAAATGCCCAAAAAACGGGTGGGCTATAGCCTTGGGGCGTGGGGCTGGGGAAGTTCGTCTGCCGGACTCGGAATGGGGCGAAACTTTGCGTGCCCCCTCCGTGTGCCAAAAATAGGCCGCGGGCAAAGCCGCGCCCAAAAACGAGAGCCCGAAGTCCGGGGTCCCAAGTTCGTCCAGCGGAAAAATGCCCAAAAAACGGGTGGGCTATAAACTTGGGGAGTGGGCCTGGCGAAGTTCGTCCGCCGGACTCGGAATGGGGCGAAACTTTGCGTGCCCCCTCCGTGTGTCAAAAATAGGCCGCGGGCAAAGCCGCGCCCAAAAACGAGCGCCCGAAGTCCGGGGCCCCAAGTTCGTCCAGCGGAAAAATGCCCAAAAAACGGGTGGGCTATAGCCTTAGGGCGTGGGGCTGGCAAAGTTCGTCCGCCGGACTCGGAATGGGGCGAAACTTTGCGTGCCCCCTTCGTGTGCCAAAAATAGGCCGCGGGCAAAGCCGCGCCCAAAAACGAGCGCCGAAGTCCGGGGCCCCAATTTCGTCCAGCGGAAAAATGCCCAAAAAACGATGGGCTAGAGCCTTGGGGCGTGGGGCTGGCGAAGTTCGTCCGCCGGTCTCGGAATGGGGCGAAACTTTGCGTGGCCCCTCCGTGTGCCAAAAATAGGCCGCGGGCAAAGCCGTACCCAAAAACGAGCGCCAGAAGTCCGGGGCCCCAAGTTCGTCCAGCGGAAAAATGCCCAAAAAACGATGGGCTGGAGCCTTGGGGCGTGGGGCTGGCGAAGTTCGTCCGCCGGTCTCGGAATGGGACGAAACTTTGCGTGCCCCCTCCGTGTGCCAAAAATAGGCCGCGGGCAAAGCCGCGCCCAAAAACGAGCGACCGAAGTCCGGGGTCCCAAGTTCGTCCAGCGGAAAAATGCCCAAAAAACGGGTGGGCTATAGCCTTGGGGCGTGGGGCTGGCGAAGTTCGTCCGCCGGACTCGGAATGGGGCGAAACTTTTCGTGCCCCCTCCGTGTGCCAAAAATAGGCCGCGGGCAAAGCCGCGTCCAAAAACGAGAGCCCGAGGTCCAGGGCCCCAAGTTCGTCCAGCAGAAAAATGCTTAAAAAATGATGGGCTATAGCCTTGGGGCGTGGGGCTGGCGAAGTTCGTCCGCCGGACTCGGAATGGGACGAAACTTTGCGTGCCCCCTCCGTGTGCAAAAAATAGGCCGCGGGAATGCCGCACCCAAAAACGAGCGCCCGAAGTCTGGGGTCCCAAGTTCGTCCAGCGGAAAAATGCCCAAAAAACGGGTGGGCTATAGCCTTGGGGCGTGGGGCTGGCGAAGTTCGTCCGCCGGACTCGGAATGGGGCGAAACGTTGCGTGCCCCCTCCGTGTGCAAAAAATAGGCCGCGGGAATGCCGCGCCCAAAAACGAACGCCCGAAGCCCGGGGCCCCAAGTTCGTCCAGCGGAAAAATGCCCAAAAAACGATTGGCTATAGCCTTGGGGCGTGGGGCTGGCGATGTTCGTCCGCCGGACTCGGAATGGGGCGAAACTTTGCATGCCCCCTCCGTGTGCCAAAAATAGGCCGCGGGCAAAGCCGCGCCCAAAAACGAGCGCCCGAAGTCCGGGGCCCCAAGTTCGTCCAGTGGAAAAATGCCCACAAAACAGGTGGGCTATAGCCTTGGGGCGTGGGGCTGGCGAAGTTCGTCCGCCGGACTCGGAATGGGGTGAAACTTTGCGTGCCCCCTCCGTGTGCCAAAAATAGGCCACGGGCAAAGCCGCGCCCAAAAACGAGCGCCCGAAGTCCGGGGCCCCAGATTCGTCCAGCGGAAAAATGCCCAAAAAACGGGTGGGCTATAAGCCTTGGGGCGTGGGGCTGGCGAAGTTCGTCCGCCGGACTCGGAATGGGACGAAACTTTGTGTGCCCCCTCCGTGTGCCAAAAATAGGCCGCGGGCAAAGCCGCGCCCAAAAACGAGCGCCCGAAGTCCGGGGCCCCAAGTTCGTCCAGTGGAAAAATGCCCACAAAACAGGTGGGCTATAGCCTTGGGGCGTGGGGCTGGCGAAGTTCGTCCGCCGGACTCGGAATGGGGCGAAACTTTGTGTGCCCCCTCTGTGTGCCAAAAATAGGCAGCGGGCAAAGCCGCGCCCAAAAACGAGCGCCCGAAGTCCGGGCCCCAAGTTCGTCCAGCGGAAAAATGCCCAAAAAACGGGTGGGCTACAGCCTTGGGGCGTGGGGCTGGCGAAGTTCGTCCGCCGGACTCGGAATGGGGCAAAACTTTGCGTGCCCCCTCCGTGTGCCAAAAATAGGCCGCGGGCAAAGCTGCGTCCAAAAACGAGTGCCCGAAGTCCGGGGCCCCAAGTTCGTCCAGCGGAAAAATGCCCAAAAAACGATGGGCTATAGCCTTGGGGCGTGGGGCTGGTGAAGTTCGTCCGCCGGACTCGGAATGGGGCGAAACTTTGCGTGCCCCCTCCGTGTGCCAAAAATTTGGCCGCGGGAAAAGCCGCCTCCAAAAACGAGCGCCCGAAGTCCGGGGCCCCAAGTTCGTCCAGCGGAAAAATGCCCAAAAAACAGGTGGGCTATAGCCTTGGGGCGTGGGGATGGCGAACTTCGTCCGCCGGACTCAGAATGGGGCGAAACTTTGCGTGCCCCCTCCGTGTGCCAAAAATAAGGCGCGGCCAAAGCCGCGCCCAAAAACGAACGCCCGAAGCCCGGGGCCCCAAGTTCGTCCAGCGGAAAAATGCCCAAAAAACGATTGGCTATAGACTTGGGGCGTGGGGCTGGCGATGTTCGTCCGCCGGACTCGGAATGGGGCGAAACTTTGCATGCCCCCTCCGTGTGCCAAAAATAGGCCGCGGGCAAAGCCGCGCCCAAAAACGAGCGCCCGAAGTCCGGGGCCCCAAGTTCGTCCAGTGGAAAAATGCCCACAAAACAGGTGGGCTATAGCCTTGGGGCGTGGGGCTGGCGAAGTTCGTCCGCCGGACTCGGAATGGGGCGAAACTTTGCGTGCCCCCTCCGTGTGCCAAAAATAGGCCACGGGCAAAGCCGCGCCCAAAAACGAGCACCCAAAGTCCGGGGCCCCAGATTCGTCCAGCGGAAAAATGCCCAAAAAACGGGTGGGCTATAGCCTTGGGGCGTGGGGCTGGCGAAGTTCGTCCGCCGGACTGGGAATGGGACGAAACTTTGTGTGCCCCTCCGTGTGCCAAAAATAGGCCGCGGGCAAAGCCGCGCCCAAAAACGAGCACCCGAAGTCCGGGGCCCCAAGGTCGTCCAGTGGAAAAATGCCCACAAAACAGGTGGGCTATAGCCTTGGGGCGTGGGGCTGGCGAAGTTCGTCCGCCGGACTCGGAATGGGGCGAAACTTTGTGTGCCCCCTCTGTGTGCCAAAAATAGGCAGCGGGCAAAGCCGCGCCCAAAAACGAGCGCCCGAAGTCCGGGCCCCAAGTTCGTCCAGCGGAAAAATGCCCAAAAAACGGGTGGGCTACAGCCTTGGGGCGTGGGGCTGGCGAAGTTCGTCCGCCGGACTCGGAATGGGGCGAAACTTTGCGTGCCCCCTCCGTGTGCCAAAAATAGGCCGCGGGCAAAGCCGCGTCCAAAAACGAGTGCCCGAAGACCGGGGCCCCAAGTTCGTCCAGCGGAAAAATGCCCAAAAAACGATGGGCTATAGCCTTGGGGCGTGGGGCTGGCGAAGTTCGTCCGCCGGACTCGGAATGGGGCGAAACTTTGCGTGCCCCCTCCGTGTGCCAAAAATTTGGCCGCGGGAAAAGCCGCCTCCAAAAACGAGCGCCCGAAGTCCGGGGCCCCAAGTTCGTCCAGCGGAAAAATGCCCAAAAAACAGGTGGGCTATAGCCTTGGGGCGTGGGGATGGCGAACTTCGTCCGCCGGACTCAGAATGGGGCGAAACTTTGCGTGCCCCCTCCGTGTGCCAAAAATAGGGCGCGGCCAAAGCCGCGCCCAAAAACGAACGCCCGAAGCCCGGGGCCCCAAGTTCGTCCAGCGGAAAAATGCCCACAAAACAGGTGGGCTATAGCCTTGGGGCGTGGGGCTGGCGAAGTTCGTCCGCCGGACTCGGAATGGGGCGAAACTTTGCGTGCCCCCTCCGTGTGCCAAAAATAGGCCACGGGCAAAGCCGCGCCCAAAAACGAGCACCCAAAGTCCGGGGCCCCAGATTCGTCCAGCGGAAAAATGCCCAAAAAACGGGTGGGCTATAGCCTTGGGGCGTGGGGCTGGCGAAGTTCGTCCGCCGGACTCGGAATGGGGCGAAACTTTGCGTGCCCCCTCCGCGTGCCAAAAATAGGCCGCGGGCAAATCCGCGCCCAAAAACGAGCGCCCGAAGTCCGGGGCCCCAAGTTCGTCCAGCGGAAAAATGCCCAAAAAACGATGGGCTATAGCCTTGGGGCGTGGGGCTGGCGAAGTTTGTCCGCCGGACTGGGAATGGGGCGAAACTTTGCGTGCCCCCTCCGTGTGCCAAAAATAGGCCGCGGGCAATGCCGCGCCCAAAAACGAGTGCCCGAAGTCCGGGGCCCCAAGTTCGTCCAGCGGAAAAATGCCCAAAAAACGGGCGGGATATAGCCTTGGGGCATGGGGCTGGCGAAGTTCGTCTGCCGGACTCGGGATGGGGCGAAACTTCTCGTGCCCCCTCCGTGTGCCAAAAATAGGCCGCGGGCAAAGCCGCGTCCAAAAACGAGTGCCCGAAGACCGGGGCCCCAAGTTCGTCCAGCGGAAAAATGCCCAAAAAACGATGGGCTATAGCCTTGGGGCGTGGGGCTGGCGAAGTTCGTCCGCCGGACTCGGAATGGGGCGAAACTTTGCGTGCCCCCTCCGTGTGCCAAAAATTTGGCCGCGGGAAAAGCCGCCTCCAAAAACGAGCGCCCGAAGTCCGGGGCCCCAAGTTCGTCCAGCGGAAAAATGCCCAAAAAACAGGTGGGCTATAGCCTTGGGGCGTGGGGATGGCGAACTTCGTCCGCCGGACTCAGAATGGGGCGAAACTTTGCGTGCCCCCTCCGTGTGCCAAAAATAGGGCGCGGCCAAAGCCGCGCCCAAAAACGGACGCCCGAAGCCCGGGGCCCCAAGTTCGTCCAGCGGAAAAATGCCCACAAAACAGGTGGGCTATAGCCTTGGGGCGTGGGGCTGGCGAAGTTCGTCCGCCGGACTCGGAATGGGGCGAAACTTTGCGTGCCCCCTCCGTGTGCCAAAAATAGGCCACGGGCAAAGCCGCGCCCAAAAACGAGCACCCAAAGTCCGGGGCCCCAGATTCGTCCAGCGGAAAAATGCCCAAAAAACGGGTGGGCTATAGCCTTGGGGCGTGTGGCTGGCGAAGTTCGTCCGCCGGACTCGGAATGGGGCGAAACTTTGCGTGCCCCCTCCGCGTGCCAAAAATAGGCCGCGGGCAAATCCCCGCCCAAAAACGAGCGCCCGAAGTCCGGGGCCCCAAGTTCGTCCAGCGGAAAAATGCCCAAAAAACGATGGGCTATAGCCTTGGGGCGTGGGGCTGGCGAAGTTTGTCCGCCGGACTGGGAATGGGGCGAAACTTTGCGTGCCCCCTCCGTGTGCCAAAAATAGGCCGCGGGCAATGCCGCGCCCAAAAACGAGTGCCCGAAGTCCGGGGCCCCAAGTTCGTCCAGCGGAAAAATGCCCAAAAAACGGGCGGGATATAGCCTTGGGGCATGGGGCTGGCGAAGTTCGTCTGCCGGACTCGGGATGGGGCGAAACTTCTCGTGCCCCCTCCGTGTGCCAAAAATAGGCCGCGGGCAAAGCCGCGCCCAAAAACGAGCGCCCGAAGTCCGGGGCCCCAAGTTCGTCCAGCGGAAAAATGCCCAAAAAACGATGGGCTATAGCCTTGGGGCGTGGGGCTGGCGAAGTTCGTCTGCCGGACTCGGAATGGGGCGAAACTTTGCGTGCCCCCTCCGTGTGCCAAAAATAGGCTGCGGGCAAAGCCGCGCCCAAAAACGAGTGCCCGAAGTCCGGGGCCCCAAGTTCGTCCAGCGGAAAAATGCCCAAAAAACGGGTGGGCTATAGCCATGGGGCTTGGGGCTGGCGAAGTTAGTCCGCCGGACTCGGAATGGGGCGAAACTTTGCGTGCCCCCTCAGTGTGCCAAAAATAGGCCGCGGCCAAAGCCGCGCCCAAAAACGAGCGCCCGAAGTCCGGGGCCCCAAGTTCGTCCAGCGGAAAAATGCCCAAAAAACGATGGGCTATAGCCTTGGGGCGTGGGGCTGGCGAAGTTCGTCCGCTGGACTCGGAATGGGGCGAAACTTTGCGTGCCCCCTCCGTGTGCCAAACATAGGCCGTGGGCAAAGCCGCGCCCAAAAACGAGCGCCCGAAGTCCGGGGCCCCAAGTTCGTCCAGCGGAAAAATGCCCAAAAAACGGGTGGGCTATAGCCTTGGGGCGTGGGGCTGGCGAAGTTCGTCCGCCGGACTCGGAATGGGGCGAAACTTTGCGTGCCCCCTCCGTGTGCCAAAAATAGGCCGCGGGCAAAGCCGCGCCCAAAAACGAGCGCCCGAAGTCCGTGGCCCCAAGTTCGTCCAGCGGAAAAATGCCCAAAAAACGATGGGCTATAGCCTTGGGGCGTGGGGCTGGCGAAGTTCGTCCGCCGGACTCGGAATGGGGCGAAACTTTGCGTGCCCCCTCCATGTGCCAAAAATAGGCCGCAGGAAAAGCCGCGCCCAAAAACGAGCGCCCGAAGTCCGGGGCCCCTAGTTCGTCCAGCGGAAAAATGCCCAAAAAATGATGGGCTATAGCCTTGGGGCGTGGGGCTGGCGAAGTTCGTCCGCCGGACTCGGAATGGGGTGAAACTTTGCGTGCCCCCTCCGCGTGCCAAAAATAGGCCGCGGGCAAAGCCACGCCCAAAAACGAGCGCCCGAAGTCCGGGGCCCCAAGTTCGTCCAGCGGAAAAATACCCAAAAAACGATGGGCTATAGCCTTGGGCCGTGGGGCTGGCGAAGTTCGTCCGCCGGACTCGGAATGGGGTGAAACTTTGCGTGCCCCCTCCGTGTGCTAAAAATAGGCCGCGGGCAATGCCGCGCCCAAAAACGAGCGCCCGAAGTCCGGGGCCCCAAGTTTGTCCAGCGGAAAAATGCCCAAAAAACGATGGGCTATAGCCTTGGGGCGTGGGGCTGGCGAAGTACGTCCGCCGGACTCGGAATGGGGCGAAACTTTGCGTGCCCCCTCCGTGTGCCAAACATAGACCGCGGACAAAGCCGCGCCCAAAAACGAGCGCCCGAAGTCCGGGGCCCCAAGTTCGTCCAGCGGAAAAATGCCCAAAAAACGGGTGGGCTATAGCCTTGGGGCGTGGGGCTGGCGAAGTTTGTCCGCCGGACTCGGAATGGGGCGAAACTTTGCGTGCCCCCTCCGTGTGCCAAAAATAGGCCGTGGCCAAAGCCGCGCCCAAAAACGAGCTCCCGAAGTCCGGGGCCCCAAGTTCGTCCAGCGGAAAAATGCCCAAAAAACGATGGGCTATAGCCTTGGGGCGTGCGGCTGGCGAAGTTCGTCCGCCGGACTCGGAATGGGGCGAAACTTTGTGTGCCCACTCCGTGTTCCAAAAATAGGCCGCGGGCAAAGCCGCGCCCAAAAACGAGCGCCCGAAGTCCGGGGCCCCAAGTTCGTCCAGCGGAAAAATGCCCACAAAACGGGAGGGCTATAGCCTTGGGGCGTGGGGCTGGCGAAATTCGTCCGCCGGACTCGGAATGGGGCGAAACTTTCCGTGCCCCCTCCATGTGCCAAAAATAGGCCGTGGGCAAAGCCACGCCCAAAAATGAGGGCCCGAAGTCCGGGGCCCCTAGTTCGTCCAGCGGAAAAATGCCCAAGAAACAATGGGCTATAGCCTTGGGGCGTGGGGCTGGCGAAGTTCGCCCGCCGGACTCGGAATGGGACGAAACTTTGTGTGCCCCCTCCATGTGCCAAACACAGGCCGCGGGCAAAGCCGCGCCCAAAAACGAGCGCCCGAAGTCCGGGGCCCCAAGTTCGTCCAGCGGAAAAATGCCCAAAAAACGGGTGGGCTATAGCCTTGGGGCGTGGGGCTGGCGAAGTTCCTCCGCCGGACTCGGAATGGGGCGAGACTTTGCGTGCCCCCTCCGTGTGCCAAAAATAGGCTGCGGGCAAAGCCGCGCCCAAAAACGAGTGCCCGAAGTCCGGGGCCCCAAGTTCGTCCAGCGGAAAAATGCCCAAAAAACGATGGGCTATAGCCTAGGGGCGTGGGGCTGGCGAAGTTCGTCCGCCGGACTCGGAATGGGGCGAAACTTTGCGTGCCCCCTCCGTGTGCCAAAAATAGGCCGCGGGCAAAGCCGCGCCCAAAAACGAGCGCCCGAAGTCTGGGGCCCCAAGTTCGTCCAGCGGAAAAATGCCCAAAAAACGGGTGGGCTATAGCCTTGGGGCGTGGGGCTGGCGAAGTTCGTCCGCCGGACTCGGAATGGGGCGAAACTTTGCGTGCCCCCTCTGTGTTCGAAAAATAGACAGCGGGCAAAGCCGCGCCCAAAAACGAGCGCCCGAAGTCCGGGGCCCCAAGTTCGTCCAGCGGAAAAATGCCCAAAAATCGATGGGCTATAGCCTTGGGGCGTGGGGCTGGCGAAGTTCGTCCGCCGGACTCGGAATGGGGCGAAACTTTGCGTGTCCCCTCCGTGTGCCAAAAATAGGCCGCGGGCAAAGCCGCGCCCAAAAATGAGCGCCCGAAGTCCGGGTCCCCAAGTTCGTCCAGCGGAAAAATGCCCAAAAAACGATGGGCTATAGCCTTGGGGCGTCGGGCTGGCGAAGTTTGTCCGCCGGACTCGGAATGGGGTGAAACTTTCCGTACCCCTCCGTGTGCCAAACATAGGCCTCGGGCAAAGCCGCGCCCAAAAACGAGCGCCCGAAGTCCGGGGCCCGAAGTTCGTCCAGCGGAAAAATGCCCAAAAAACGGGTGGGCTATAGCCTTGGGGCGTGGGGCTGGCGAAGTTCGTCCGCCGGACTTGGAATGGGGCGAAACTTTGCGTGCCCCCTCCATGTGCCAAAAATAGGCCGCAGGCAAAGCCGCGCCCAAAACCGAGCGCCCGAAGTCCGGGGCCCCAAGTTCGTCCAGCGGAAAAATGCCCAAAAAACGATGGGCTATAGCCTTGGGGCGTGGGGCTGGCGAAGTTCGTCCGCCGGACTCGGAATGGGGCAAAACTTTGCGTGCCCCCTCCGTGTGCCAAAAATAGGCCGCAGGCAAAGCCGCGCCCAAAACCGACTGCCCGAAGTCCGGGGCCCCAAGTTCGTCCAGCGGAAAAATGCCCAAAAAACGATGGGCTATAGCCTTGGTGCGTGGGGCTGGCGAAGTTCGTCCGCCGGACTAGGAATGGGGCGAAACTTTGCGTGCACCCTCCGTATGCCAAAAATAGGCCGCGGACAAAGCCGCGCCCAAAAACGAGAGCCCGAAGTCCGGGGCCCCAAGTTCGTCCAGCAGAAAAATGCCCAAAAAACGATGGGCTATAGCCTTGGGGCGTGGGGCTGGCGAAGTTCGTCCGCCGGACTCGGAATTTGGCGAAACTTTGCGTGCCCCCTCCGTGTGCCAAAAATAGGCTGCGGGCAAAGCTGCGCCCAAAAACGAGTGCCCGAAGTCCGGGGCCCCAAGTTCGTCCAGCGGAAAAATGCCCAAAAAACGATGGGCTATAGCCTTGGGGCGTGGGGCGGGCGAAGTTCGTCCGCCGGACTCGGAATGGGGTGAAACTTTCCGTGCCCCCTCTGTGTGCCAAAAATAGGCCGCGGGCAAAGCCGCGCCCGAAGTCCGGGGCCCGAAGTTCGTCCAGCGGAAAAATGCCCAAAAAACGGGTGGGCTATAGCCTTGGGGTGTGGGGCTAGCCGGACTCGGAATAGGGCGAAACTTTGCGTGCCCCCTCCATGTGCAAAAAATAGGCCGCGGGCAAAGCCGCGCCCAAAAATGAGCGCCCGAAGTCCGGGGCCCCAAGTTCGTCCAGCGGAAAAATGCCCAAAAAACGATGGGCTATAGCCTTGGGGCGTGGGGCTGGCGAAGTTCGTCCGCCGGACTCAGAATGGGGCGAAACTTTGCGTTCCGCCTCCGTGTGCCAAAAATAGGCCGCGGGCAAATCCGCGCCCAAAAACGAGCGCCCGAAGTCCGGGGCCCCAAGTTCGTCCAGCGGAAAAATACCCAAAAAACGATGGGCTACAGCCTTGGGGCGTGGGGCTGGCGAAGTTCGTCCGCCGGACTCGGAATGGGGCGAAACATTGCGTGCCCCCTCCGTGTGCCAAAAATAGGCCGCGGGGAAAGCCGCGCCCAAAAACGAGCGCCCGAAGTCCGGGGCCCCAAGTTCGTCCGGCGGAAAAATGCCCAAAAAACGGGTGGGCTATAGCCTTGGGGCGTGGGGCTGGCGAAGTTCGTCCGCCGGACTCGGAATGGGGCGAAACTTTGCGTGCCCCCTCCGTGTGCCAAAAATAGACAGCGGTCAAAGCCGCGCCCAAAAACGAGCGCCCGAAGTCCGGGGCCCCAAGTTCGTCCAGCGGAAAAATGCCCAAAAATCGATGGGCTATAGCCTTGGGGCGTGGGGCTGGCGAAGTTCGTCCGCCGGACTCGGAATGGGGCAAAACTTTGCGTGCCCCCTCCGTGTGCCAAAAATAAACCGCGGGCAAAGCCGCGCCAAAAACCGAGCGCCCGAAGTCCGGGGCCCCATGTTCGTCCAGCGGAAAAATGCCCAAAAAACGATGGGCTATAGCCTTGGGGCGTGGGGCTGGCGAAGTTCGTCCGCCGGACTCGGAATGGGGCGAAACTTTGCGTGCCCCCTCCGTGTGCCAAAAATAGGCCACGGGCAAAGCCGCGCCCAAAAACGAGCGCCCGAAGTCCGGGGCCCCAAGTTCGTCCAGCGGAAAAATGCCCAAAAAACGATGGGCTATAGCCTAGGGGCGTGGAGCTGGCGAAGTTCGTCCGCCGGACTCAGAATGGGACGAAACTTTGCGTGCCCCCTCCGTGTGCCAAAAATAGGCCGCGGGCAAAGCCGCGCCCAAAAACGAGCGCCCGAAGTTCGGGGACCCAAGTTCGTCCAGCGGAAAAATGCCCAAAAAATGGGTGGGCTATAGCCTTGGGGCGTGGGGCTGGCGATGTTCGTCCGCCGGACTTGGAATGGGGCGAAACTTTGCGTGCCCCCTCCGTGTGCCAAAAATAGGCCGCGGGCAAAGCCGCGCCCAAAAACGAGCGCCCGAAGTCCGGGGCGCGAAGTTCCTCCAGCGGAAAAATGCCCAAAAAACGGGTGGGCTATAGCCTTGGGACGTGGGGCTGGCGAACTTCGTCCGCCGGACTCAAATGGGTCCAGACTTTTCGTGCCCCCTCCGTGTGCCGAAAAAATGCCACGGGCAAAGCCGCACCCAAAAACGAGCGCCCGAAGTTTGGGGCCCCAAGTTCGTCCAGCGGAAAAATGCCCAAAAAACGGGTGGGCTATAGCCTTGGGGCGTGGGGCTGGCGAAGTTCGTCCGCCGGACTCGGAATGGGGCGAAACTTTGCGTGCCCCCTCCGTGTGCCAAAAATAGACAGCGGTCAAAGCCGCGCCCAAAAACGAGCGCCCGAAGTCCGGGGCCCCAAGTTCGTCCAGCGGAAAAATGCCCAAAAATCGATGGGCTATAGCCTTGGGGCGTGGGGCTGGCGAAGTTCGTCCGCCGGACTCGGAATGGGGCAAAACTTTGCGTGCCCCCTCCGTGTGCCAAAAATAAACCGCGGGCAAAGCCGCGCCAAAAACCGAGCGCCCGAAGTCCGGGGCCCCATGTTCGTCCAGCGGAAAAATGCCCAAAAAACGATGGGCTATAGCCTTGGGGCGTGGGGCTGGCGAAGTTCGTCCGCCGGACTCGGAATGGGGCGAAACTTTGCGTGCCCCCTCCGTGTGCCAAAAATAGGCCACGGGCAAAGCCGCGCCCAAAAACGAGCGCCCGAAGTCCGGGGCCCCAAGTTCGTCCAGCGGAAAAATGCCCAAAAAACGATGGGCTATAGCCTAGGGGCGTGGAGCTGGCGAAGTTCGTCCGCCGGACTCAGAATGGGACGAAACTTTGCGTGCCCCCTCCGTGTGCCAAAAATAGGCCGCGGGCAAAGCCGCGCCCAAAAACGAGCGCCCGAAGTTCGGGGACCCAAGTTCGTCCAGCGGAAAAATGCCCAAAAAATGGGTGGGCTATAGCCTTGGGGCGTGGGGCTGGCGATGTTCGTCCGCCGGACTTGGAATGGGGCGAAACTTTGCGTGCCCCCTCCGTGTGCCAAAAATAGGCCGCGGGCAAAGCCGCGCCCAAAAACGAGCGCCCGAAGTCCGGGGCGCGAAGTTCCTCCAGCGGAAAAATGCCCAAAAAACGGGTGGGCTATAGCCTTGGGACGTGGGGCTGGCGAACTTCGTCCGCCGGACTCAAATGGGTCCAGACTTTTCGTGCCCCCTCCGTGTGCCGAAAAAATGCCACGGGCAAAGCCGCACCCAAAAACGAGCGCCCGAAGTTTGGGGCCCCAAGTTCGTCCAGCGGAAAAATGCCCAAAAAACGGGTGGGCTATAGCCTTGGGGCGTGGGGCTGGCGAAGTTCGTCCGCCGGGCTCGGAATGGGGTAAAACTTTGCGTGCCCCCTCCGTGTGCCAAAAATAGGCCGCGGGCAAGGCCGCGCCCAAAAACGAGAGCCCGAAGTCCGGGGCCCCAAGTTCGTCCAGCGGAAAAATGCCCAAAAAACGGGCGGGCTATAGCCTTGGGGCGTGGGGCGGCCGAAGTTCGTCCGCCGGACCCGGAATGGGCCGAGACTTTACGTGCCCCCTCCGTTTGCCAAAAATAGGCCGCGAGCAAAGCCGCGCCCAAAAACGAGTGCCCGAAGTCCGGGGCCCCAAGTTCGTCCAGCGGAAAAATGCCCAAAAAATGGGTGGGCTATAGCCTTGGGGCGTGGGGCTGGCGAAGTTTGTCCGCCGAACTCGGAATGGGGTGAGACATTGCGAGCCCCCTCCGTGTACCAAAAATAGGCCGCGGGAAAAGCCGCGCCCAAAAACGAGCGCCCGAAGACCGGGGCCCCAAGTTCGTCCAGCGGAAAAATGCCCAAAAATCGATGGGCTATAGCCTTGGGGCGTGGGGCTGGCGAAGTTCGTCCGCCGGACTCGGAATGGGGCGAAACTTCGCGTGCCCCCTCCGTGTGCCAAAAATAGACAGCGGTCAAAGCTGCGCCCAAAAATGAGCGCCCGAAGTCCGGGGCCCCAAGTTCGTCCAGCGGAAAAATGCCCAAAAATCGATGGGCTATAGCCTTGGGGCGTGGGGCTGGCGAACTTCGTCCGCCGGACTCGGAATGGGGCGAAACTTTGCGTGCCCCCTCCGTGTGCCAAAAATAAGCCGCGGGCAAAGCCGCGCCAATAACCGAGCGCCCGAAGTCCGGGGCCCCATGTTCATCCAGCGGAAAAATGCCCAAAAAACGATGGGCTATAGCCTTGGGGCGTGGGGCTGGCGAAGTTCGTCCGCCGGACTCGGAATGGGGCGAAACTTTGCGTGCCCCCTCCGTGTGCCAAAAATAGGCCGCGGGCAAAGCCCCGCCCAAAAACGAGCGCCCGAAGTCCGGGGCCCCATGTTCGTCTAGCGGAAAAATGCCCAAAAAATGATGGGCTATAGCCTTGGGGCGTGGGGCTGGCGATGTTCATCCGCCGGACTCGGAATGGGGCGAAACTTTGCGTGCCCCCTCCGTGTACCAAAAATAGGCCGCGGGCAAAGCCGCGCCCAAAAACGAGCGCCCGAAGTCCGGGGTCCCAAGTTCGTCCAGCAGAAAAATGCCCAAAAAACGATGGGCTATAGCCTTGGGGCGTGGGGCTGGCCAAGTTCGTCTGCCGGACTCGGAATGGGGCGAAACTTTGCGTGCCCCCTCCGTGTGCCAAAAATAGGCCGCGGGCAAAGCCCCGCCCAAAAACGAGCGCCCGAAGTCCGGGGCCCCATGTTCGTCCAGCGGAAAAATGCCCAAAAAATGATGGGCTATAGCCTTGGGGCGTGGGGCTGGCGATGTTCATCCGCCGGACTCGGAATGGGGCGAAACTTTGCGTGCCCCCTCCGTGTACCAAAAATAGGCCGCGGGCAAAGCCGCGCCCAAAAACGAGCGCCCGAAGTCCGGGGTCCCAAGTTCGTCCAGCAGAAAAATGCCCAAAAAACGATGGGCTATAGCCTTGGGGCGTGGGGCTGGCCAAGTTCGTCTGCCGGACTCGGAATGGGGCGAAACTTTGCGTGCCCCCTCCGTGTGCCAAAAATAGGCCGCGGGCAATGCCGCACCCAAAAACAAGCGCCCGATGTCCGGGGCCCCAAGTTCGTCCAGCGGAAAAATGCCCAAAAAACGATGGGCTATAGCCTTGGGGCGTGGGGCTGGCGAAGTTCGTCCGCCGGACTCGGAATGGGGCGAAACTTTGCGTGCCCCCTCCGTGTGCCAAAAATAGGCCGCAGACAAAGCCGCGCCCAAAAACGAGCGCCCGAAGTCCGGGGCCCCAAGTTCGTCCAGCGGAAAAATGCCCAAAAAACGATGGGCTATAGCCTAGGGGCGTGGGGCTGGCGAAGTTCGTCCGCCGGACTCAGAATGGGACGAAACTTTGCGTGACCCCTCCGTGTGCCAAAAATAGGCCGCGGGCAAAGCCGCGCCCAAAAACGAGCGCCCGAAGTTCGGGGACCCAAGTTCGTCCAACGGAAAAATGCCCAAAAAATGGGTGGGCTATAGCCTTGGGGCGTGGGGCTGGCGATGTTCGTCCGCCGGACTCGGAATGGGGCGAAACTTTGCGTGCCCCCTCCGTGTGCCAAAAATAGGCCGCGGGCAAAGCCACGCCCAAAAACGAGCGCCCGAAGTCCGGGGCGCCAAGTTCGTCCAGCGGAAAAATGCCCAAAAAATGGGTGGGCTATAGCCTTGGGACGTGGGGCTGGCGAAGTTCGTCCGCCGGACTCAAATGGGGCGAGACTTTTCGTGCCCCGTCCGTGTGCCGAAAAAATGCCGCGGGCAAAGCCGCACCCAAAAACGAGCGCCCGAAGTTTGGGGCCCCAAGTTCGTCCAGCGGAAAAATGCCCAAAAAACGGGTGGGCTATAGCCTTGGGGCGTGGGGCTGGCGAAGTTCGTCCACCGGGCTCGGAATGGGGCAAAACTTTGCGTGCCCCCTCCGTGTGCCAAAAATAGGCCACGGGCAAAGCCGCGCCCAAAAACGAGCGCCCGAAGTCCGGGGCCCCAAGTTCGTCCAGCGGAAAAATGCCAAAAAAACGGGCGGGCTATAGCCTTGGGCCGAGGGGCTGGCGAAGTTCGTCCGCCGGACCCGGAATGGGCCGAGACTTTACGTGCCCCTCCGTGTGCCAAAAATAGGCCGCGGGCAAAGCCGCGCCCAAAAACGAGTGCCCGAAGTCCGGGGCCCCAAGTTCGTCCAGCGGAAAAATGCCCAAAAAATGGGTGGGCTATAGCCTTGGGGCGTGGGGCTGTCGAAGTTCGTCCGCCGAACTCGGAATGGGGCGAGACATTGCGAGCCCCCTCCGTGTACCAAAAATAGGCCGCGGGAAAAGCCGCGCCCAAAAACGAGCGCCCGAAGTCCGGGGCCCCAAGTTCGTCCAGCGGAAAAATGCCCAAAAATCGATGGGCTATAGCCTTGGGGCGTGGGGCTGGCGAAGTTCGTCCGCCGGACTCGGAATGGGGCGAAACTTTGCGTGTCCCCTCCGTGTGCCAAAAATAAGCCGCGGGCAAAGCCGCGCCAAAAACCGAGCGCCCGAAGTCCGGGGCCCCATGTTCGTCCAGCGGAAAAATGCCCAAAAAACGATGGGCTATAGCCTAGGGGCGTGGGGCTGGCGAAGTTCGTCCGCCGGACTCAGAATGGGACGAAACTTTGCGTACCCCCTCTGTGTGCCAAAAATAGGCCGCGGACAAAGCCGCGCCCAAAAACGAGTGCCCGAAGTTTGGGGACCCAAGTTCGTCCAGCGGAAAAATGCCCAAAAAATGGGTGGGCTATAGCCTTAGGGCGTGGGGCTGGCGATGTCCGTCCGCCGGACTCGGAATGGGGCGAAACTTTGCGTGCCCCCTCCGTGTGCCAAAAATAGGCCGCGGGCAAAGCCGCGCCCAAAAACGAGCGCCCGAAGTCCGGGGCGCCAAGTTCGTCCAGCGGAAAAATGCCCAAAAAACGGGTGGGCTATAGCCTTGGGATGTGGGGCTGGCGAAGTTCGTCCGCCGGACTCAAATGGGTCGAGACTTTTCGTGCCCCCTCCGTGTGCCGAAAAAATGCCGCGGGCAAAGCCGCGCCCAAAAACGAGCGCCCGAAGTCCGGGGCCCCAAGTTCGTCCAGCGGAAAAATGCCCAAAAAACGGGCGGGCTATAGCCTTGGGGCGTGGGGCTGACGAAGTTCGTCCGCCGGACCCGGAATGGGCGGAGACTTTACGTGCCCCCTCCGTGTGCCAAAAATAGGCCGCGGGCAAAGCCGCGCCCAAAAACGAGAGCCCGAAGTCCGGGGCCCCAAGTTCGTCCAGCGGAAAAATGCCCAAAAAATGGGTGGGCTATAGCCTTGGGGCGTGGGGCTGGCGAAGTTCGTCCGCCGGACCCGGAATGGGCCGAGACTTTACGTGCCCCTCCGTGTGGCAAAAATAGGCCGCGGGCAAAGCCGCGCCCAAAAACGAGTGCCCGAAGTCCGAGGCCCCATGTTCATCCAGCGGAAAAATGCCCAAAAAATGGGTGGGCTATAGCCTTGGGGCGTGGGGCTGGCGAAGTTCGTCCGCCGAACTCGGAATGGGGCGAGACATTGCGAGCCCCCTCCGTGTACCAAAAATAGGCCGCGGGAAAAGCCGCGCCCAAAAACGAGCGCCCGAAGTCCGGGGCCCCAAGTTCGTCCAGCGGAAAAATGCCCAAAAATCGATGGGCTATAGCCTTGGGGCGTGGGGCTGGCGAAGTTCGTCCGCCGGACTCGGAATGGGGCGAAACTTTGCGTGCCCCATCCGTGTGCCAAAAATAGGCCGCGGGCAAAGCCCCGCCCAAAAACGAGCGCCCGAAGTCCGGGGCCCCATGTTCGTCCAGCGGAAAAATGCCCAAAAAATGATGGGCTATAGCCTTGGGGCGTGGGGCTGGCGTTGTTCGTCCGCCGGACTCGGAATGGGGCGAAACTTTGTGTGCCCCCTCCGTGTACCAAAAATAGGCCGCGGGCAAAGCCGCGGCCAAAAACGAGCGCCCGAAGCCCGGGGTCCCAAGTTCGTCCAGCGGAAAAATGCCCAAAAAACGATGGGCTATAGCCTAGGGGCGTGGGGCTGGCGAAGTTCGTCCGCCGGACTCAGAATGGGACGAAACTTTGCGTGCCCCCTCCGTGTGCCAAAAATAGGCCGCGGGCAAAGCCGCGCCCAAAAACGAGCGCCCGAAGTTCGGGGACCCAAGTTCGTCCAGCGGAAAAATGCCCAAAAAACGGGTGGGCTATAGCCTAGGGGCGTGGGGCTGGCGAAGTTCGTCCGCCGGACTCAGAATGGGATGAAACTTTGCGTGCCCCCTCCGTGTGCCAAAAATAGGCCGCGGGCAAAGCCGCGCCCAAAAACGAGCGCCCGAAGTTCGGAGACCCAAGTTCGTCCAGCGGAAAAATGCCCAAAAAACGGGTGGGCTATAGCCTTGGGGCGTGGGGCTGGCGATGTTCGTCCGCCGGACTCGGAATGGGGCGAAACTTTGCGTGCCCCCTCCGTGTGCCGAAAAAATGCCGCGGGCAAAGCCGCACCCAAAAACGAGCGCCCGAAGTTTGGGGCCCCAAGTTCGTCCAGCGGAAAAATGCCCAAAAAACGGGTGGGCTATAGCCTTGGGGCGTGGGGCTGGCGAAGTTCGTCCGCCGGGCTCGGAATGGGGCAAAACTTTGCGTGCCCCCTCTGTGTGCCAAAAATAGGCCGCGGGCAAAGCCGCGCCCAAAAACGAGCGCCCGAAGTCCGGCGCCCCAAGTTCGTCCAGCGGAAAAATGCCCAAAAAACGGGCGGGCTATAGCCTTGGGGCGTGGGGCTGGCGAAGTTCGTCCGCCGGACCCGGAATGGGCCGAGACTTTACGTGCCCCCTCCGTGTGCCAAAAATAGGCCGCGGGCAAACCCGCGCCCAAAAACGAGTGCCCGAAGTCCGGGGCCCCAAGTTCGTCCAGCGGAAAAATGCCCAAAAAATGGGTGGGCTATAGCCTTGGGGCGTGGGGCTGGCGAAGTTCGTCCGCCGAACTCGGAATGGGGCGAGACATTGCGAGCCCCCTCCGTGTACCAAAAATAGGCCGCGGGAAAAGCCGCGCCCAAAAATGAGCGCCCGACATTCGGGGTCCCAAGTTCGTCTGACTTTTCGTGCCCCCTCCGTGTGCCAAAAAAATGCCACGGGCAAAGCCGCGCCCAAAAACGAGCGCCCGACGTTCGGGGTCCCAAGTTCGTCCAGCGGAAAAATGCCCAAAAAACGGGTGGGCTATAGCCTTGGGGCGTGGGGCTGGTGAAGTTCGTCCGCCGGACTCGGAATGGGGCGAGACTTTGCGTGCCCCCTCCGTGTGCCAAAAATAGGCCGCGGGCAAAGCCGCGCCCAAAAACGAGAGCCCGAACTCCGGGGCCCCAAGTTCGTCCAGCGGAAAAATGCCCAAAAAACGGGTGGGCTATAGCCTTGGGGCGTGGGGCTGGCGAAGTTCGTCCGCCGGACTCAGAATGGGGCGAAACTTTGCGTGCCCCCTCCGTGTGCCAAAAATAGGCCGCGGGCAAAGCCGCACCCAAAAATGAGTGCCCGAAGTCTGGGGCCCCAAGTTCGTCCAGCGGAAAAATGCCCAAAAAACGGGTGGGCTATAGCCTTGGGGCGTGGGGCTGGTGAAGTTCGTCCGCCGGACTCGGAATGGGGCGAGACTTTGCGTGCCCCCTCCGTGTGCCAAAAATAGGCCGCGGGCAAAGCCGCGCCCAAAAACGAGAACCCGAACTCCGGGGCCCCAAGTTCGTCCAGCGGAAAAATGCCCAAAAAACGGGTGGGCTATAGCCTTGGGGCGTGGGGCTGGCGAAGTTCGTCCGCCGGACTCGGAATGGGGCGAAACTTTGCGTGCCCCCTCCGTGTGCCAAAAATAGGCCGCGGGCAAAGCCGCACCCAAAAACGAGTGCCCAAAGTCTGGGGCCCCAAGTTTGTCCAGCGGAAAAATGCCCAAAAAACGATGGGCTATAGCCTTGGGGCGTGGGGCTGGCGAAGTTCGTCCGCCGGACTCAGAATGGGGCGAAAGTTTGCGTGCCCCCTCCATGTGCCAAAAGTAGGCCGCGGGCAAAGCCGCGCCCAAAAACGAGCGCCCGAAATTCGGGGCCCCAAGTTCGTCCAGCGGAAAAATGCCCAAAACACGGGTGGGCTACGGCCTTCGTGCGTGGGGCTGGCGAAGTTCGTCCGCCGGACTCGGAATGGGGCGAAACTTTGCGTGCCCCCTCCGTGTGCCAAAAATAGGCCGCGGCCAAAGCCACGCCCAAAAACGAGTGCCCAAAGTCCGGGGCCCCAAGTTCGTCCAGCGGAAAAATGCCCAAAAAACGATGGGCTATAGCCTTGGGGCGTGGGGCTGGCGAAGTTCGTCCGCCGGACTCGGAATGGAACGAAACTTTGCGTGCCCCCTCCGTGTGCCGAAAATAGGCCGCAGGCAAAGCCGCGCCCAAAAACGAGCGCCCGAAGCCCGGGGCCCCAAGTTCGTCCCGCGGAAAAATGCCCAAAAAACGATGGGCTATAGCCTTGGGGCGTGGGGCTGGCGAAGTTCGTCCGCCGGGCTCGGAATGGGGCAAAACTTTGCGTGCCCCCTCCGTGTGCCAAAAATAGGCCGCGGGCCAAGCCGCGCCCAAAAACGAGCGCCCGAAGTCCGGGGCCCCAAGTTCGTCCAGCGGAAAAATGCCCAAAAAAAGGGTGGGCTATAGCCTTGGGGCGTGGGGCTGGCGAAGTTCGTCCGCCGGACTCGGATTGGGGCGAAACTTTGCGTGCCCCCTCCGTGTGCCAAAAATAGACCGTGGGCAAAGCCGTGCCCAAATACGAGCGCCCGAAGTCCGGGGCCCCAAGTTTGTCCCGCGGAAAAATGCCCAAAAAACGATGGGCTATAGCCTTCGGGCGTGGGGCTGGCGAAGTTCGTCCGCCGGACTTGGAATGGGGCGAAACTTTGCGTGCCCCCTCCGTGTGCCAAAAATAGGCCGCGGGCAAAGCCGCGCCCAAAAACGAGCGCCCGAAGTCTGGGGCCCCATGTTCGTCCAGCGGAAAAATGCCCAAAAAACGGGTGGGCTATAGCCTTAGGGCGTGGGGCGGGCGAAGTTCGTCCGCCGGACTCGGAATGGGGCGAAACTTTGTGTGCCCCCTCCATGTGCCAAAAATAGGCCGCGGGCAAAGCCTCGCCCAAAAATGAGCGCCCGAAGTCTGGGGCCCCAAGTTCGTCCAGCGGAAAAATGCCCAAAAAACGATGGGCTATAGCCTTGGGGCGTGGGGATGGCGAAGTTCGTCCGCCGGACTCGGAATGGGGTGAAACTTTGCGTGCCCCCTCCGTCTGCCAAAAATAGGCCGCGGGCAAAGCCGCGCCCAAAGTCCGCGGCCCCAAGTTCGTCCAGCGGAAAAATGCCCAAAAAACGATGGGCTATCGCCTTGGGGCGTGGGGCTGGCGAAGTTCGTCCGCCGGACTCGGAATGGGGCGAAACTTTGCGTGCCCCCTCCATGTGCCAAAAATAGGCCGCTGGCAAAGCCGTGCCCAAAAACGAGCGCCCGAAGTCCGGGGCCCCAAATTCGTCCAGCGGAAAAATGCCCAAAAAACGGGTGGGCTATAGCCTTGGGGCGTGGGGCTGGCGAAATTCGTCCGCCGGACTCGGAATGGGGCGAAACTTTGCGTGCCCCCTCCGTGTGCCAAAAATAGGCCGCGGGCAAAGCCGTGCCCAAAAATGAGCTCCCAAAGTCCGGGGCCCCAAGTTCATCCAGCGGAAAATGCCCAAAAAATGATGGGCTATAGCCTTGGGGCGTGGGGCTGGCGAAGTTCGTCCGCCGGACTCGGAATGGGGCGAAACTTTGCGTGCCCCCTCCGTGTGCCAAAAACAGGCCGCGGGTAAAGCCGCGCCCAAAAACGAGCGCCGGAAGTCCGGGGCCCCAAGTTCGTCCAGCGGAAAAATGCCCAAAAAACGGGTGGGCTATAGCCTTGGGGCGTGGGGCTGGCGAAGTTCGTCCGCCGGACTTGGAATGGGGTGAAACTTTGCGTGCTCCCTCCGTGTGCCAAAAATAGGTCGCGGGCAATGCCGCGCCCAAAAACGAGCTCCCGAAGTCCGGGGCCCAAAGTTCGTCCAGCGGAAAAATGCCCAAAAAACGATGGGCTATAGCCTTGGGGCGTGGGGCTGGTGAAGTTCGTCCGCCGGACTCGGAATGGGGCAAAACTTTGCGTACCCCCTCCGTGTGCCAAAAATAGGCCGCTGGTAAAGCCGCGCCCAAAAACGAGCGCCCGAAGTCCGGGGCCCCATGTTCGTCCAGCGGAAAAATGCCCAAAAAACGGGTGGGCTATAGCCTTGGGGCGTGGGGCTGGCGAAGTTCGTCCGCCAGACTCGGAATGGGGCGAAACTTTGCGTGCCCCCTCCGTGTACCAAAAATAGGCCGCGGGCAAAGCCGCGCCCAAAAACAGGCACCCGAAGTCCGGGGCCCCAAATCTTCCAGCGGAAAAATGCCCAAAAAACGGTTGGGCTATAGCCTTGGGGCGTGGGGCTGGCGAAGTTCGTCCGCCGGACTTGGAATGGGGCGAAAATTTGCGTGCCCCCTCCGTGTGCCAAAAATAGGCCGCGGGCAAAGCCCCGCCCAAAAACGAGCGCCCGAAGTCCAGGGCCCCATGTTCGTCCAGCGGAAAAATGCCCAAAAAATGATGGGCTATAACCTTGGGGCGTGGGGCTGGCGATGTTCGTCCGCCGGACTCGGAATGGGGCGAAACTTTGTGTGCCCCCTCCGTGTACCAAAAATAGGCCGCGGGCAAAGCCGCGCCCAAAAACGAGCGCCCGAAGCCCGGGGTCCCAAGTTTGTCCAGCGGAAAAATGCCCAAAAAACGATGGGCTATAGCCTAGGGGCGTGGGGCTGGCGAAGTTCGTCCGCTGGACTCAGAATGGGAGGAAACTTTGCGTGCCCCCTCCGTGTGCCAAAAATAGGCCGCGGGCAAAGCCGCGCCCAAAAACGAGCGCCCGAAGTTCGGGGACCCAAGTTCGTCCAGCAGAAAAATGCCCAAAAAACGGGTGGGCTATAGCCTAGGGGCGTGGGGCTGGCGAAGTTCGTCCGCCGGACTCAGAATGGGATGAAACTTTGCGTGCCCCCTCCGTGTGCCAAAAATAGGCCGCGGGCAAAGCCGCGCCCAAAAACGAGCGCCCGAAGTTCGGGGACCCAAGTTTGTCCAGCGGAAAAATGCCCAAAAAACGGGTGGGCTATAGCCTTGGGGCGTGGGGCTGGCGATGTTCGTCCGCCGGACTCGGAATGGGGCGAAACTTTGCGTGCCCCCTCCGTGTGCCAAAAATAGGCCGCGGGCAAAGCCACGCCCAAAAACGAGTACCCGAAGTCCGGGGCGCCAAGTTCGTCCAGCGGAAAAATGCCCAAAAAACGGGTGGGCTATAGCCTTGGGATGTGGGGCTGGCGAAGTTCGTCCGCCGGACTCAAATGGGGCGAGACTTTTCGTGCCCCCTCCGAGCGCCGAAAAAATGCCGCGGGCAAAGCCGCACCCAAAAACGAGCGCCCGAAGTTTGGGGCCCCAAGTTCGTCCAGCGGAAAAATGCCCAAAAAACGGGTGGGCTATAGCCTTGGGGCGTGGGGCTGGCGAAGTTCGTCCGCCGGGCTCGGAATGGGGCAAAACTTTGCGTGCCCCCTCCGTGTGCCAAAAATAGGCCGCGGGCAAAGCCGCGCCCAAAAACGAGCGCCCGAAGTCCGGGGCCCCAAGTTCGTCCAGCGGAAAAATGCCCAAAAAACGGGCGGGCTATAGCCTTGGGGCGTGGGGCTGGCGAAGTTCGTCCGCCGGACCCGGAATGGGCCGAGACTTTACGTGCCCCCTCCGTGTGCCAAAAATAGGCCGCGGGCAAAGCCGCGCCCAAAAACGAGTGCCCGAAGTCCAGGGCCCCAAGTTCATCCAGCGGAAAAATGCCCAAAAAATGGGTGGGCTATAGCCTTGGGGCGTGGGGCTGGCGAAGTTCGTCCGCCGAACTCGGAATGGGGCGAGACATTGCGAGCCCCCTCCGTGTACCAAAAATAGGCCGCGGGAAAAGCCGCGCCCAAAAATGAGCGCCCGACATTCGGGGTCCCAAGTTCGTCTGACTTTTCGTGCCCCCTCCGTGTGCCAAAAAAATGCCACGGGCAAAGCCGCGCCCAAAAACGAGCGCCCGACGTTCGGGGTCCCAAGTTCGTCCAGCGGAAAAATGCCCAAAAAACGGGTGGGCTATAGCCTTGGGGCGTGGGGCTGGTGAAGTTCGTCCGCCGGACTCGGAATGGGGCGAGACTTTGCGTGCCCCCTCCGTGTGCCAAAAATAGGCCGCAGGCAAAGCCGCGCCCAAAAACGAGAGCCCGAACTCCGTGGCCCCAAGTTCGTCCAGCGGAAAAATGCCCAAAAAACGGGTGGGCTATAGCCGTGGGGCGTGGGGCTGGCGAAGTTCATCCGCCGGACTCGGAATGGGGCGAAACTTTGCGTGCCCCCTCCGTGTGCCAAAAATAGGCCGCGGGCAAAGCCGCACCCAAAAACGAGTGCCCGAAGTCTGGGGCCCCAAGTTCGTCCAGCGGAAAAATGCCCAAAAAACGATGGGCTATAGCCTTGGGGCGTGGGGCTGGCGAAGTTCGTCCGCCGGACTCAGAATGGGGCGAAAGTTTGTGTGCCCCCTCCATGTGCCAAAAGTAGGCCGCGGGCAAAGCCGCGCCCAAAAACGAGCGCCCGAAGTTCGGGGCCCCAAGTTCGTCCAGCGGAAAAATGCCCAAAACACGGGTGGGCTACGGCCTTCGTGCGTGGGGCTGGCGAAGTTCGTCCGCCGGACTCGGAATGGGGCGAAACTTTGCGTGCCCCCTCCGTGTGCCAAAAATAGGCCGCGGCCAAAGCCACGCCCAAAAACGAGTGCCCGAAGTCCGGGGCCCCAAGTTCGTCCAGCGGAAAAATTCCCAAAAAACGATGGGCTATAGCCTTGGGGCGTGGGGCTGGCGAAGTTCGTCCGCCGGACTCGGAATGGGACGAAACTTTGCGTGCCCCCACCGTGTGCCGAAAATAGGCCGCGGCCAAAGCCGCGCCCAAAAACGAGCGCCCGAAGCCCGGGGCCCCAAGTTCGTCCCGCGAAAAAATGCCCAAAAAACGATGGGCTATAGCCTTGGGGCGTGGGGCTGGCGAAGTTCGTCCGCCGGGCTCGGAATGGGGCAAAACTTTGCGTGCCCCCTCCGTGTGCCAAAAATAGGCCGCGGGCCAAGCCGCGCCCAAAAACGAGCGCCCGAAGTCCGAGGCCCCAAGTTCGTCCAGCGGAAAAATGCCCAAAAAAAGGGTGGGCTATAGCCTTGGGGCGTGGGGCTGGCGAAGTTCGTCCGCCGGACTCGGATTGGGGCGAAACTTTGCATGCCCCCTCCGTGTGCCAAAAATAGGCCGTGGGCAAAGCCATGCCCAAATACGAGCGCCCGAAGTCCGGGGCCCCAAGTTTGTCCCGCGGAAAAATGCCCAAAAAACGATGGGCTATAGCCTTCGGGCGTGGGGCTGGCGAAGTTCGTCCGCCGGACTCGGAATGGGGCGAAACTTTGCGTGCCCCCTCTGTGTGCCAAAAATAGGCCGCGGGCAAAGCCGCGTCCAAAAACGAGCGCCCGAAGTCTGGGGCCCCATGTTCGTCCAGCGGAAAAATGCCCAAAAAACGGGTGGGCTATAGCCTTGGGGCGTGGGGCTGGCGAAGTTCGTCCGCCGGACTCGGAATGGGGTGAAACTTTGTGTGCCCCCTCCATGTGCCAAAAATAGGCCGCGGACAAAGCCGCGCCCAAAAACGAGCGCCCGAAGTCTGGGGCCCCAAGTTCGTCCAGCGGAAAAATGCCCAAAAAACGATGGGCTATAGCCTTGGGGCGTGGGGATGGCGAAGTTCGTCCGCCGGACTCGGAATGGGGCGAAACTTTGCGTGCCCCCTCCGTGTGCCAAAAATAGGCCGCGGGCAAAGCCGCGCCCAAAGTCCGCGGCCCCATGTTCGTCCAGCGGAAAAATGCCCAAAAAACGATGGGCTATCGCCTTGGGGCGTGGGGCTGGCGAAGTTCGTCCGCCGGACTCGGAATGGGGCGAAACTTTGCGTGCCCCCTCTGTGTGCCAAAAATAGGCCGCGGGCAAAGCCGCGCCTAAAAACAAGCGCCTGAAGTCCGGGGCCCCAAGTTCGTCCAGCGGAAAAATGCCCAAAAAACGGGTGGGCTATAGCCTTGGGGCGTGGGGCTGGCGAAGTTCGTCCGCCGGACTCGGAATGGGGCGAAACTTTGCGTGCCCCCTCTGTGTGCCAAAAATAGGCCGCGGGCAAAGTCGCACCCAAAAACGAGCGCCCGAAGTCCGGGGCCCCAAGTTCGTCCAGCGGAAAAATGCCCAAAAAACGATGGGCTATAGCCTTGGGGCGTGGGGCTGTCGAAGTTCGTCCGCCGGAGTCGGAATGGGGCGAAACTTTGCGTGCCCCCTCCGTGTGCCAAAAATAGGCCGCGGGCAAAGCCGCGCCCAAAAACGAGTGCCCGAAGTCTGGGGCCCCAAGTTCGTCCAGCAGAAAAATGCCCAAAAAACGTGTGGGCTATAGCCTTGGGGCGTGGGGCTGGCGAAGTTCGTCCGCCGGACTCGGAATGGGGCGAAACTTTGCATGCCCCCTCCGTGTGTCAAAAATAGGCTGCGGGCAAAGCCACGCCCAAAAACGAGCGCTCGAAGTCCGGGGCCCCAAGTTCGTCCAACGGAAAAATGCCCAAAAAACGATGGGCTATAGCCTTGGGGCGTGGGGCTGGCAAAGTTCGTCCGCCGGACTCGGAATGGGGCGAAACTTTGCGTGCCCCCTCCATGTGCCAAAAATAGGCCGCTGGCAAAGCCGCGGCCAAAAACGAGCGCCCGAAGTCCGGGGCCCCAAGTTCGTCCAGCGGAAAAATGCCCAAAAAAAGGGTGGGCTATAGCCTTGGGGCGTGGGGCTGGCGAAGTTCGTCCGCCGGACTCGGATTGGGGCGAAACTTTGCGTGCCCCCTCCGTGTGCCAAAAATAGGCCGTGGGCAAAGCCATGCCCAAATACGAGCGCCCGAAGTCCGGGGCCCCAAGTTTGTCCCGCGGAAAAATGCCCAAAAAACGATGGGCTATAGCCTTCGGGCGTGGGGCTGGCGAAGTTCGTCCGCCGGACTCGGAATGGGGCGAAACTTTGCGTGCCCCCTCCGTGTGCCAAAAATAGGCCGCGGGCAAAGCCGCGCCCAAAAACGAGCGCCCGAAGTCTGGGGCCCCATGTTCGTCCAGCGGAAAAATGCCCAAAAAACGGGTGGGCTATAGCCTTGGGGCGTGGGGCTGGCGAAGTTCGTCCGCCGGACTCGGAATGGGGTGAAACTTTGTGTGCCCCCTCCATGTGCCAAAAATAGGCCGCGGGCAAAGCCGCGTCCAAAAACGAGCGCCCGAAGTCTGGGGCCCCAAGTTCGTCCAGCGGAAAAATGCCCAAAAAACGATGGGCTATAGCCTTGGGGCGTGGGGATGGCGAAGTTCGTCCGCCGGACTCGGAATGGGGCGAAACTTTGCGTGCCCCCTCCGTGTGCCAAAAATAGGCCGCGGGCAAAGCCGCGCCCAAAGTCCGCGGCCCCATGTTCGTCCAGCGGAAAAATGCCCAAAAAACGATGGGCTATCGCCTTGGGGCGTGGGGCTGGCGAAGTTCATCCGCCGGACTCGGAATGGGGCGAAACTTTGCGTGCCCCCTCTGTGTGCCAAAAATAGGCCGCGGGCAAAGCCGTGCCTAAAAACGAGCGCCTGAAGTCCGGGGCCCCAAGTTCGTCCAGCAGAAAAATGCCCAAAAAACGGGTGGGCTATCGCCTTGGGGCGTGGGGCTGGCGAAGTTCGTCCGCCGGACTCGGAATGGGGCGAAACTTTGCGTGCCCCCTCTGTGTGCCAAAAATAGGCCGCGGGCAAAGCCGCACCCAAAAACGAGCGCCCGAAGTCCGGGGCCCCAAGTTCGTCCAGCGGAAAAATGCCCAAAAAACGATGGGCTATAGCCTTGGGGCGTGGGGCTGTCGAAGTTCGTCCGCCGGAGTCGGAATGGGGCGAAACTTTGCAAGCCCCCTCCGTGTGCCAAAAATAGGCCGCGGGCAAAGCCGCGCCCAAAAACGAGTGCCCGAAGTCTGGGGCCCCAAGTTCGTCCAGCAGAAAAATGCCCAAAAAACGTGTGGGCTATAGCCTTGGGGCGTGGGGCTGGCGAAGTTCGTCCGCCGGACTCGGAATGGGGCGAAACTTTGCGTGCCCCCTCTGTGTGCCAAAAATAGGCCGCGGGCAAAGCCGCACCCAAAAACGAGCGCCCGAAGTCCGAGGCCCCAAGTTCGTCCAGCGGAAAAATGCCCAAAAAACGATGGGCTATAGCCTTGGGGCGTGGGGCTGTCGAAGTTCGTCCGCCGGAGTCGGAATGGGGCGAAACTTTGCGTGCCCCCTCCGTGTGCCAAAAATAGGCCGCGGGCAAAGCCGCGCCCAAAAACGAGTGCCTGAAGTCTGGGGCCCCAAGTTCGTCCAGCAGAAAAATGCCCAAAAAACGTGTGGGCTATAGCCTTGGGGCGTGGGGCTGGCGAAGTTCGTCCGTCGGACTCGGAATGGGGCGAAACTTTGCATGCCCCCTCCGTGTGTCAAAAATAGGCTGCGGGCAAAGCCACGCCCAAAAACGAGCGCCCGAAGTCCGGGGCCCCAAGTTCGTCCAACGGAAAAATGCCCAAAAAACGATGGGCTATAGCCTTGGGGCGTGGGGCTGGCAAAGTTCGTCCGCCGGACTCGGAATGGGGCGAAACTTTGCGTGCCCCCTCCATGTGCCAAAAATAGGCAGCTGGCAAGGCCGCGGCCAAAAACGAGTGCCCGAAGTCCGGGGCCCCAAGTTCGTCCAGCGGAAAAATGCCCAAAAAAAGGGTGGGCTATAGCCTTGGGGCGTGGGGCTGGCGAAGTTCGTCCGCCGGACTCGGATTGGGGCGAAACTTTGCGTGCCCCCTCCGTGTGCCAAAAATAGGCCGTGGGAAAAGCCATGCCCAAATACGAGCGCCCGAAGTCCGCTATAGCCCATCATTTTTTGGGCATTTTTCCGCTGGACGAACTTGGGGCCCCGGACTTCGGGAGCTCGTTTTTGGGCGCGGCTTTGCCCGCGGCCTATTTTTGGCACACGGAGGGGGCACGCAAAGTTTAGCCCCATTCCGAGTCCGGCGGATGAACTTCGCCAGCCCCACGCCCCAAGGCTATAGCCCACCAGTTTTTTGGGCATTTTTCCGCTGGACGAACTTGGGGCCCCGGACTTCAGGCGCTCGTTTTTAGGCGCGGCTTTGCCCGCGGCCTATTCTTGGCACACGGAGGGGGCACGCAAAGTTTAGTCCCATTCCGAGTCCGGTGGACGAACTTCGCCAGCCCCACGCCCCAAGGCTATAGCCCATCGTTTTTTGGGCATTTTTCCGCAGGACGAACTTGGGGCCCCGGACTTTGGGCCCTCGTTTTTGGGCGCGGCTTTTGCCCGCGGCCTATTTTTGGCACACGGAGGGGGCACGCAAAGTTTCGTCCCATTCCGAGTCCGGCGGACGAACTTCGCCAGCCCCACGCCCCAAGGCTATAGCCCATCATTTTTTGGGCATTTTTCCGCTGGACGAACTTGGGGCCCCCGGACTTCGGGCGCTCGTTTTTGGGCGCGGCTTTGCCCGCGGCCTATTTTTAGCACACGGAGGGGGTACGCAAAGTTTCGCCCCATTCCGAGTCCGGCGGACGAACTTCGCCAGCCCCACGCCCCAAGGCTATAGCCCACCCGTTTTTTGGGCATTTTTCCGCTGGACGAACTTGGGGCCCCCGGACTTCGGGCGCTCGTTTTTGGGCGCGGCTTTGTCAGCGCCTATTGTTGGCACACGGAGGGGGCACACGAAGTTTCGCCCCATTCCGAGTCCGGCGGACGAACTTCGCCAGCCCCACGCCCCAAGGCTATAGCCCATCGTTTTTTGGGCATTTTTCCGCTGGACGAACTTGGGGCCCCGGACTTCGGGAGCTCGTTTTTGGGTGCGGATTTGCCCGCGGCCTATTTTTTGCACACGGAGGGGGCACGCAAAGTTTCGCCCCATTCCGAGTCCGGCGGACGAACTTCGCCAGCCCCCACGCCCCAAGGCTATAGCCCACCCGTTTTTTTGGCATTTTTCCGCTGGACGAACTTGGGGCCCCGGACTTCGGGCGCTCGGTTTTGGGCGCGGCTTTGCCCGCGGCCTATTTTTGGCACACGGAGGGGGCACACAAAGTTTCGCCCCATTCTGAGTCCGGCGGACGAACTTCGCCAGCCCCACGCCCCAAGGCTATAGCCCATCGTTTTTTGGGTATTTTTCCGCTGGACGAACGTGGGGCCCCAGACTTCGGGCGCTCGTTTTTGGGCGCGGCTTTGTCCGCGGCCTATTTTTGGCACACGGAGGGGGCACGCAAAGTTTCGCCCCATGCCGAGTCCGGCGGACGAACATCGCCTGCCCCACGCCCCAAGGCTATAGCCCACCCGTTTTTTGGCATTTTTCCGCTGGACGAACTTGGGGCCCCGGACTTCGGGCGCTCGTTTTTGGGCGCGGCTTTGGCCGCGGCCTATTTTTGGCACACGGAGGGGGCACGCAAAGTTTCGCCCCATTTTGAGTCCGGCGGACGAACTTCGCCAGCCCCACGCCCCAAGGCTATAGCCCATCATTTTTTGGGCATTTTTTCCGCTGGACGAACTAGGGGCCCCGGACTTCGGATGCTCGTTTTTGGGCGTGGCTTTGCCCGCGGCCTATTTCTGGCACACGGAGGGGGCACGTAAAGTTTCGCCGCATTCCGAGTCCGGCAGACGAACTTCGCCCGCCCCACGCCCCAAGGCTATAGCCCACCCGTTTTTTGGCATTTTTCCGCTGGACGAACTTGGGGCCCCGGACTTCGGGCACTCGTTTTTGGGCGCGGCTTGAACCGCGGCCTATTTTTGGCACACGGAGGGGGCAAGCAAAGTTTCGCCCCATTCCGAGTCCGGCGGATTAACTTCGCGAGCCCCACGCCCCAAGGCTATAGCCCACCCGTTTTTTCGGCATTTTTCCGCTGGACGAACTTGGGGCCCCGGACTTCGGGGGCTCATTTTTGGGCGCCGGCTTTGCCCGCGGCCTATTTTTGGCACACGGAGGGGGCACGCAAAGTTTCGCCCCATTCCGAGTCCGCCGGACGAACTTCGCCAGCCCCACGCCCCAAGGCTATAGCCCACCCGTTTTTTGGGCATTTTTCCGCTGGACGAACTTGGGGCCCCGGACTTCAGGCACTCGTTTTTGGGCGCCGGCTTTGACCGCGGCCTATTTTTGGCACACGGAGGGGGCAAGCAAAGTTTCGCCCCATTCCGAGACCGGCGGGACGAACTTCGCGGGCCCCACGCCCCAAGGCTATAGCCCACCCGTTTTTTGGGCATTTTTCCGCTGGACGAACTTGGGACCCCGGACTTCGGGCGCTCATTTTTGGGCGCGGCTTTGCCCGCGGCCTATTTTTGGCACACGGAGGGGGCGCGCAAAGTTTCACCCCATTCCGAGTCCGGCGGACGAACTTCGCCAGCCCCACGCCCCAAGGCTATAGCCCACCCGTTTTTTGGGCATTTTTCCACTGGACGAACTTGGGGCCCCGGACTTCGGGCGCTCGTTTTTGGACACGGCTTTCCCGCGGCCTATTTTTGGCACACGGAGGGGGCACGTAAAGTTTCGCCCCATTCCTAGTCCGGCGGACAAACTTCGCCAGCCCCACGCCCAAAGGCTATAGCCCACCCGTTTTTTGGGCATTTTTTCCGCTGGACGAACTTGGGGCCCCGGGCTTCGGGCGCTCCTTTTTGGGCATTTTTCCGCTGGACGAACTTGGGGCCCCGGACTTCGGGCGCTCGTTTTTGGGTGCGGCTTTGCCCGCGGCCTCTTTTTGGCACACGGAGAGGGCACGCAAAGTTTCGCCCCATTCCTAGTCCGGCGGACAAACTTCGCCAGCCCCACGCCCAAAGGCTATAGCCCACCCGTTTTTTGGGCATTTTTCCGCTGGACGAACTTGGGGCCCCGGACTTCGGGCGCTCGTTTTTGGGCGCGCCTTTGCCCGCGGCCTATTTTTGGTACACGGAGGGGGCACGCAAAGTTTCGCCCCATTCCGAGTCCGGCGGACGAACTTCGCCAGCCCCACGCCCCAAGGCTATAGCCCACCCGTTTTTTGGGCATTTTTCCGCTGGACGAACTTGGGGCCCCGGGCTTCGGGCCCTCGTTTTTGGGCGCGGCTTTGCCCGCAACCTATTTTTGGTACACGGAGGGGGCACGCAAAGTTTCGCCCCATTCCGAGTCCGGCGGACGAACTTCGCCAGCCCCACGCCCCAAGGCTATAGCCCACCCGTTTTTCGGGCATTTTTCCGCTGGACGAACTTGGGGCCCCGGACTTCGGGTGCTCGTTTTGGGGCACGCATTGCCCGCGGCCTATTTTTGGCACACAGAGGGGGCACGCAAAGTTTCGCCCCATTCCGAGTCCGGCGGACGAACTTCGCCAGCCCCACGCCCCAAGGCTATAGCCCACCCGTTTTTTGGGCATTTTTCCGCTGGACGAACTTGGGGCCCCGGGCTTCGGGCGCTCGTTTTTGGGCGCGGATTTGTCCGAAACCTATTTTTGGTACACGGAGGGGGCACGCAAAGTTTCACCCCATTCCGAGTCCGGCGGACGAACTTCGCCAGCCCCACGCCCCAAGGCTATAGCCCACCTGTTTTTTGGGCATTTTTCCGCTGGACGAACTTGGGGCCCCGGACTTCGGGTGCTCGTTTTTGGGCGTGCTTTGCCCGCGGCCTATTTTTGGCACACGGAGGGGGCACGCAAAGTTTCGCCCCATTCCGAGTCCGCCGGACGAACTTCGCCAGCCCCACGCCCCAAGGCTATAGCCCACCCATTTTTTGGGCATTTTTCCGCTGGACGAACTTGGGGCCCCGGACTTCGGGTGCTCGTTTTTGGGCGCGCTTTGCCCGCAGCCTATTTTTGGCACACGGAGGGGGCACGCAAAGTTTCGCCCCATTCCGAGTCCGGCGGACGAACTTCACCAGCCCCACGTGCCAAGGCTATAGCCCATCGTTTTTTGGGCATTTTTCCGCTGGACGAACTTGGGGCCCCGGACTTCGGGCGCTCGTTTTGGGGAGCGGCTTTGCCGACGGCCTATTTTTGGCACACGGAGGGGGCACGCAAAGTTTCGCCCCATTCCGAGTCCGGCGGACGAACTTCGCCAGCCCCACGCCCCTAGGCGATAACCCACCCGTTTTTTGGGGATTTTTCTGCTGGACGAACTTGGGGCCCCGGACTTCGGGCACTCGGTTTTGGGCGCGGCTTTGCCCGCGGCCTATATTTGGCACACAGAGGGGGCACGCAAAGTTTCACCCCATTCCGAGTCCGGCGGACGAACTTCGCCAGCCCCACGCCCCAAGGCTATAGCCCATCGTTTTTTGGGCATTTTTGCGCTGGATGAACTTGGGGCCCCGGACTTCGGGGGCTCGTTTTTGGTCGCGGCTTTGGCCGCGGCATATTTTTGGCACACGGAGGGGGCACGCAAAGTTTCGTCCCATTCCGAGTCCGGTGGACGAACTTCGCCAGCCTCACGCCCCAAGGCTATAGCCCACCCGTTTTTTGGGCATTTTTCCGCTGGACGAACTTGGGGCCCCGGACTTCGGGCGCTCATTTTTGGGCAAGGCTTTTCCCGCGGCCTATTTTTGGCACACGGAGGGGGCACGCAAAGTTTCGCCCCATTCCGAGTCCGGCGGACGAGCTTCGCCAGCCCCACGGCCCAAGGCTCTAGCCCATCGTTTTTTGGGCATTTTTCCGCTGGACGAACTTGGGGCCCCGGACTTCGGGCGATCGTTTTTCGGAGCGGCTTTGCGCGCGGCCTATTTTTAGCAAACGGAGGGGGCACGCAAAGTTTCGCCCCATTCCGAGTCCGGCGGACGAAGTTCGCCAGCCCTACGCCCCAAGGCTATAGCCCACCCGTTTTTTGGGCATTTTTCCGCTGGACGAACTTGGGGCCCCAGACTTCGGGGGCTCGTTTTTGGGCGCGGCTTTGCCCGCGGCCTATTTTTGGTACACGGAGGGGGCACGCAAAATTTCGTCCCATTCCGAGTCCGGTGGACGAACTTCGCCAGCCTCACGCCCCAAGGCTATAGCCCACCCGTTTTTTGGGCATTTTTCCGCTGGACGAACTTGGGGCTCCGGACTTCGGGCGCTCGTTTTTGGGCGCGGCATTGCCCGCGGACTATTTTTGGTACATGGAGGGGGCACGCAAAGTTTCCCCCCATTCCGAGTCCAGCGGACGAACTTCGCCAGCCCCACGCCCCAAGGCTATAGCCCACCCGTTTTTTGCGCATTTTTCCGCTGGAGGAACTTGGGGCCCCGGACTTCGGGCGCTCATTTTTGGGCACGGCTTTGACCGCGGCCTTTTTTTGGCACACGGAGGGTGCACGCAAAGTTTCGGCCCATTCCGAGTCCGGCGGACGAAGTTCGCCAGCCCTACGCCCCAAGGCTATAGCCCACCCGTTTTTTGGGCATTTTTCCGCTGGACGAACTTGGGGCCCCGGACTTCGGGAGCTCGTGTTTGGGCGCGGCTTTTCCCGCGGCCTATTTTTGGCACACGGAGGGGGCACGCAAAGTTTCGCCCCATTCCGTGTCCGGTGGACGAACTTCGCCAGCCCCACGCCCCAAGGCTATAGCCCATCGTTTTTTGGGCATTTTTCCGCTGGACGAACTTGGGGCCCCGGACTTCGGGCGCTCGTTTTGGGGCGCGGCTTTGCCCACGGCCTATTTTTGGCACACGGAGGGGGCACGCAAAGTTTCGCCCCATTCCGAGTCCGGCGGACGAACTTCGCCAGCCCCACGCCCCAAGGCGATAACCCACCTGTTTTTTGGGCATTTTTCTGCTGGACGAACTTGGGGCCCCGGACTTCGGGCGCTCTTTTTTGGGCGCGGCTTTGCCCGTGGCCTATATTTGGCACACAGAGGGGGCACGCAAAGTTTCGCCCCATTCCGAGTCCGGCGGACGAACTTCGCCAGCCCCACGCCCCAAGGCTATAGCCCATCATTTTTTGGGCATTTTTGCGCTGGACGAACTTGGGGCCCCGGGCTTCGGGGGCTCGTTTTTGGTCGCGGCTTTGCCCGCGGCATATTTTTGGCACACGGAGGGGGCACGCAAAGTTTCGTCCCATTCCGAGTCCGGTGGACGAACTTCGCCAGCCTCACGCCCCAAGGCTATAGCCCACCCGTTTTTTGGGCATTTTTCCGCTGGACGAACTTGGGGCTCCGGACTTCGGGCGCTCGTTTTTGGGCGCGGCATTGCCCGCGGACTATTTTTGGTACATGGAGGGGGCACGCAAAGTTTCCCCCCATTCCGAGTCCAGCGGACGAACTTCGCCAGCCCCACGCCCCAAGGCTATAGCCCACCCGTTTTTTGCGCATTTTTCCGCTGGAGGAACTTGGGGCCCCGGACTTCGGGCGCTCATTTTTGGGCACGGCTTTGACCGCGGCCTTTTTTTGGCACACGGAGGGTGCACGCAAAGTTTCGCCCCATTCCGAGTCCGGCGGACGAAGTTCGCCAGCCCTACGCCCCAAGGCTATAGCCCACCCGTTTTTTGGGCATTTTTCCGCTGGACGAACTTGGGGCCCCGGACTTCGGGAGCTCGTTTTTGGGCGCGGCTTTCCCCGCGGCCTATTTTTGGCACACGGAGGGGGCACGCAAAGTTTCGCCCCATTCCGTGTCCGGTGGACGAACTTCGCCAGCCCCACGCCCCAAGGCTATAGCCCATCGTTTTTTGGGCATTTTTCCGCTGGACGAACTTGGGGCCCCGGACTTCGGGCGCTCGTTTTGGGGCGCGGCTTTGCCCACGGCCTATTTTTGGCACACGGAGGGGGCACGCAAAGTTTCGCCCCATTCCGAGTCCGGCGGACGAACTTCGCCAGCCCCACGCCCCAAGGCGATAACCCACCCGTTTTTTGGGCATTTTTCTGCTGGACGAACTTGGGGCCCCAGACTTCGGGCGCTCTTTTGTGGGCGCGGCTTTGCCCGTGGCCTATATTTGGCACACAGAGGGGGCACGCAAAGTTTCGCCCCATTCCGAGTCCGGCGGACGAACTTCGCCAGCCCCACGCCCCAAGGCTATAGCCCATCATTTTTTGGGCATTTTTGCGCTGGACGAACTTGGTGCCCCGGACTTCGGGGGCTCGTTTTTGGTCGCGGCTTTGCCCGCGGCATATTTTTGGCACACGGAGGGGGCACGCAAAGTTTCGTCCCATTCCGAGTCCGGTGGACGAACTTCGCCAGCCTCACGCCCCAAGGCTATAGCCCACCCGTTTTTTGGGCATTTTTCCGCTGGACGAACTTGGGGCCCCGGACTTCGGGCACTCATTTTTGGGCACGGCTTTTCCCGCGGCCTATTTTTGGCACACGGAGGGGGCACGCAAAGTTTCGCCCCATTCCGAGTCCGGCGGACGAGCTTCGCCAGCCCCACGCCCCAAGGCTCTAGCCCATCGTTTTTTGGGCATTTTTCCGCTGGACGAACTTGGGGCCCCGGACTTCGGGCGCTCGTTTTGGGGCGCGGCTTTGCCCACGGCCTATTTTTGGCACACGGAGGGGGCACGCAAAGTTTCGCCCCATTCCGAGTCCGGCGGATGAACTTCGCCAGCCCCACGCCCCAAGGCGATAACCCACCCGTTTTTTGGGCATTTTTCTGCTGGACGAACTTGGGGCCCCGGACTTCGGGCGCTCGTTTTAGGGCGCGGCTTAGCCCGCGGCCTATATTTGGCACACAGAGGGGGCACGCAAAGTTTCGCCCCATTCCGAGTCCGGCGGACGAACTTCGCCAGCCCCACGCCCCAAGGCTATAGCCCATCGTTTTTTGGGCATTTTTGCGCTGGACGAACTTGGGGCCCCGGACTTCGGGGGCTCGTTTTTGGTCGCGGATTTGCCCGCGGCATATTTTTGGCACACGGAGGGGGCACGCAAAGTTTCGCCCCATTCCGAGTCCGGCGGACGAGCTTCGCCAGCCCCACGCCCCAAGGCTCTAGCCCATCGTTTTTTGGGCATTTTTCCGCTGGACGAACTTGGGGCCCCGGACTTCGGGCGCTCGTTTTTGGGCGCGGCTTTGCGCGCGGCCTATTTTTAGCAAACGGAGGGGGCACGCAAAGTTTCGCCCCATTCCGAGTCCGGCGGACGAAGTTCGCCAGCCCTACGCCCCAAGGCTATAGCCCACCCGTTTTTTGGGCATTTTTCCGCTGGACGAACTTGGGGCCCCCGGCCTTCAGGGGCTCGTTTTTGGGCGCGGCTTTGCCCGCGGCCTATTTTTGGTACACGGAGGGGGCACGCAAAATTTCGTCCCATTCCGAGTCCGGTGGACGAACTTCGCCAGCCTCACGCCCCAAGGCTATAGCCCACCCGTTTTTTGGGCATTTTTCCGCTGGACGAACTTGGGGCTCCGGACTTCGGGCGCTCGTTTTTGGGCGTGGCTTTGCCCGCGGCCTATTTTTGGTACATGGAGGGGGCACGCAAAGTTTCCCCCCATTCCGAGTCCAGCGGACGAACTTCGCCAGCCCCACGCCCCAAGGCTATAGCCCACCCGTTTTTTGCGCATTTTTCTTCTGGAGGAACTTGGGGCCCCGGACGTCGGGCGCTCATTTTTGGGCACGGCTTTGACCGCGGCCTTTTTTTGGCACACGGAGGGTGCACGCAAAGTTTTGGCCCATTCCGAGTCCGGCGGACGAAGTTCGCCAGCCCTACGCCCCAAGGCTATAGCCCACCCGTTTTTTGGGCATTTTTCCGCTGGACGAACTTGGGGCCCCGGACTTCGGGAGCTCGTTTTTGGGCGCGGCTTTCCCCGCGGCCTATTTTTGGCAAACGGAGGGGGCACGCAAAGTTTCGCCCCATTCCGAGTCCGGCGGACGAACTTCGCCAGCCCCACGCCCCAAGGCTATAGCCCATCGTTTTTTGGGCATTTTTCCGCTGGACGAACTTGGGGCCCCGGACTTCGGGCGCTCGTTTTTGAGCGCGGCTTTGCCCGCGGCCTATTTATGGCACACGGAGGGGGCACGCAATGTTTCGCCCCATTCCGAGTCCGGCTGACAAACTTCACCAGCCCCACGCGCCAAGGCTATAGCCCATCGTTTTTTGGGCATTTTTCCGCTGGACGAACTTGGGGCCCTGGACTTCGGGTGCTCGTTTTTGGGCGCGGCTTTCCCCGCGGCCTATTTTTGTCACACGGAGGGGGCACCCAAAGTTTCGCCCCATTCGGAGTCCGGCGGACGGACTTCGCCAGCCCCACGCCCCAAGGCTATAGCCCACCCGTTTTTTGGGCATTTTTCCGCTGGACGAACATGGGGCTCTGGACTTCGGGCGCTCGTTTTTGGGTGCGGCATTGCCCGCGTCCTATTTTTGGTACACGGAGGGGGCACGCAAAGTTTCCCCCCATTCCGAGTCCGGCGGACGAACTTCGCCGGCCCCACGCCCCAAGGCTATAGCCCACCCGTTTTTTGGGCATTTTTCCGCTGGACGAACTTGGGGCCCCGGACTTCGGGCGCTCATTTTTAGGCGCGGCTTTGACCGCGGCCTTTTTTTGGCACACGGAGGGGGCACGCAAAGTTTCGGCCCATTCCGAGTCCGGCGGACGAAGTTCGCCAGCCCCACGCCCCAAGGCTATAGCACACCCGTTTTTTGGGCATTTTTCCGCTGGACGAACTTGGGGCCCCGGACTTCGGGCACTCGTTTTTGGGCGCGGCTTTGCCCGCGGCCTATTTTTGGCACACGGAGGGGGCACGCAAAGTTTCGCCCCATTCCGAGTCTGGCGGACGAACTTCGCCAGCCCCACGCCCCAATGCTATAGCCCATCATTTTTTGGGCATTTTTCCGCTGGACGAACTTGGGGCCCCGGACTTTGGGCACTCGTTTTTGGGCGCGGCTTTGCCCGCGACATATTTATGGCACACGGAGGGGGCACGCAAAGTTTCTCCCCATTCCGAGTCCGGCGGACGAACTTCGCCAGCCCCACGCCCCAAGGCTATAGCCCATCGTTTTTTGGGCATTTTTCCGCTGGACGAACTTGGGGCCCCGGACTTTGGGCGCTCGTTTTTGTCCGCGGCTTTGCCCGCAGCCTATTTTTGGCAAACAGAGGGGGCACGCAAAGTTTCGCCCCATTCCGAGTCCGGCGGACGAACTTCGCCAGTCCCACGCCCCAAGGCTATAGCCCACCCGTTTTTTGGGCATTTTTCCGCTGGACGAACTTGGGGCCCCGGACTTCAGGCGCACGTTTTTAGGCGCGGCTTTTCCCGTGGCCTATTTTTGGCACACGGAGGGGGCACGCAAAGTTTCGCCCCATTCCGTGTCCGGCGGACGAACTTCGCCAGCCCTACGCCCCAAGGCTATAGCCCACCCGTTTTTTGGGCATTTTTCCGCTGGACGAACTTGGGGCCCCGGACTTCGGGCGCTCGTTTTTGGGCGCGGCTTTTCCCGCGGCCTATTTTTGGCACACGGAGGGGGCACGTAAAGTTTCGCCCCATTCCGAGTCCGGCGGACGAACTTCGCCAGCCCCACGCCCCAAGGCTATAGCCCACCCGTTTTTTCGGCATTTTTCCGCGGGACGAACTTGGGGCCCCAGACTTCGGGCACTCGTTTTTGGGGGCGGCTTCACCCGCGGCCTATTTTTGGCACACGGAGGGGGCACGCAAAGTTTCGCCCCATTCCGAGTCCGGCGGACGAACTTCGCCAGCCCCACGCCCCAAGGCTATAGCCCACCCGTTTTTTGGGCATTTTTCCGCTGGACGAACTTGGGGCTCCGGACTTCGGGCGCTCGTTTTTGGGCGCGGCATTGCCCGTGTCCTATTTTTGGTACACGGAGGGGGCACGCAAAGTTTCCCCCCATTCCGAGTCCGGCGGACGAACTTCGCCAGCCCCACGCCCCAAGGCTATAGCCCACCCGTTTTTTGGGCATTTTTCCGCTGGATGAACTTGGGGCCCCGGGGTTCGGGCACTCATTTTTAGGCGCGGTTTTGACCGCGGCCTTTTTTTGGCACACGGAGGGGGCACGCAAAGTTTCGGCCCATTCCGAGTCCGGCGGACGAAGTTCACCAGCCCCACGCCCCAAGGCTATAGCCCACCCGTTTTTTGGGCATTTTTCCGCTCGACGAACTTGGGGCCCCAGACTTCGGGCGCTCGCTTTTGGGCGCGGCTTTGCCCGCGGCCTATTTTTGGCACACGGAGGGGGCACGCAAAGTTTCGCCCAATTCCGAGTCCGGCGAACGAACTTTGCCAGCCCCACGCCCCAAGGCTATAGCCCATCGTTTTTTGGGCATTTTTCCACTGGACGAACTTGGGGCCCCGGACTTCGGACGCTCGTTTTTGGGCGCAGCTTTGCCTGCGGCCTATTTTTGGCACACGGAGGGGGCACGCAAAGTTTCGCCCCATTCCGAGTCCGGCGGACGGACTTCGCCAGCCCCACGCCCCAAGGCTATAGCCCACCCGTTTTTTGGGCATTTTTCCGCTGGACGAACTTGGGGCTCCGGACTTCGGGCGCTCGTTTTTGGGCGCGGCATTGCCCGTGTCCTATTTTTGGTACACGGAGGGGGCACGCAAAGTTTCCCCCCATTCCGAGTCCGGCGGACGAACTTCGCCAGCCCCACGCCCCAAGGCTATAGCCCACCCGTTTTTTGGGCATTTTTCCGCTGGACGAACTTGGGGCCCCGGACTTCGGGCGCTCATTTTTAGGCGCGGCTTTGACCGCGGCCTTTTTTTGGCACACGGAGGGGGCACGCAAAGTTTCGGCCCATTCCGAGTCCGGCGGACGAAGTTCGCCAGCCCCACGCCCCAAGGCTATAGCACACCCGTTTTTTGGGCATTTTTCCGCTGGACGAACTTGGGGCCCCGGACTTCGGGCGCTCGTTTTTGGGCGCGGCTTTGCCCGCGGCCTATTTTTGGCACACGGAGGGGGCACGCAAAGTTTCGCCCCATTCCGAGTCTGGCGGACGAACTTCGCCAGCCCCACGCCCCAATGCTATAGCCCATCGTTTTTTGGGCATTTTTCCGCTGGACGAACTTGGGGCCCCGGACTTTGGGCGCTCGTTTTCGTCCGCGGCTTTGCCCGCAGCCTATTTTTGGTAAACGGACGGGGCACGCAAAGTTTCGCCCCATTCCGAGTCCGGTGGACGAACTTCGCTAGCCCCACGCCCCAAGGCTATAGCCCACCCGTTTTTTGGGCATTTTTCCGCTGGACGAACTTGGGGCCCCGGACTTCGGGCGCTCGTTTTTAGGCGCGGCTTTTCCCGTGGCCTATTTTTGGCACACGGAGGGGGCACGCAAAGTTTCGCCCCATTCCGTGTCCGGCGGACGAACTTCGCCAGCCCCACGCCCCAAGGCTATAGCCCACCCGTTTTTTGGGCATTTTTCCGCTGGACGAACTTGGGGCCCCGGACTTCGGGTGCTTGTTTTTGGGTGCGGCTTTGCCCGCGGCTTATTTTTGGCACACGGAGGGGGCACGCAAAGTTTCGCCCCATTCCGTGTCCGGCGGACGAACTTCGCCAGCCCCACGCCCCAACGCTATAGCCCATCGTTTTTTGGGTATTTTTCCGCTGGACGAACTTGGGGCCCCGGACTTCGAGCGCTCGTTTTAGGGCGCGGCTTTGCCCGCGGTATATTTTCGGCACATGGAGGGGGCACGCAAAGTTTCGCCCCATTCCGAGTCCGGCGGATGAACTTCGCCAGCCCCACGCCCCAAGGCTATAGCCCACCCGTTTTTTGGGCATTTTTCCGCTGGACGAACTTGGGGCCCCGGACTTCGGGCGCTCGTTTTTGGGCACGGCTTTCCCCGCGGCCTATTTTTAGCACACGGAGGGGGCACGCAAAGTTTCGCCCCGTTCCGAGTCCGGCGGACGAACTTCGCCAGCCCCACGCCCCAAGGCTATAGCCCATCGTTTTTTGGGCATTTTTCCGCTGCACGAACTTGGGGCCCCGGACTTTGGGCGCTCGTTTTTGGGCGCGCCTTTGCCCGCGGCCTATTTTTGGTACACGGAGGGGGTACGCAAAGTTTCGCCCCATTCCGAGTCCGGCGGACGAACTTCGCCAGCCCCACGCCACAAGGCTATAGCCCATCATTTTTTGGGCATTTTTCCGCTGGACGAACTTGGGGCCCCGGACTTTGGGCACTCGTTTTTGGGCGCGGCTTTGCCCGCGGCCTATTTTTGGCACACGGAGGGGGCACGCAAAGTTTCGCCCCATTCCGAGTCCGGCGGACGAACTTCGCCAGCCCCACGCCCCAAGGCTATAGCCCATCGATTTTTGGGCATTTTTCCGCTGGACGAACTTGGGGCACCAGACTTTGGGCGCTCGTTTTTGTCTGCGGCTTTGCCCGCAGCCTATTTTTGGCACACGGAGGGGGCACGCAAAGTTTCGCCCCATTCCGAGTCCGGCGGACGAACTTCGCCAGCCCCACGCCCCAAGGCTATAGCCCACCCGTTTTTTGGGCATTTTTCCGCTGGACGAACTTGGGGCCCCGGACTTCGGGCGCACGTTTTTAGGCGCGGCTTTGCCCGTGGCCTATTTTTGGCACACGGAGGGGGCACGCAAAGTTTCGTCCCATTCCGAGTCCGGCGGACGAACTTCGCCAGCCCCACGCCCCAAGGCTATAGCCCATCGTTTTTTGGGCATTTTTCCGCTGGACGAACTTGGGGCGCCGGACTTCGGGCGCTCGTTTTTGGGCGCGGCTTTGCCCGCGGCCTATTTTTGGCACACGGAGGGGGCACGCAAAGTTCCGCCCCATTCCGAGTCCGGCGGACGAACTTCGCCAGCCCCACGCCCCAAGGCTATAGCCCACCTATTTTTTGGGCATTTTTCCGCTGGACGAACTTGGGGCCCCGGACTTCGGGAGCTCGTTTTTGGGCGCGGCTTTGCCCGCGGCCTATTTTTGGCACACGGAGGGGGCACGCAAAGTTTCACCCCATTCTGAGTCCGGCGGACGAACTTCGCCATCCCCACGCCCCAAGGCTATAGCCCACCGTTTTTTGGGCATTTTTCCGCTGGACGAACTTGGGGCCCCGGACTTCGGGCGCTCATTTTTGGGCGTGGCTTTGCCCGCGGCCTATTTTCGGCACAGGGAGGGGGCACGCAAAGTTTCGCCCCATTCCGAGTCCGGCGGACGAACTTCGCCAGCCCCACGCCCCAAGGCTATAGCCCACCCGTTTTTTGGGCATTTTTCCGCTGGACGAACTTGGGGCCCCAGACTTCGGGCAATTGTTTTCGGGCGCGGCTTTGCCCGTGGCCTATTTTTGGCACACGGAGGGGGCACGCAAAGTTTCGCCCCATTCCGAGTCCGGCGGACGAACATCGCCAGCCCCACGCCCCAAGGCTATAGCCCATCGTTTTTTGGGCATTTTTCCACTGGACGAACTTGGGGCGTCGGACTTCGGGTGCTCGTTTTTGGGGGCTGCCTTGCCCGCGGCCTATTTTTGGCACACGGAGGGGGCACGTAAAGTTTCACCCCATTCCGAGTCCGGCGGACAAACTTCGCCAGCCCCACGCCCCAAGGCTATAGCCCACCCATTTTTTGGGCATTTTTCCGCTGGACGAACTTGGGGCCCCTGACTTCGGGCGCTCGTTTTTGGGCGCGGCTTTACCCGCTGCCTATTTTTGGCACACGGAGGGGGCACGCAAAGTTTCGCCCCATTCCGAGTCCGGCGGACGAACTTCGCCAGCCCCACGCCCCAAGGCTATAGCCCATCGTTTTTTGGGCTTTTTTCCGCTGGACGAACTTGGGGCCCCGGACTTCGGGTGCTCGTTTTTGGGCGCGGCTTTGCCCGCGGCCTATTTTTGGCACACTGAGGGGGCACGCAAAGTTTCGCCCCATTCCGAGTCCGGCGGACGAACTTCGCCAGCCCCACGCCCCAAGGCTATAGCCCACCCGTTTTTTGGGCATTTTTCCGCGGGGCGAACTTGGTGCCCCGGACTTCGGGCGCTCGTTTTTGGGCGCGGCTTTTTCCCGCGGCCAATTTTTGGCACACGCAGGGGGCACGCAATGTTTCGCCCCATTCCAAGTCCGGCGGACGAACTTCGCCAGCCCCACGCACCAAGGCTATAGCCCATCGTTTTTTGGGCATTTTTCCGCTGGACGAACATGGGGCCCCGGACTTCGGGCGCTCGTTTTTGGGCGCGGCCTTGCCTGCGGCCTATTTTTGGCACACGGAGGGGGCACGCAAAGTTTCGCCCCATTCCGAGTCCGGCGGACGAACTTCACCAGCCCCACACCCCAAGGCTATAGCCCACCCGTTTTTTGGGCATTTTTCCGCTGGACGAACTTGGGGACCCGGACTTCGGGGGCTCGTTTTTGGGCGCGGCTTAGCCCGCGGCCTATTTTTGGCACATGGAGGGGGCATGCAAAGTTTCGCCCCATTCCGAGTTTGGCGGACGAACTTCGCCAGCCCCACGCCCCAAGGCTATAGCCCACCCGTTTTTTGGGCATTTTTCCGCGTGACGAACTTGGGGCCCCGGACTTCGGGCGCTCGTTTTTGGGCGCGGCTTTGCCCGAGGCCTATTTTTGGCACGCGGAGGGGGCACGCAAAGTTTCGCCCCATTCCGAGTCCGGCGGACGAACTTCGCCGGCCCCACGCCCCAAGGCTATAGCCCATCGTTTTTTGGGCATTTTTCCGCTGGACGAACTTGGGGCCCCGGACTTCGGGGGCTCGTTTTTGGGCGCGGCTTTGTCCGCAGCCTATTTTTGGCACATGGAGGGGGCACGCAAAGTTTCGCCCCATTCCGAGTTTGGCGGACGAACTTCCCCAGCCCCACGCCCCAAGGCTATAGCCCATCAATTTTTGGGTATTTTTCCGCTGGACGAACTTGGGGCCCCGGACTTCGGGGGCTCATTTTTGGGCGCGGCTTTGCCCGTGGCCTATTTTCGGCACAGGGAGGGGGCACGCAAAGTTTCGCCCCATTCCGAGTTTGGCGGACGAACTTCGCCAGCCCCACGCCCCAAGGCTATAGCCCATCGATTTTTGGGCATTTTTCCGCTGGACGAACTTGGGGCACCAGACTTTGGGCGCTCGTTTTTGGGCGCGGCTTTGCCCGCGGCCTATTTTTGGCACACGGAGGGGGCACGCAAAGTTTCGCCCCATTCCGAGTCCGGCGTACGAACTTCGCCAGCGCCACGCCCCAAGGCTATAGCCCACCCGTTTTTTGGGCATTTTTCCGCTGGACGAACTTGGGGCCCCGGACTTCGGACGCTCGTTTTTAGGCGCGGCTTTGCCCGCGGCCTATTTTTGGCGCACGGAGGGGGCACAAAAAGTTTCGTCCCATTCCGAGTCCGGCGGACGAACTTCGCCAGCCCCACGCCACAAGGCTATAGCCCATCGTTTTTTGGGCATTTTTCCGCTGGACGAACTTTGGGCCCCGGACTTCAGGCGGTCGTTTTTGGGCGCGGCTTTGCCCGCGGCCTATTTTTGGCACACAGAGGGGGCACGCAAAGTTTCGCCCCATTCCGAGTCCGGCGGACGAACTTCGCCAGCCCCACGCCCCAAGGCTATAGCCCACCCGTTTTTTGGGCATTTTTCCGCTGGACGAACTTGGGGCCCCGGACTTCGGGCGCTCGTTTTTTGGGCGCGGCTTTGCCCGCGGCCTATTTTTGGCACACGGAGGGGGCACGCAAAGTTTCGCCCCATTCCGAGTCCGGCGGACAAACTTCGCCAGCCCCACACCCCAAGGCTATAGCCCATCGTTTTTTGGGCATTTTTCCGCTGGACGAACTTGGGGCCCCGGACTTCGGGAGCTCGTTTTTGGGCGCGGCTTTGCCCGCGGCCTATTTTTGGCACACGGAGGGGGCACGGAAAGTTTCGCCCCATTCCGAGTCCGGCGGACGAACTTCACCAGCCCCACGCCCCAAGGCTATAGCCCACCCGTTTTTTGGGCATTTTTCCGCTGGACGAACTTGGGGACCCGGACTTCGGGGGCTCGTTTTTGGGCGCGGTCTTGCCCGCGGCCTATTTTTGGCACATGGAGGGGGCACGCAAAGTTTCACCCCATTCCGAGTTTGGCGGACGAACTTCGCCAGCCCCACGCCCCAAGGCTATAGCCCACCTGTTTTTTGGGCATTTTTCCGCGGGACGAACTTGGGGCCCCGGACTTCGGGCGCTCGTTTTTGGGCGCGGCTTTGCCAGCGGCCTATTTTTGGCACGCGGAGGGGGCACGCAAAGTTTTGCCCCATTCTGAGTCCGGCGGACGAACTTCGCCTGCCCCACGCCCCAAGGCTATAGCCCATCGTTTTTTGGGCATTTTTCCGCTGGACGAACTTGGGGCCCCGGACTTCGGGCGCTCGTTTTTGGGCGCGGCTTTGCCCGCGGCCTATTTTTGGCACACGGAGGGGGCACGCAAAGTTTTATCCCATTCCGAGTCCGGCGGACGAACTTCGCCAGCCCCACGCCCCAACGCTATAGCCCATCATATTTTGGGCATTTTTCCGCACGACGAACTTGGGGCCCCGGACTTCGGGAGCTCGTTTATGGGTTCGGCTTTGACCGCGGCCTATTTTTGGCACACAGAGGGGGCACAAAAAGTTTTATCCCATTCCGAGTCCGGCGGACGAACTTCGCCAGCCCCACGCCCCAAGGCTATAGCCCACCCGTGTTTTGGGCATTTTTCCGCTGTACGAACTTGGGGCCCCAGACTTTGGGCGCTCGTTTTTGGGCACGGCTTTTTCCGCGCCCTATTTTTGGCACACGGAGGGGGCACGCAAAGTTTCGCCCCATTCCGAGTCCGGCGGACGAACTTCGCCAGCCCCACGCCCCAAGGCTATAGCCCACCCGTTTTTTGGGCATTTTTCCGCTGGACGAACTTGGGGCCCCGGACTTCGGGCGCTCGTTTTTGGGCGCGGCTTTGCCCGCGGCCTATTTTTGGCACACGGAGGGGGCACGCAAAGTTTCGCCCCATTCCGAGTCCGGCGGACAAACTTCGCCAGCCCCACGCCCCAAGGCTATAGCCCATCGTTTTTTGGGCATTTTTCCGCTGGACGAACTTGGCGCCCCGGACTTCGGGAGCTCGTTTTTGGGCGCGGCTTTGCCCGCTGCCTATTTTTGGCACACGGAGGGGGCACGCAAAGTTTCGCCCCATTCCGAGTCCGGCGGACGAACTTCGCCAGCCCCACGCCCCAAGGCTATAGCCCACCCGTGTTTTGGGCATTTTTCCGCTGTACGAACTTGGGGCCCCGGACTTTGGGCGCTCGTTTTTGGGCACGGCTTTTTCCGCGGCCTATTTTTGGCACACGGAGGGGGCACGCAAAGTTTCGCCCCATTCCGAGTCCGGCGGACGAACTTCGCCAGCCCCACGCCCGAAGGCTATAGCCCACCCGTTTTTTGGGCATTTTTCCGCTGGACGAACTTGGGGCCCCGGACTTCAGGCGCTCGTTTTTGGGTGCGGCTTTACCCGCGGCCTTATTTTGGCACACGGAGGGGGCACGCAAAGTTTCACCCGATTCCGACTCCGTCGGACGAACTTCACCAGCCCCACGCCCCAAGTCTATAGCCCACCGTTTTTTGGGCATTTTTCCGCTGGACGAACTAGGGGCCCCGGACTTCGGGCGCTCGTTTTTGGGCGCGGCTTTGTCTGCGGCCTATTTTTGGCACACGGAGGGGGCACGCAAAGTTTTGCCCCATTCCGAGTCCGGCGGACGAACATCGCCAGCCCCACGCCCCAAGGCTATAGCCCACCTGTTTTTTGGGCATTTTTCCGCTGGACGAACTTGGGACCCCGGACTTCGGGGGCTAATTTTTGGGCGCGGCTTTGCCCGCGGCCTATTTTCGGCACAGGGAGGGGGCACGCAAAGTTTCGCCCCATTCCGAGTTTGGCGGACGAACTTCGCCAGCCCCACGCCCCAAGGCTATAGCCTATCGTTTTTTGGGCATTTTTCCGCTGGACGAACTTGGGGCCCCAGACTTCGGGCACTCGTTTTTGGGCGCGGCTTTGCCCGCGGCCTATTTTTGGCACACGGAGGGGGCACGCAAAGTTTCGCCCCATTCCGAGTCCGGCGTACGAACTTCGCCAGCGCCACGCCCCAAGGCTATAGCCCACCCGTTTTTTGGGCATTTTTCCGCTGGACGAACTTGGGGCCCCGGACTTCGGGCGCTCGTTTTTGGGCGCGGCTTTGCCCGCGGCCTATTTTTGGCGCACGGAGGGGGCACAAAAAGTTTCGCCCCATTCCGAGTCCGGCGGACGAACTTCGCCAGCCCCATGCCCCAAGGCTATAGCCCATCGTTTTTTGGGCATTTTTCCGCTGGACGAACTTTGGGCCCCGGACTTCGGGCACTCGTTTTTGGGCGCGGCTTTGCCCGCGGCCTATTTTTGGCACACGAAGGGGGCACGCAAAGTTTCGCCCCATTCCGAGTTTGGCGGACGAACTTCGCCCGCCCCACGCCCCAAGGCTATAGGCCATCGTTTTTTGGGCATTTTTCCGCTGGACGAACTTGGGGCCCCGGACTTCGGGGACTCGTTTTTGGGCGCGGCTTTGCCCGCGGCCTATTTTTGGCACACGGATGGGGCACACAAAGTTTCGCCCCATTTCGAGTCCGGCGTACGAACTTCGCCAGCCCCACGCCCGAAGGCTATAGCCCACCCGTTTTTTGGGCATTTTTCCGCTGGACGAACTTGGGGCCCCGGTCTTCAGCCGCTCGTTTTTGGGCGCGGCTTTACCCGCGGCCTTATTTTGGCACACGGAGGGGGCACGCAAAGTTTCACCCGATTCCGACTCCGTCGGACGAACTTCACCAGCCCCACGCCCGAAGGCTATAGCCCACCCGTTTTTTGGGCATTTTTCCGCTGGACGAACTTGGGGCCCCGGACTTCGGGCACTCGTTTTTGGGCGCGGCTTTGCCCGCGGCATATTTTTGGCACATGGAGGGGGCACGCAAAGTTTCGCCCCATTCTGAGTCCGGCGGACGAACTTCGCCATCCCCACGCCCCAAGGCTATAGCCCATCGTTTTTTGGGCATTTTTCCGCTGGACGAACTTGGGGCCCCGGACTTCGGGTGCTCGTTTTTGGGCGCCGCTTTGCCCGCGGCCTATTTTTGGCGCACGGAGGGGGCACGCAAAGTTTCGCCGCATTCCGAGTCCGGCGGACGAACTTCGCCAGCCCCACGCCCCAAGGCTATAGCCCATCGTTTTTTGGGCATTTTTCCGCTGGACGAACTTGGGGCCCCGGACTTCGGGCTCTCGTTTTTGGGCGCGGCTTTGCCCGCGGCCTATTTTTGGCACACAAAGTTTCGCCCCATTCCGAGTACGGCGGACGAACTTCGCCAGCCCCACGCCCCAAGGCTATAGCCCACCCGTTTTTTGGGCATTTTTCCGCTGGACGAACTTGGGGCCCCGGGCTTCAGGCGCTCGTTTTTGGACGCGGCTTTACCCGCGGCCTATTTTTGGCACACGGAGGGGGCACGCAAAGTTTCACCCCATTCCGAGTCCGGCGGACGAACTTCGCCAGCCCCACGCCCCAAGGCTATAGCCCACCCGTGTTTTGGGCATTTTTCCGCTGTACGAACTTGGGGCCCCGGACTTTGGGCGCTCGTTTTTGGGCACGGCTTTGTCCGCGGCCTATTTTTGGCACACGGAGGGGGCACGCAAAGTTTCGCCCCATTCCGAGTCCGGCGGACGAACTTCGCCAGCCCCACGCCCGAAGGCTATAGCCCACCCGTTTTTTGGGCATTTTTCCGCTGGACGAACTTGGGGCCCCGGACTTCAGGCGCTCGTTTTTGGGCGCGGCTTTACCCGCGGCCTTATTTTGGCACACGGAGGGGGCACGCAAAGTTTCACCCGATTCCGACTCCATCGGACGAACTTCACCAGCCCCACGCCCCAAGGCTATAGCCCACCCGTTTTTTGGGCATTTTTCCGCTGGACGAACTAGGGGCCCCGGACTTCGGGCTCTCGTTTTTGGGCGCGGCTTTGTCTGCGGCCTATTTTTGGCACACGGAGGGGGCACGCAAAGTTTCGCCCCATTCCGAGTCCGGCGGACGAACTTCGCCAGCCCCACGCCCGAAGGCTATAGCCCACCCGTTTTTTGGGCATTTTTCCGCTGGACGAACTTGGGACCCCGGACTTCGGGGGCTCATTTTTGGGCGCGGCTTTGCCCGCGGCCTATTTTCGGCACAGGGAGGGGGCACGCAAAGTTTCGCCCCATTCCGAGTTTGGCGGACGAACTTCGCCAGCCCCACGCCCCAAGGCTATAGCCCATCGTTTTTTGGGCATTTTTCCGCTGGACGAACTTGGGGCCCCGGACTTCGGGGACTCGTTTTTGGGCGCGGCTTTGCCCGCGGCCTATTTTTGGCACACGGATGGGGCACGCAAAGTTTCAACCCATTCCGAGTCCGGCGTACGAACTTCGCCAGCGCCACGCCCCAAGGCTATAGCCCACCCGTTTTTTGGGCATTTTTCCGCCGGACGAGCTTGGGGCCCCGGACTTCGGGCGCTCATTTTTGGGCGCGGCTTTGCCCGCGGCCTATTTTTGGCGCACGGAGGGGGCACAAAAAGTTTCACCCCATTCTGAGTCCGGCGGACGAACTTCGCCAGCCCCACGCCCCAAGGCTATAGCCCACCCGTTTTTTGGGCATTTTTCCGCTGGACGAACTTGGGACCCCGGGCTTCAGGCGCTCGTTTTTGGGCGCGGCTTTACCCGCAGCCTTATTTTGGCACACGTAGGGGGCACGCAAAGTTTCACCCCATTCCGACTCCGTCGGACGAACTTCACCAGCCCCACGCCCCAAGGCTATAGCCCACCCGTTTTTTGGGCATTTTTCCGCTGGACGAACTAGGGGCCCCGGACTTCGGGCGCTCGTTTTTGGGCGCGGCTTTGCCCGCGGCCTATTTTTGGCACGCGGAGGGGGCACGCAAAGTTTCACCCCATTCCGAGTCCGGCGGACAAACTTCGCCAGCCCCACGCCCCAAGGCTATAGCCCACCCGTTTTTTGGGCATTTTTCCGCTGGACGAACTTGGGGCCCCGGACTTCGGGGACTCGTTTTTGGGCGCGGCTTTGCCCGCGGCATATTTTTGGCGCATGGAGGGGGCACGCAAAGTTTCGCCCCATTCTGAGTCCGGCGGACAAACTTCGCCATCCCCACGCCCCAAGGCTATAGCCCATCGTTTTTTGGGCATTTTTCCGCTGGACGAACTTGGGGCCCCGGACTTCGGGTGCTCGTTTTTGGGCGCCGCATTGCCCGCGGCCTATTTTTGGCGCACGGAGGGGGCACGCAAAGTTTCGCCCCATTCCGAGTCTGGCGGACGAACTTCGCCAGCCCCACGCCCCAAGGCTATAGCCCACCCGTTTTTTGGGCATTTTTCCGCTGGACGAACTTGGGGCCCCGGACTTCAGGCACTCATTTTTGGGTACGGCTTTACCCGCGGCCTATTTTTGGCACACGGAGGGGGCACGCAAAGTTTCGCCGCATTCCGAGTCCGGCGGACGAACTTCGCCAGCCCCACGCCCCAAGGCTATAGCCCATCGTTTTTTGGGCATTTTTCCGCTGGACGAACTTGGGGCCCCGGACTTCGGGCGCTCGTTTTTGGGCGCGGCTTTGCCCGCGGCCTATTTTTGGCACACGAAGGGGGCACGCAAAGTTTCGCCCCATTCCGAGTACGGCGGACGAACTTCGCCAGCCCCACGCCCCAAGGCTATAGCCCACCCGTTTTTTGGGCATTTTTCCGCTGGACGAACTTGGGGCCCCGGACTTCAGGCGCTCGTTTAAGGGCGCGGCTTTACCCGCGGCCTTACTTTGGCACACGGAGGGGGCACGCAAAGTTTCACTCCATTCCGACTCCGTCGGACGAACTTCACCAGCCCCACGCCCCAAGGCTATAGCCCACCCGTTTTTTGGGCATTTTTCCGCAGGACGTACTAGGGGCCCCGGACTTCGGGCGCTCGTTTTTGGGCGCGGCTTTGTCCGCGGCCTATTTTTGGCACACGGAGGGGGCACGCAAAGTTTCGCCCCATTCCGAGTCCGGCGGACAAACTTCGCCAGCCCCACGCCCCAAGGCTATAGCCCACCCGTTTTTTGGGCATTTTTCCGCTGGACGAACTTGGGGCCCCGGACTTCGGGCACTCGTTTTTGGGCGCGGCTTTGCCCGCGGCATATTTTAGGCACACGGAGGGGGCACGCAAAGTTTCGCCCCATTCTGAGTCCGGCGGACGAACTTCGCCATCCCCACGCCCCAAGGCTATAGCCCATCGTTTTTTGGGCATTTTTCCGCTGGACGAACTTGGGGCCCCGGACTTCGGGTGCTTGTTTTTGGGCGCGGCTTTGCCCGCGGCCTATTTTTGGCGCACGGAGGGGGCACGCAAAGTTTCGTCCCATTCCGAGTCTAGCGGACGAACTTCGCCAGCCCCACTCCCCAAGGCTATAGCCCACCCGTTTTTTGGGCATTTTTCCGCTGGACGAACTTGGGGCCCCGGACTTCAGGCGCTCGTTTTTGGGTGCGGCTTTACCCGCGGCCTATTTTTGGCACACGGAGGGGGCACGCAAAGTTTCACCGCATTCCGAGTCCGGCGGACGAACTTCGCCAGCCCCACGCCCCAAGGCTATAGCCCATCGTTTTTTGGGCATTTTTCCACTGGACGAACTTGGGGCCCCGGACTTCGGGCACTCGTTTAAGGGCGCGGCTTTGGCCGCGGCCTATTTTTGGCACACGGAGGGGGCACGCAAAGTTTCCCCCCATTCCGAGTCCGGCGGACGAACTTCGCCAGCCCCACGCCCCAAGGCTATAGCCCACCCGTTTTTTGGGCATTTTTCCGCTGGACGAACTTGGGGCCCCGGATTTCGGGCACTCGTTTTTGGGTGCGGCTTTGCCCGCGGCATATTTTTGGCACACGGAGGGGGCTCGCAAAGATTCGCCCCATTCTGAGTCCGGCGGACGAACTTCGCCATCCCCACGCCCGAAGGCTATAGCCCATCGTTTTTTGGGCATTTTTCTGCTCGACGAACTTGGGGCCCCGGACTTCGGGCGCTCGTTTTTGGGCGCGGCTTTGCCCGCGGCCTATTTTTGGCACACGGAGGGGGCACGCAAAGTTTCGCCCCATTCCGAGTCCGGCGGACGAACTTCGCCAGCCCCACGCCCCAAGGCTATAGCCCACCCGTTTTTTGGGCATTTTTCCGCTGGACGAACTTGGGGCCCCAGACTTCAGGCGCTCGTTTTTGGGCACGGCTTTACCCGCGGCCTGTTTTTGGCACAAGGAGGGGGCACGCAAAGTTTCGCCACATTCCGAGTCCGGCGGACGAACTTCGCCAGCCCCACGCCCCAAGGCTATAGCCCATCATTTTTTGGGCATTTTTCCGCTGGACGAACTTGCGGCCCCGGACTTCGGGCGCTCGTTTTTGGGCGCGGCTTTGCCCGCGGCCTATTTTTGGCACACGGAGGGGGCACGCAAAGTTTCGCCCCATTCTGAGTCCGGCGGACGAACTTCGCCATCCCCACGCCCCAAGGCTATAGCCCATCGTTTTTTGGGCATTTTTCCGCTGGACGAACTTGGGGCCCCGGACTTCGGGTGCTCGTTTTTGGGTGCGGCTTTACCCGCGGCCTATTTTTGGCACACGGAGGGGGCACGCAAAGTTTCGCCGCATTCCGAGTACGGCGGACGAACTTTGCCAGCCCCACGCCCCAAGGCTATAGCCCACCCGTTTTTTGGGCATTTTTCCGCTGGACGAACTTGGGGCCCCGGACTTCAGGCGCTCGTTTAAGGGCGTGGCTTTACCCGCGGCCTTATTTTGGCACACGGAGGGGGCACGCAAAGTTTCACCCCATTCCGACTCCGTCGGACGAACTTCACCAGCCCCACGCCCCAAGGCTATAGCCCACCCGTTTTTTGGGCATTTTTCCGCAGGACGTACTAGGGGCCCCGGACTTCGGGCGCTCGTTTTTGGGCGCGGCTTTGTCCGCGGCCTATTTTTGGCACACGGAGGGGGCACGCAAAGTTTCGCCCCATTCCGAGTCCGGCGGACAAACTTCGCCAGCCCCACGCCCCAAGGCTATAGCCCACCCGTTTTTTGGGCATTTTTCCGCTGGACGAACTTGGGGCCCCGGACTTCGGGCACTCGTTTTTGGGCGCGGCTTTGCCCGCGGCATATTTTAGGCACACGGAGGGGGCACGCAAAGTTTCGCCCCATTCTGAGTCCGGCGGACGAACTTCGCCATCCCCACGCCCCAAGGCTATAGCCCATCGTTTTTTGGGCATTTTTCCGCTGGACGAACTTGGGGCCCCGGACTTCGGGTGCTTGTTTTTGGCGCGGCTTTGTCCGCGGCCTATTTTTGGCGCACGAAGGGGGCACGCAAAGTTTCGCCCCATTCCGAGTCTAGCGGACGAACTTCGCCAGCCCCACGCCCCAAGGCTATAGCCCACCCGTTTTTTGGGCATTTTTCCGCTGGACGAACTTGGGGCCCCGGATTTCGGGCACTCGTTTTTGGGCGCGGCTTTGCCCGCAGCATATTTTTGGCACACGGAGGGGGCTCGCAAAGTTTCGCCCCATTCTGAGTCCGGCAGACGAACTTCGCCATCCCCACGCCCCAAGGCTATAGCCCATCGTTTTTTGGGCATTTTTCTGCTGGACGAACTTGGGGCCCCGGACTTCGGGCGCTCGTTTTTGGGCGCGGCTTTGCCCGCGGCCTATTTTTGGCACACGGAGGGGGCACGCAAAGTTTCGCCCCATTCCGAGTCCGGCGGACGAACTTCGCCAGCCCCACGCCCCAAGGCTATAGCCCACCCGTTGTTTGGGCATTTTTCCGCTGGACGAACTTGGGGCCCCAGACTTCAGGCGCTCGTTTTTGGGCACAGCTTTACCCGCGGCCTGTTTTTGGCACACGGAGGGGGCACGCAAAGTTTCGCCACATTCCGAGTCCGGCGGACGAACTTCGCCAGCCCCACGCCCCAAGGCTATAGCCCATCATTTTTTGGGCATTTTTCCGCTGGACGAACTTGCGGCCCCGGACTTCGGGCGCTCGTTTTTGGGCGCGGCTTTGCCCGCAGCCTATTTTTGGCACACGGAGGGGGCACGCAAAGTTTCGCCCCATTCTGAGTCCGGCGGACGAACTTCGCCATCCCCACGCCCCAAGGCTATAGCCCATCGTTTTTTGGGCATTTTTCCGCTGGACGAACTTGGGGCCCCGGACTTCGGGTGCTCGTTTTTGGGCGCGGCTTTGCCCGTGGCCTATTTTTGGCGCACGGAGGGGGCACGCAAAGTTTCGCCCCATTCCGAGTTTGGCGGACGAAGTTCGCCAGCCCCACGCCCCAAGGCTATAGCCCACCCGTTTTTTGGGCATTTTTCCGCTTGACGAACTTGGGGCCCCGGACTTCAGGCGCTCGTTTTTTGGTACGGCTTTACCCGCGGCCTATTTTTGGCACACAGAGGGGGCACCCAAAGTTTCGCCGCATTCCGAGTCCGGCGGACGAACTTCGCCAGCCCCACTCCCCAAGGCTATAGCCCATCGTTTTTTGGGCATTTTTCCGCTGGACGAACTTGGGGCCCCGGACTTCGGGCGCTCGTTTTTGGGCGCGGCTTTGGCCGCGGCCTATTTTTGGCACACGGAGGGGGCACGCAAAGTTTCCCCCCATTCCGAGTCCGGCGGACGAACTTCGCCAGCCCCACGCACCAAGGCTATACCCCACCCGTTTTTTGGGCATTTTTCCGCTGGACGAACTTGGGGCCCCGGATTTCGGGCACTGGTTTTTGGGCGCGCCTTTGCCCGCGGCATATTTTTGGCACACGGAGGGGGCACGCAAAGTTTCGCCCCATTCTGAGTCCGGCGGACGAACTTCGCCATCCCCACGCCCCAAGGCTATAGCCCATCGTTTTTTGGGCATTTTTCCGCTGGACGAACTTGGGGCCCCGGACTTTGGGCGCTCGTTTTTGGGCCCGGCTTTGCCCGCGGCCTATTTTTGGCACACGGAGGGGGCACGCAAAGTTTCGCCCCATTCCGAGTCCGGCGGACGAACTTCGCCAGCCCCACGCCCCAAGGCTATAGCCCACCCATTTTTTGGGCATTTTTCCGCTGGACGAACTTGGGGCCCCAGACTTCAGGCGCTCGTTTTTGGGCACGGCTTTACCCGCGGCCTGTTTTTTGCACACGGAGGGGGCACGCAAAGTTTCGCCGCATTCCGAGTCCGGCGGACGAACTTCGCCAGCCCCACGCCCCAAGGCTATAGCCCATCATTTTTTGGGCATTTTTCCGCTGGACGAACTTGCGGCCCCGGACTTCGGGCCCTCGTTTTTGGGCGCGGCTTTGCCCGCGGCCTATTTTTGGCACACGGAGGGGGCACGCAAAGTTTCACCCCATTCCGAGTCCGGCGGACGAACTTCGCCAGCCCCACGCCCCAAGGCTATAGCCCACCCGTTTTTTGGGCATTTTTCCGCTGGACGAAATTGGGGCCCCGGACTTCGGGCGCTCGTTTTTGGGCGCGGCTTTGCCCGCAGCCTATTTTTGGCACACAGAGGGGGCACGCAAAGTTTCACCCCATTCCGAGTCCGGCGGACGAACTTCGCCAGCCCCACGCCCCAAGGCTATAGCCCATCTTTTTTTGGGCATTTTTCCGCTGGACGAACTTGGGGCCCCGGACTTCGGGCGCTCGTTTTTGGGCGCGGCTTTGCCCGCGGCCTATTTTTGGCACACGAAGGGGGCACGCAAAGTTTCGCCCCATTCCGAGTACGGCGGACGAACTTCGCCAGCCTCACGCCCCAAGGATATAGCCCACCCGTTTTTTGGGCATTTTTCCGCTGGACGAACTTGGGGCCCCGGACTTCAGGCGCTCGTTTAAGGGCGCGGCTTTACCCGCGGCCTTATTTTGGCACACGGAGGGGGCACGCAAAGTTTCACGGACGAACTTCACCAGCCCCACGCCCCAAGGCTATAGCCCACCCGTTTTTTGGGCATTTTTCCGCTGGACGAACTAGGGGCCCCGGACTTCGGACGCTCGTTTTTGGGCGCCGGTTTGCCCGCGGCCTATTTTTGGCACACGGAGGGGGCACGCAAAGTTTCGCCCCATTCCGAGTCCGGCGGACAAACTTCGCCAGCCCCACGCCCCAAGGCTATAGCCCACCCGTTTTTTGGGCATTTTTCCGCTGGACGAACTTGGGGCCCCGGACTTCGGGCACTCGTTTTTGGGCGCGGCTTTGCCCGCGGCATATTTTAGGCACACGGAGGGGGCACGCAAAGTTTCGCCCCATTCTGAGTCCGGCGGACGAACTTCGCCATCCCCACGCCCCAAGGCTATAGCCCACCCGTTTTTTGGGCATTTTTCCGCTGGACGAACTTGGGGCCCCGGACTTCGGGCGCTCGTTTTTGGGCGCGGCTTTGGCCGCGGCCTATTTTTGGCACACGGAGGGGGCACGCAAAGTTTCCCCCCATTCCGAGTCCGGCGGACGAACTTCGCCAGCCCCACGCCCCAAGGCTATACCCCACCCGTTTTTTGGGCATTTTTCCGCTGGACGAACTTGGGGCCCCGGATTTCGGGCACTCGTTTTTGGGCGCGGCTTTGCCCGCGGCATATTTTTGGCACACGGAGGGGGCACGCAAAGTTTCGCCCCATTCTGAGTCCGGCGGACGAACTTCGCCATCCCCACGCCCCAAGGCTATAGCCCATCGTTTTTTGGGCATTTTTCCGCTGGACGAACTTGGGGCCCCGGACTTTGGGCGCTCGTTTTTGGGCCCGGCTTTGCCCGCGGCCTATTTTTGGCACACGGAGGGGGCACGCAAAGTTTCGCCCCATGCCGAGTCCGGCGGACGAACTTCGCCAGCCCCACGCCCCAAGGCTATAGCCCACCCATTTTTTGGGCATTTTTCCGCTGGACGAACTTGGGGCCCCAGACTTCAGGCGCTCGTTTTTGGGCACGGCTTTACCCGCGGCCTGTTTTTTGCACACGGAGGGGGCACGCAAAGTTTCGCCGCATTCCGAGTCCGGCGGACGAACTTCGCCAGCCCCACGCCCCAAGGCTATAGCCCATCGTTTTTTGGGCATTTTTCCGCTGGACGAACTTGCGGCCCCGGACTTCGGGCCCTCGTTTTTGGGCGCGGCTTTGCCCGCGGCCTATTTTTGGCACACGGAGGGGGCACGCAAAGTTTCACCCCATTCCGAGTCCGGCGGACGAACTTCGCCAGCCCCACGCCCCAAGGCTATAGCCCACCCGTTTTTTCGGCATTTTTCCGCTGGACGAAATTGGGGCCCCGGACTTCGGGCGCTCGTTTTTGGGCGCGGCTTTGCCCGCTGTCTATTTTTGGCACACAGAGGGGGCACGCAAAGTTTCACCCCATTCCGAGTCCGGCGGACGAACTTCGCCAGCCCCACGCCCCAAGGCTATAGCCCATCTTTTTTTGGGCATTTTTCCGCTGGACGAACTTTGGGCCCCGGACTTCGGGCGCTCGTTTTTTGGCGCGGCTTTGCCCGCGGCCTATTTTTGGCACACGAAGGGGGCACGCAAAGTTTCGCCCCATTCCGAGTACGGCGGACGAACTTCGCCAGCCTCACGCCCCAAGGCTATAGCCCACCCGTTTTTTGGGCATTTTTCCGCTGGACGAACTTGGGGCCCCAGACTTCAGGCGCTCGTTTAAGGGCGCGGCTTTACCCGCGGCCTTATTTTGGCACACGGAGGGGGCACGCAAAGTTTCACGGACGAACTTCACCAGCCCCACGCCCCAAGGCTATAGCCCACCCGTTTTTTGGGCATTTTTCCGCTGGACGAACTAGGGGCCCCGGACTTCGGACGCTCGTTTTTGGGCGCCGGTTTGCCCGCGGCCTATTTTTGGCACACGGAGGGGGCACGCAAAGTTTCGCCCCATTCCGAGTCCGGCGGACAAACTTCGCCAGCCCCACGCCCCAAGGCTATAGCCCACCCGTTTTTTGGGCATTTTTCCGCTGGACGAACTTGGGGCCCCGGACTTCGGGCACTCGTTTTTGGGCGCGGCTTTGCCCGCGGCATATTTTAGGCACACGGAGGGGGCACGCAAAGTTTCGCCCCATTCTGAGTCCGGCGGACGAACTTCGCCATCCCCACGCCCCAAGGCTATAGCCCATCGTTTTTTGGGCATTTTTCCGCTGGACGAACTTGGGGCCCCGGACTTCGGGTGCTCGTTTTTGGGCGCGGCTTTGCCCGCGGCCTATTTTTGGCGCACGGAGGGGGCACGCAAAGTTTCGCCCCATTCCGAGTCTGGCGGACGAACTTCGCCAGCCCCACGCCCCAAGGCTGTAGCCCACCCGTTTTTTGGGCATTTTTCCGCTGGACGAACTTGGGGCCCCGGACTTCAGGCGCTCGTTTTTGGGTGCGGCTTTACCCGCGGCCTATTTTTGGCACACGGAGGGGGCACGCAAAGTTTCGCCGCATTCCGAGTCCGGCGGACGAACTTCGCCAGCCCCACGCCCCAAGGCTATAGCCCATCGTTTTTTGGGCATTTTTCCGCTGGACGAACTTGGGGCCCCGGACTTCGGGCGCTCGTTTTTGGGCGCGGCTTTGGCCGCTGCCTATTTTTGGCACACGGAGGGGGCACGCAATGTTTCCCCCCATTCCGAGTCCGGCGAACGAACTTCGCCAGCCCCACGCCCCAAGGCTATAGCCCACCCGTTTTTTGGGCATTTTTCCGCTGGACGAACTTGGGGCCCCGGATTTCGGGCACTCGTTTTTGGGCGCGGCTTTGTCCGCGGCATATTTTTGGCACACGGAGGGGGCTCGCAAAGTTTCGCCCCATTCTGAGTCCGGCGGACGAACTTCGCCATCCCCACGCCCCAAGGCTATAGCCCATCGTTTTTTGGGCATTTTTCCGCTGGACGAACTTCGGGCCCCGGACTTCGGGCACTCGTCTTTGGGCGCGGCTTTGCCCGCGGCCTATTTTTGGCACACGGAGGGGGCACGCAAAGTTTCGCCCCATTCCGAGTCCGGCGGACGAACTTCGCCAGCCCCACGCCCCAAGGCTATAGCCCACCCGTTTTTTGGGCATTTTTCCGCTGGACGAACTTGGGGCCCCAGACTTCAGGCGCTCGTTTTTGGGCACGGCTTTACCCGCGGCCTGTTTTTGGCACACGGAGGGGGCACGCAAAGTTTCGCCACATTCCGAGTCCGGCGGACGAACTTCGCCAGCCCCACGCCCCAAGGCTATAGCCCATCATTTTTTGGGCATTTTTCCGCTGGACGAACTTGCGGCCCCGGACTTCGGGCGCCCGTTTTTGGGCGCGGCTTTGCCCGCGGCCTATTTTTGGCACACGGAGGGGGCACGCAAAGTTTCGCCCCATTCTGAGTCCGGCGGACGAACTTCGCCATCCCCACGCCCCAAGGCTATAGCCCATCGTTTTTTGGGCATTTTTCCGCTGGACGAACTTGGGGCCCCGGACTTCGGGTGCTCGTTTTTGGGCGCGGCTTTGCCCGCGGCCTATTTTTGGCGCACGGAGGGGGCACGCAAAGTTTCGCCCCATTCCGAGTTTGGCGGACGAAGTTCGCCAGCCCCACGCCCCAAGGCTATAGCCCACCCGTTTTTTGGGCATTTTTCCGCTTGACGAACTTGGGGCCCCGGACTTCAGGCGCTCGTTTTTGGGTGCGGCTTTACCCGCGGCCTATTTTTGGCACACGGAGGGGGCACGCAAAGTTTTGCCGCATTCCGAGTCCGGCGGACGAACTTCGCCAGCCCCACGCCCCAAGGCTATAGCCCATCGTTTTTTGGGCATTTTTCCGCTGGACGAACTTGGGGCCCCGGACTTCGGGCGCTCGTTTTTGGGCGCGGCTTTGGCCGCGGCCTATTTTTGGCACATGGAGGGGGCACGCAAAGTTTCCCCCCATTCCGAGTCCGGCGGACGAACTTTGCCAGCCCCACGCCCCAAGGCTATAGCCCACCCGTTTTTTGGGCATTTTTCCGCTGGACGAACTTGGGGCCCCGGATTTCGGGCACTCGTTTTTGGGCGCGGCTTTGCCCGCGGCATATTTTTGGCACACGGAGGGGGCACGCAAAGTTTCGCCCCATTCTGAGTCCGGCGGACGAACTTCGGCATCCCCACGCCCCAAGGCTATAGCCCATCGTTTTTTGGGCATTTTTCCGCTGGACGAACTTGGGGCCCCGGACTTCGGGCGCTCGTTTTTGGGCGCGGCTTTGCCCGCGGCCTATTTTTGGCACACGGAGGGGGCACGCAAAGTTTCGCCCCATTCCGAGTCCGGCGGACGAACTTCGCCAGCCCCACGCCCCAAGGCTATAGCCCACCCGTTTTTTGGGCATATTTCCGCTGGACGAACTTGGGGCCCCAGACTTCAGGAGCTCGTTTTTGGGCACGGCTTTACCCGCGGCCTGTTTTTGGCACACGGAGGGGGCATGCAAAGTTTCGCCGCATTCCGAGTCCGGCGGACGAACTTCGCAAGCCCCACGCCCCAAGGCTATAGCCCATCGTTTTTTGGGCATTTTTCCGCTGGACGAACTTGCGGCCCCGGACTTCGGGCGCTCGTTTTTGGGCGCGGCTTTGCCCGCGGCCTATTTTTGGCACACGGAGGGGGCACGCAAAGCTTCGCCCCATTCCGAGTCCGGCGGACGAACTTCGCCAGCCCCACGCCCCAAGGCTATAGCCCACCCGTTTTTTGTGCATTTTTCCGCTGGACGAACTTGGGGCCCCGGACTTCGGCCGCGGCTTTGCCCGCGGCGTATTTTTGGCACACAGAGGGGGCACGCAAAGTTTCACCCCATTCCGAGTCCGGCGGACGAACTTCGCCCACCCCACGCCCCAAGGCTATAGCCCATCTTTTTTTGGGCATTTTTCCGCTGGACGAACTTGGGGCCCCGGACTTCGGGCGCTTGTTTTTGGGCGCGGCTTTGCCCGCGGCCTATTTTTGGCACACGGAGGGGGCACGCAAAGTTTCGCCCCATTCCGAGTCCGGCGGACGAACTTCGCCAGCCCCGCGCCCCAAGGCTATAGCCCACCCGTTTTTTGGGCATTTTTCCGCTGGACGAACTTGGGGCCCCGGACTTCGGGCGCTCATTTTTGGGCGCGGCTTTGCCCGCGGCTTATTTTTGGCACACGGAGGGGGCACGCAAAGTTTCGCCCCATTCTGAGTCCAGCGGACGAACTTCGCCATCCCCACGCCCCAAGGCTATAGCCCATCGTTTTTTGGGCATTTTTCCGCTGGACGAACTTGGGGCCCCGGGCTTCGGGTGCTCATTTTTGGGCGCGGCTTTACCCGCGGCCTATTTTTGGCACATGGAGGGGTCACGCAAAGTTTCGCCCCATTCCGAGCCCGGCGGACGAACTTCGCCAGCCCCACGCCCCAAGGCTATAGCCCACCCGTTTTTTGGGCATTTTTCCGCCGGACGAACTTGGGGCCCGGACTTCGGGTGCTCGTTTTTGGACGCGGCTTTGCCCACGGCCTATTTTTGGCACACGGAGGGGGCACGCAAAGTTTCGCCCCATTCCGAGTCCGGTGGACAAACTTCGCCAGCCCCACGCCCCAAGGCTATAGCCCATCATTTTTTGGGCATTTTTCCGCTGGACGAACTTGGGGCCCCAGACTTCGGGTGCTCGTTTTTGGGCGCGGCATTACCCGCGGCCTATTTTTGGCACACGGAGAGGGCACGCAAAGTTTCGCCCCATTCTCAGCCCAGCGGACGAACTTCGCCAGCCCCACGCCCCAAGGCTATAGCCCACCCGTTTTTTGGGCATTTTTCCGCTGGACGAACTTGGGGCCCCGGACTTCGGGCGCTCGTTTTTGGGCGCGGCTTTGCCCGCGGCCTATTTTTGGCACACGGAGGGGGCACGCAAAGTTTCGCCCCATTCCGAGTCCGGCGGACGAACTTCGCCAGCCCCACGCCCCAAGGCTATAGCCCACCAGTTTTTTGGGCATTTTTCCGCTGGACGAACTTGGGGCCCCGAACTTCAGGCGCTCGTTTTTAGGTGCGGCTTTGTCCGCGGCCTATTTTTGGCACACAGAGGGGGCACGCAATGTTTCGTCCCATTCCGAGTCCGGTGGACGAACTTCGCCAGCCCCACGCCCCAAGGCTATAGCCCATCGTTTTTTGGGCATTTTTCCGCTGGACGAACTTGGGGCCCCAGACTTCGAGCGCTCGTTTTTAGGCGCGGCTTTGCCCGCGGCCTATTTTTGGCACACGGAGGGGGCACGCAAAGTTTCGTCCCATTCCGAGTCCGGCGGACGAACTTCGCCAGCCCAACGCCCCAAGGCTATAGCCCATCTTTTTTTGGGCATTTTTCCGTTGGACGAACTTGGGGCCCCGGACTTCGGGCGCTTGTTTTTGGGCGCGGCTTTGCCCGCGGCCTATTTTTGGCACACGGAGGGGGCACGCAAAGTTTCGCCCCATTCCGAGTCCGGCGGACGAACTTCGCCAGCCCCACGCCCCAAGGCTATAGCCCACCCGTTTTTTGGGCATTTTTCCGCTGGACGAACTTGGGGCCCCGGACTTCGGGCGCTCATTTTTGGGCGCGGCTTTGCCCGCAGCCTATTTTTGGCACACGGAGGGGGCACGCAAAGTTTCGCCCCATTCCGAGTCTGGCGGACGAACTTCGCCGGCCCCACGCCCCGAGGCTATAGCCCACCTGTTTTTTGGGCATTTTTCCACGGGACGAACTTGGGGCCCCGGACTTCGGGCGCTCGTTTTTGGGCGCGGGTTTGCCCGCGGCCTATTTTTGGCACACGGAGGGGGCACGCAAAGTTTCGCCCCATTCCGAGTCCGGCGGACGAACTTCGCCAGCCCCACGCCCCAAGGCTATAGCCCATCGTTTTTTGGGCATTTTTCCGCTGGACGAACTTGGGGCCCCGGACTTCGGGCGCTCGTTTTTGGGCGCGGCTTTTCCCGCGGCCTATTTTTGGCACACGGAGGGGGCACGCAAAGTTTCGCCCCATTCCGAGTCCGGCGGACGAACTTTGCCAGCCCCACGCCCCAAGGCTATAGCCCACCCGTTTTTTGGGCATTTTTCCGCTGGACGAACTTGGGGCCCCAGACTTCGGGAGCTCGTTTTTGGGCGCGGCTTTGCCCGCGGCCTATTTTTGGCACACGGAGGGGGCACGCAAAGTTTCGCCCCATTCCGAGTCCGGCGGACGAACTACGCCAGCCCAACGCCCCAAGGCTATAGCCCATCGTTTTTTGGGCATTTTTCCGCTGGACGAACTTGGGGACCCGGACTTCGGGCACTCGTTTTTGGGCGCGGCTTTGTCCGCGGCCTATTTTTGGCACACGGTGGGGGCACGCAAAGTTTCGCCCCATTCCAAGTCCGGCGGACGAACTTCGCCAGCCCCACACCCCAAGGCTATAGCCCACCCGTTTTTTGGGCATTTTTCCGCTGGACGAACTTGGGGCCCCGGACTTCGGGGGCTCGTTTTTGGGCGCGGCTTTGCCCGCGGCCTTTTTTTGGCACATGGAGGGGGCACGCAAAGATTCGCCCCATTCCGAGTTTGGCGGACGAACTTCGCCAGCCCCACGCCCCAAGGCTATAGCCCATCGTTTTTTGGGCATTTTTCCGCTGGACGAACTTGGGGCCCCAGACTTCGGGCACTCGTTTTTGGGCGCGGCTTTGCCCGCGGCCTATTTTTGGCACACGGAGGGGGCACGCAAAGTTTCGCCCCATTCCGAGTCCGGCGGACGAACTACGCCAGCCCCACGCCCCAAGGCTATAGCCCACCCGTTTTTTGGGCATTTTTCCGCTGGACGAACTAGGGGCCCCGGACTTCGGGCACTTTTTTTTGGGCGCGGCTTTGCCCGCGGCCTGTTTTTGGCACACGGAAGGGGCACGCAAAGTTTCGCCCCATTCCGAGTCCGGCGGACGAACATCGCCGGCCCCACGCCCCAAGGCTATAGCCCATCGTTTTTTGGGCATTTTTCCGCTGGACGAACTTGGGGCCCTAGACTTCGGGGGCTCGTTTTTGGGTGCGGCTTTGCCTGCGTCCTATTATTGGCACATGGAGGGGGCACGCAAAGTTTCGCCCCATTCCGAGTCCGGCGGACGAACATCGCCGGCCCCACGCCCCAAGGCTATAGCCCATCGTTTTTTGGGCATTTTTCCGCTGGACGAACTTGGGGCCCCAGACTTCGGGGGCTCGTTTTTGGGTTCGGCTTTGCCTGCGTCCTTTTTTTGGCACATGGAGGGGGCACGCAAAGATTCGCCCCATTCCGAGTTTGGCGGACGAACTTCGCCAGCCCCACGCCCCAAGGCTATAGCCCATCGTTTTTTGGGCATTTTTCCGCTGGACGAACTTGGGGCCCCAGACTTCGGGCACTCGTTTTTGGGCGCGGCTTTGCCCGCGGCCTATTTTTGGCACACGGAGGGGGCACGCAAAGTTTCGCCCCATTCCGAGTCCGGCGGACGAACTACGCCAGCCCCACGCCCCAAGGCTATAGCCCACCCGTTTTTTGGGCATTTTTCCGCTGGACGAACTAGGGGCCCCGGACTTCGGGCACTTTTTTTTGGGCGCGGCTTTGCCCGCGGCCTGTTTTTGGCACACGGAAGGGGCACGCAAAGTTTCGCCCCATTCCGAGTCCGGCGGACGAACATCGCCGGCCCCACGCCCCAAGGCTATAGCCCATCGTTTTTTGGGCATTTTTCCGCTGGACGAACTTGGGGCCCTAGACTTCGGGGGCTCGTTTTTGGGTGCGGCTTTGCCTGCGTCCTATTATTGGCACATGGAGGGGGCACGCAAAGTTTCGCCCCATTCCGAGTCCGGCGGACGAACATCGCCGGCCCCACGCCCCAAGGCTATAGCCCATCGTTTTTTGGGCATTTTTCCGCTGGACGAACTTGGGGCCCCAGACTTCGGGGGCTCGTTTTTGGGTTCGGCTTTGCCTGCGTCCTATTATTGGCACATGGAGGGGGCACGCAAAGTTTCGCCCCATTCCGAGTCCGGCGGACGAACTTCGCCAGCCCCACGCCCCAAGGCTATAGCCCATCGTTTTTTGGGCATTTTTCCGCTGGACGAACTTGGGACCCCGGACTTCGGGCGCTCCTTTTTGGGCGCGGCTTTGCCCGTGGCCTATTTTTGGCACACAGAGGGGGCAAGCAAAGTTTCGCCCCATTCCGAGTCAGGCGGACGAACTTCGCCAGCCCCACGCCCCAAGGCTATAGCCCACCAGTTTTTTGGGCATTTTTCCGCTGGACGAACTTGGGGCCCCGGAGTTCGGGCGCTCGTTTTTGGGCGCGGCTTTACCCGCGGCCTATTTTTGGCACACGGAGGGGGCACGCAAAGTTTCGCCCCATTCCGAGTCCGGCGGACGAACTTCGCCGGCCCCACGCCCCAAGGCCATAGCCCACCCGTTTTTTGGGCATTTTTCCGCTGGACGAACTTGGGGCCCCGGACTTCGGGCGCGGCTTTGCCCGCGGCCTATTTTTGGCACACGGAGGGGGCACGCAAAGTTTCGCCCCATTCCGAGTCCGGCGGACGAACTTCGCCAGCCCCACGCCCCAAGGCTATAGCCCACCCGTTTTTTGGGCATTTTTCCGCTGGACGAACTTGGGGCCCCGGATTTCGGGAGCTCGTTTTTGGGCGCGGCTTTGCCCGTGGCCTATTTTTGGCACATGGAGGGGGCACGCAAAGTTTCGCCCCATTCCGAGTCTGGCGGACGAACTTCGCCAGCCCCACGCCCCAAGGCTATAGCCCACCCGTTTTTTGGGCATTTTTCCGCTGGACAAACTTGGGGCCCCGGACTTCAGGTGCTCGTTTTTGGGCGCGGCTTTACCCGCGGCCTATTTTTGGCACACGTAGGGGGCACGCAAAGTTTCGCCCCATTCCGAGTCCGGCGGACGAACATCACTGGCCCCACGCCCCAAGGCTATAGCCCATCGTTTTTTTGGCATTTTTCCGCAGGACGAACTTGGGGCCCCGGACTTCGGGGGCTCGTTTTTGGGCGCGGCTTTGCCCGCGGCCTATTATTGGCACATGGAGGGGGCATGCAAAGTTTCGCCCCATTCCGAGCCAGGCGGACGAACTTCGCCAGCCCCACGCCCCAAGGCTATAGCCCACCAGTTTTTTGGGCATTTTTCCGCTGGACGAACTTGGGGCCCCGGAGTTCGGGCGCTCGTTTTTGGGCGCGGCTTTACCCGCGGCCTATTTTTGGCACACGGAGGGGGCACGCAAAGTTTCGCCCCATTCCGAGTCCGGCGGACGAACTTCGTCGGCCCCACGCCCCAAGGCCATAGCCCACCCGTTTTTTGGGCATTTTTCCGCTGGACGAACTTGGGGCCCCGGACTTCGGGCGCGGCTTTGCCCGCGGCCTATTTTTGGCACACGGAGGGGGCACGCAAAGTTTCGCCCCATTCCGAGTCCGGCGGACGAACTTCGCCAGCCCCACGCCCCAAGGCTATAGCCCACCCGTTTTTTGGGCATTTTTCCGCTGGACGAACTTGGGGCCCCGGACTTCGGGAGCTCGTTTTTGGGCGCGGCTTTGCCCACGGCCTATTTTTGGCACACGGAGGGGGCACGCAAAGTTTCGCCCCATTCCGAGTCCGGCGGATGAACTTCGCCGGCCCCACGCCCCAAGGCTATAGCCCATCGTTTTTTGGGCATTTTTCCGCTGGACGAACTTGGGACCCCGGACTTCGGGTGCTCGTTTTTGGGCGCGGCTTTGCCCGCGGCCTATTTTTGGCACACGGAGGGGGCACGCAAAGTTTCGCCCCATTCCGAGTCCGGCGGACGAACTTCGCCCGCCCCACGCCCCAAGGCTATAGCCCATCGTTTTTTGGGCATTTTTCCGCTGGACGAACTTGGGGCCCCGGACTTCGGGAGCTCGTTTTTGGGCGCGGCTTTGCGCGCTTTTTTATTTTTGGCACACGGAGGGGGCACGCAAAGTTTTGCCCCATTCCGAGTCCGGCGGACGAACTTCGCCAGCCCCACGCCCCAAGGCTATAGCCCACCCGTTTTTTGGGCATTTTTCCGCTGGACGAACTTGGGGCCCCGGACTTCGGGCGCTCGTTTTTGGGCGCGGCTTTGCCCGTGGCCTATTTTTGGCACACGGAGGGGGCACGCAAAGTTTCGCCCCATTCCGAGTCCGGCGGACAAACTTCGCCAGCCCCACGCCCCAAGGCTATAGCCCACCCGTTTTTTGGGCATTTTTCCGCTGGACGAACTTCGGGCCGCGGACTTCGGGCACTCATTTTTGGGCGCGGCTTTGCCCGCGGCCTATTTTTGGCACACAGAGGGGGCACGTAAAGTTTCGCCCCATTCCGAGTCCGGCGGACGAACTTCGCCCGCCCCACGCCCCAAGGCTATAGCCCATCGTTTTTTGGGCATTTTTCCGCTGGACGAACTTGGGGCCCCGGACTTCGGGCACTCGTTTTTGGGCGCGGTTTTGCCCGCGGTCTATTTTTGGCACACGGAGGGGGCACGCAAAGTTTCGCCCCATTCTGAGTCCGGCGTTTGAACTTCGCCAGCCCCACGCCCCAAGGCTATAGCCCAACTTTTTTTGGGCATTTTTCCGCTGGACGAACTTGGGGCCCCGGACTTCGGGCGCTCGTTTTTGGGTCCGGCTTTGTCCGCGGCCAATTTTTGGCACACGGAGGGGGTACGCAAAGTTTCGCCCCATTCCGAGTCCGGCAGACGAACTTCGCCAGCCCCACGCCCGAAGGCCATAGCCCACCCGTGCTTTGGGCATTTTTCCGCTGGACGAACTTGGGGCCCCGGACTTCGGGCGCTCGTTTTTGGGCGCAGCTTTGCCCGCGGTCTATTTTTGGCACACGGAGGGGGCACGCAAAGGTTTGCCCCATTCCGAGTCCGGCGGATGAACTTCGCCAGCCCCACTCCCCAAGGCTATAGCCCAACTTTTTTTGGGCATTTTTCCGCTGGACGAACTTGGGGCCCCGGACTTCGGGCGCTCGTTTTTGGGCGCGGCTTTGTCCGCGGCCTATTTTTGGCACACGGAGGGGGTACGCAAAGTTTCGTCCCATTCCGAGTCCGGCAGACGAACTTCGCCAGCCCGACGCCCGAAGGCCATAGCCCACCCGTGTTTTGGGCATTTTTCCGCTGGACGAACTTGGGGCCCCGGACTTCGGGCGCTCGTTTTTGGGCGCAGCTTTGCCAGCGGCCTATTTTTGGCACACGGAGGGGGCACGCAAAGTTTCGCCCCATTCTGAGTCCGGCGGACGAACTTCGCCAGCCCCACGCCCCAAGGCTATAGCCCATCGTTTTTTGGGCATTTTTCCGCTGGACGAACTTGGGGCCCCGGACTTCGGGCACTCGTTTTTGGGCGCGGCTTTGCCCGCGGCCTATTTTTGGCACACGGAGGGGGCACGCAAAGTTTCGCCCCATTCCGAGTCCGGTGGACGAACTTCGCCAGCCCCATGCCCCAAGGCTATAGCCCACCCGTTTTTTGGGCATTTTTCCGCTGGACGAACTTCGGGCCCCGGACTTCGGGCGCTTGTTTTTGGGCGCGGCTTTGCCCGCGGCCTATTTTTGGCACACGGAGGGGGCACGCAAAGTTTCGCCCCATTCCGAGCCCGGCGGATGAACTTCGCCAGCCCCACGCCCCAAGGCTATAGCCCATCGTTTTTTGGGCATTTTTCCGCTGGACGAACTTGGGGCCCCGGACTTCGGGTGCTCGTTTTTGGACGCGGCTTTGCCCGCGGCCTATTTTTGGTACACGGAGGGGGCACGCAAAGTTTCGCCCCATTCCGAGTCCGGCGGACGAACTTCGCCAGCCCCACGCCCCAAGGCTATAACCAACCCGTTTTTTGGGCATTTTTCCGCTGGACGAACTTGGGGCCCCGGACTTCGGACGCTCTTTTTTGGGCGCGGCTTTGCCCGCGGCCTATTTTTGGCATACGGAGGGGGCACGCAAAGTTTCGCCCCATTCCGAGTCCGGCGGACGAACTTCGCCAGCCCCACGGCCCAAGGCTATAGCCCATCGTTTTTTGGGCATTTTTCCGCTGGACGAACTTGGGGCCCCGGACTTCGGGCGCTCGGTTTTGGGCGCGGCTTTGCCTGCGGCCTATTTTTGGCACACGGAGGGGGCACGCAAAGTTTCGACCCATTCCGAGTCCGGCGGACGAACTTCGCCAGCCCCACGCCCCAAGGCTATAGCCCACCCGTTTTTTAAGCATTTTTCCGCAGGACGAACTTGGGGCCCAGGACTTCGGGGGCTCGTTTTTGGGCGCGGCTTTGCCCGCGGCCTATTTTTGGCACATGGAGGGGGCACGCAAAGTTTCGCCCCATTCCGAGTCCGGCGGACGAACTTCGCCAGCCCCGCATTTTTCTGCTGGACGAACCTGGGGCCCCGGACTTCGGGCGCTCGTTTTTTGGCGCGGCTTTGACCGCGGCCTATTTTTGGCACATGGAGGGGGCACACAAAGTTTCGTCCCATTCCGAGTCCGGTGGACGAACTTCGCCAGCCCCACGCCCCAAGGCTTTAGCCCACCCGTTTTTTGGGCATTTTTCCGCTGGACGAACTTGGGGCCCCAGACTTCGGGCGCTCGTTTTTGGGCGCGGCTTTGCCCGCGGCCTATTTTTGGCACACGGAGGGGGCACGCAAAGTTTCGCCCCATTCCGAGTCCGGCGGACGAACTTCGCCTGCCCCACGACCCAAGGCTATAGCCCATCGTTTTTTGGGCATTTTTCCGCTGGACGAACTTGGGGCCCCGGACTTCGGGCGCTCGTTTTTGGGCGCGGCTTTGCCCGCGGCTTATTTTTGGCACACGGAGGGGGCACGCAAAGTTTCGCCCCATTCCGAGTCCGGCGGACGAACTTCGCCAGCCCCACGCCCGAAGGCTATAGCCCATCGTTTTTTGGGCATTTTTCCGCTGGACGAACTTGGGGCCCCGGATTTCTGGCGCTCGGTTTTGGGCGCGGCTTAGCCCACGGCCTAGTTTTGGCACACAGAGGGGCCACGCAAAGGTTCGCCCCATTCCGAGTCCGGCGGACGAACTTCGCCAGCCCCACGCCCCAAGGCTATAGCCCATCGTTTTTTGGGCATTTTTCCGCTGGACGAACTTGGGGCCCCGGACTTCAGGCGCTCGGTTTTGGGCGCGGCTTTGCCCGCGGCCTATTTTTGGCACACGGAGGGGGCACACAAAGTTTCGCCCCATTCCGGGTCCGGCGGACGAACTTCGCCAGCCCTACGCCGCAAGGCTATAGCCCACCCGTTTTTTGGGCATTTTTCCGCTGGACGAACTTGGGGCCCCGGACTTCGGGCGCTCGTTTTTGGGCGCGGCTTTGCCCGCGGCCTATTTTTGCCACACGGAGGGGGCACGTAAAGTTTCGCCCCATTCCTAGTCAGGCGGACGAACTTCGCCAGCCCCACGCCCCAAGGATATAGCCCACCCGTTTTGTGGGCATTTTTCCGCTGGACGAACTTGGGGCCCCCGACTTCGGGCGCTCGTTTTTAGGCGCGGCTTTCCCCGCGGCCTATTTTTGGCACACGGAGGGGGCACGCAAAGTTTCGCCCCATTCCGAGTCCGGCGGACGAACTTCGCCAGCCCCACGCCCCAAGGCTATAGCCCATCGTTTTTTGGGCATTTTTCCGCTGGACGAACATGGGGCCCCGGACTTCGGGCGCTCCTTTTTGGGCGCGGCTTTTCCCGCGGCCTATTTTTGGCACACGGAGGGGGCACGCAAAGTTTCGCCCCATTCCGAGTCCGGCGGACGAACTTCGCCAGCCCCACGCCCCAAGGCTATAGCCCATCGATTTTTGGCATTTTTTGGCTGGACGAACTTGGGGCCCCGGACTTCGGGCACCCGTTTTTGGGCGCGGCTTTGCCCGCTGTCTATTTTTAGCACACAGAGGGGGCACGCAAAGTTTCGCCCCATTCCGAGTCCGGCGGACGAACTTCGCCAGCCCCACGCCCCAAGGCTATAGCCCACCCGTTTTTTGGGCATTTTTCCGCTGGACGAACTTGGGGCCCCGGACTTCGGGTGCTCGTTTTTGGGCGCGGCTTTGCCCGCGGCCTATTTTTGGCACACGGAGGGGGCACGCAAAGTTTCGCCCCATTCCGAGTCCGGCGGACGAACTTCGCCAGCCCCACGCCCCTAGGCTATAGCCCATTGTTTTTTGGGCATTTTTCCGCTGGACGAACTTGGGGCCCCGGACTTCGGGAGCTCGTTTTTGGGCGCGGCTTTGCCCGCGGCCTATTTCTGGCACACGGAGGGGGCACGCAAAGTTTCGCCCCTTTCCGAGTCCGGCGGACGAACTTCGCCAGCCCCACGCCCCAAGGCTATAGACCATCGTTTTTTGGGCATTTTTCCGCTAGACGAACTTGGGGCCCCGGACTTCGGGCGCTCGTTTTTGGGCGCGGCTTTGCCCGTGGCCTATTTTTGGCACACGGAGGGGGCACGCAAAGTTTCGCCCCATTCCGAGTCCGGCGGACGAACTTCGCCAGCCCCACGCCCCAAGGCTATAGCCCATCGTTTTTGGGTATTTTTCCACTGGACGAACTTGGGCCCCGGACTTCGGGCGCTCGTTTTTGGGCGCGCCTATACCCACGGCCTATTTTTGGCAGACGGAGGGGGCACGCAAAGTTTCGGCCCATTCCGAGTCCGGCGGACGAACTTCGCCAGCCCCACGCCCCAAGGCTATAGCCCACCCGTTGTTTGGGCATTTTTCCGCTGGACGAACTTGGGGCCCCAGACTTCGGGAGCTATTTTTGGTCGCGGCTTTGCCCGCGGCCTATTTTTGGCACATGGAGGGGGCACGCAAAGTTTCGACCCATTCCGAGTCCGGCGGACGAACTTCGCCAGCCCCACGCCCCAAGGCTATAGCCCATTGATTTTTGGGCATTTTTCCGCTGGACGAACTTGGGGCCCCGGGCTTCGGGCTCTCGTTTTTGGACGCGGCTTTGCCCGCGGCTTATTTTTGGCACACGGAGGGGGCACGCAAAGTTTTGCCCCATTCCGAGTCCGGCGGACGAACTTCGCCAGCCCCACGCCCCAAGGCTATAGCCCATCGTTTTTTGGGCATTTTTCCTCTAGACGAACTTGGGGCCCCAGACTTTGGGCGCTCGTTTTTGGGCTCGGCTTTGTCCGCGGCCTATTTTTGGCACACGGAGGGGGCACGCAAAGTTTCGCCCCATTCCGAGTCCGGCGGACGAACTTCGCCAGCCCCACGCCCCAAGGCTATAGCCCATCGTTTTTTGGGCATTTTTCCGCTGGACGAACTTGGGCCCCGGACTTCGGGCACTCATTTTTGGGCGCGGCTTTGCCCGCGGTCTATTTTTGGCACACAGAGGGGGCACGCAAAGTTTCGTCCCATTCCGAGTCCGGCGGACGAACTTCGCCAGCCCCACGCCCCAAGGCTTTAGCCCATCGTTTTTTGGGCATTTTTCCGCTGGACGAACTTGGGGCCCCAGACTTCGGGCGCTCGTTTTTGGGCGCGGCTTTGCCCGCGGCTTATTTTTGGCACACGGAGGGGGCACGCAAAGTTTCGCCCCATTCCGAGTCCGGCGGACGAACTTCGCCAGCCGCACGCCCCAAGGCTATAGCCCATCGTTTTTTGGGCATTTTTCCGCTGGACGAACTTGGGGCCCCGGACTTCGGGCGCTAGTTTTTGGGTGCGGCTTTGCCCGCGGCCTATTTCTGGCACACGGAGGGGGCACGCAAAGTTTCGCCCCTTTCCGAGTCCGGCGGACGAACTTCGCCAGCCCCACGCCCCAAGGCTATAGACCATCGTTTTTTGGGCATTTTTCCGCTAGACGAACTTGGGGCCCCGGACTTCGGGCGCTCGTTTTTGGGCGCGGCTTTGCCCGTGGCCTATTTTTGGCACACGGAGGGGGCACGCAAAGTTTCGCCCCATTCCGAGTCCGGCGGACGAACTTCACCAGCCCCACGCCCCAAGGCTATAGCCCATCGTTTTTGGGTATTTTTCCACTGGACGAACTTGGGCCCCGGACTTCGGGCGCTCGTTTTTGGGCGCGCCTTTACCCGCGGCCTATTTTTGGCAGACGGAGGGGGCACGCAAAGTTTCGGCCCATTCCGAGTCCGGCGGACGAACTTCGCCAGCCCCACGCCCCAAGGCTTTAGCCCATCGTTTTTTGGGCATTTTTCCGCTGGACGAACTTGGGGCCCCGGACTTCGGGCGCTCGTTTTTGGGTACGGCTTTGCCCGCGGCTTATTTTTGGCACACGGAGGGGGCACGCAAAGTTTCGCCCCATTCCGAGTCCGGCGGACGAACTTCGCCAGCCCCACGCCCCAAGGCTATAGCCCATCGTTTTTTGGGCATTTTTCCGCTGGACGAACTTGGGGCCCCGGACTTCGGGCGCTCGTTTTTGGGCGTGGCTTTTCCCGTGGCCTATTTTTGGTACACGGAGGGGGCACGCAAAGTTTCGCCCCATTCCGAGTCCGGCGGATGAACTTCGACAGCGCCACGCCCCAAGGCTATAGCCCACCCGTTTTTTGGGCATTTTTCCGCTGGACGAACTTGGGGCCCCGGTCTTCGGGCGCTCGTTTTTGGGTGCGGCTTTGCCCGCGACCTATTTTTGGTACACGGAGGGGGCATGCAAAGTTTCGCCCCATTCCGAGTCCGGCGGACGAACTTCGCCAGCCCCACGCCCCAAGGCTATAGCCCATCGTTTTTTGGGCATTTTTCCGCTAGACGAACTTGGGGCCCCGGACTTCGGGCGCTCGTTTTTGGGCGCGGCTTTGCCCGCGGCTTATTTTTGGCACACGGAGGGGGCACGCAAAGTTTCGCCCCATTCCGAGTCCGGCGGACGAACTTCGCCAGCCCCACGCCCCAAGGCTATAGCCCATCGTTTTTTGGGCATTTTTCCTCTAGACGAACTTGGGGCCCCAGACTTTGGGCACTCGTTTTTGGGCTCGGCTTTGTCCGCGGCCTATTTTTGGCACACGGAGGGGGCACGCAAAGTTTCGCCCCATTCCGAGTCCGGCGGACGAACTTCGCCAGCCCCACGCCCCAAGGCTATAGCCCATCGTTTTTTGGGCATTTTTCCGCTGGACGAACTTGGGCCCCGGACTTCGGGCGCTCGTTTTTGGGCGCGGCTTTGCCCGCGGTCTATTTTTGGCACACAGAGGGGGCACGCAAAGTTTCGTCCCATTCCGAGTCCGGCGGACGAACTTCGCCAGCCCCACGCCCCAAGGCTTTAGCCCATCGTTTTTTGGGCATTTTTCCGCTGGACGAACTTGGGGCCCCAGACTTCGGGCGCTCGTTTTTGGGCGCGGCTTTGCCCGCGGCTTATTTTTGGCACACGGAGGGGGCACGCAAAGTTTCGCCCCATTCCGAGTCCGGCGGACGAACTTCGCCAGCCCCACGCCCCAAGGCTATAGCCCATCGTTTTTTGGGCATTTTTCCGCTGGACGAACTTGGGGCCCCGGACTTCGGGCGCTCGTTTTTGGGTGCGGCTTTGCCCGCGACCTATTTTTGGCACACAGAGGGGGCACGCAAAGTTTCGTCCCATTCCGAGTCCGGCGGACGAACTTCGCCAGCCCCACGCCCCAAGGCTTTAGCCCATCGTTTTTTGGGCATTTTTCCGCTGGACGAACTTGGGGCCCCGGACTTCGGGCGCTCGTTTTTGGGCGTGGCTTTTAGCATGGCCTATATTTGGTACACGGAGGGGGCACGCAAAGTTTCGCCCCATTCCAAGTCCGGCGGATGAACTTCGACAGCGCCACGCCCCAAGGCTATAGCCCACCCGTTTTTTGGGCATTTTTCCGCTGGACGAACTTGGGGCCCCGGACTTCGGGCGCTCGTTTTTGGGTGCGGCTTTGCCCGCGACCTATTTTTGGTACACGGAGGGGGCATGCAAAGTTTCGCCCCATTCCGAGTCCGGCGGACGAACTTCGCCAGCCCCACGCCCCAAGGCTATAGCCCATCGTTTTTTGGGCATTTTTCCGCTAGACGAACTTGGGGCCCCGGACTTCGGGCACTCGTTTTTGGGCGCGGCTTTATTTTTGGCACATGGAGGGGGCACGCAAAGTTTCGCCTCATTCCGAGTCCGGCGGACGAACTTCGCCAGCCGCACGCCCCAAGGCTATAGCCCATCGTTTTTTGGGCATTTTTCCGCTGGACGAACTTGGGCCCCGGACTTCGGGCGCTCGTTTTTGGGCGCGGCTTTGCCCGCGGTCTATTTTTGGCACACAGAGGGGGCACGCAAAGTTTCGTCCCATTCCGAGTCCGGCGGACGAACTTCGCCAGCCCCACGCCCCAAGGCTAAGCCCAAATTTTTTTGGGCATTTTTCCGCTGGACGAACTTGGGGCCCCGGACTTCGGGCGTTCATTTTTGGGCGCGGCTTTGTTCGCAGCCTATTTTTGGCACACGGAGCGGGCACGCAAAGTTTCGCCCCATTCCGAGTCCGGCGGACAAACTTCGCCAGCCCCACGCCCGAAGGCCATAGCCCACCAGTGTTTTGGGCATTTTTCCGCTGGACGAACTTGGGGCCCCGGGCTTCGGGCGCTCGTTTTTGGGTGCGGCTTTGCCCGCGGTCTATTTTTGGCACACGGAGGGGGCACGCAAAGTTTCGCCCCATTCCGAGTCCGGCGGACGAACTTCGCCCGCCCCACGCCCCAAGGCTAAGCCCAACTTTTTTTGGGCATTTTTCCGCTGGACGAACTTGGGGCCCCGGACTTCCGGCGCTCATTTTTGGGCGCGGCTTTGTTCGCGGCCTATTTTTGGCACACGGGGCGGGCACGCAAAGTTTCGCCCCATTCCGAGTCCGGCGGACGAACTTCGCCAGCCCCACGCCCGAAGGCCATAGCCCACCCGTGTTTTGGGCATTTTTCCGCTGGATGAACTTGGGGCCCCAGGCTTCGGGTGCTCGTTTTTGGGCGCGGCTTTGCCCGCGGTCTATTTTTGGCACACGGAGGGTGCACGCAAAGTTTCGTCCCATTCCGAGTCCGGTGGACGAACTTCGCCAGCCCCATGCCCCAAGGCTAAGCCCAACTTTTTTTGGGCATTTTTCCGCTGGACGAACTTGGGGCCCCGGACTTCGGGCGCTCGTTTTTGGGCGCGGCTTTGTTCGCGGCCTATTTTTGGCACACGGAGCGGGCACGCAAAGTTTCGCCCCATTCCGAGTCCGGCGGACGAACTTCGCCAGCCCCACGCCCGAAGGCCATAGCCCACCCGTGTTTTGGGCATTTTTCCGCTGGACGAACTTGCGGCCCCGGACTTCGGGCGCTCGTTTTTGGGCGCGGCTTTGCCCGCGGCCTATTTTTGGCTCACGGAGGGGGCACGCAAAGTTTCGCCCCATTCTGAGTCCGGCGGACGAACTTCGCCAGCCCCACGCCCCAAGGCTATAGCCCATCGTTTTTTGGGCATTTTTCCGCTGGACGAACTTGGGGCCCCGGACTTCGGGCACTCGTTTTTGGGTGCGGCTTTGCCCGCGGCCTATTTTTGGCACACGGAGGGGGCACGTAAAGTTTCGCCCCATTCCGAGTCCGGTGGACGAGCTTCGCCAGCCCCACGCCCCAAGGCTATAGCCCACCCGTTTTTTGGGCATTTTTCCGCTGGACGAACTTGGGGCCCCGGACTTCGGGCGCTCGTTTTTGGGCGCGGCTTTGCCCGCGTCCTATTTTTGGCACACGGAGGGGGCACGCAAAGTTTTGCCCCATTCCGAGTCCGGCGGAAGAACTTCGCCAGCCCCACGCCCCAAGGCTATAGCCCATCGTTTTTTGGGCATTTTTCCGCTGGACGAACTTGGGGCCCCGGACTTCGGGCACTCGTTTTTTGGCGCGGCTTTGCCCGCGGCCTATTTTTGGCACACGGAGGGGGCACGCAAAGTTTCGCCCCATTCCGAGTCCGGCGGACGAACTTCCCCAGCCCCACGCCCCAAGGCTTTAGCCCATCGTTTTTTGGGCATTTTTCCGCTGGACGAACTTGGGGCCCCGGACTTCGGGCGCTCGTTTTTAGGCGCGGCTTTGCCCGCGGCTTATTTTTGGCACACGGAGGGGGCACGCAAAGTTTCGCCCCATTCCGAGTCCGGCGGACGAACTTCGCCAGCCGCACGCCCCAAGGCTATAGCCCATCGTTTTTTGGGCATTTTTCCGCTGGACGAACTTGGGGCCCCGGGCGTCGGGCACTCGGTTTTGGGCGCGGCTTAGCCCGCGGCCTAGTTTTGGCACACAGAGGGGGCACGCAAAGTTTCGCCCCATTCCGAGTCCGGCAGACGTACTTCGCCAGCCCCACGCCCCAAGGCTATAGCCCATCGTTTTTTGGGCATTTTTCCGCTAGACGAACTTGGGGCCCCGGACTTCGGGCGCTCGTTTTTGGGCGCGGCTTTGCCCGCGGTCTATTTTTGCCACACGGAGGGGGCACGCAAAGTTTCGTCCCATTCCGAGTCCGTCGGACGAACTTCGCCAGCCCCACGCCCCAAGGCTAAGCCCAACTTTTTTTGGGCATTTTTCCGCTGGACGAACTTGGGGCCCCAGACTTCGGGCGTTCGTTTTTGGGCGCGGCTTTGTTCGTGGCCTATTTTTGGCACACGGAGCGGGCACACAAAGTTTCGCCCCATTCCGAGTCCGGCGGACAAACTTCGCCAGCCCCACGCCCGAAGGCCATAGCCCACCAGTGTTTTGGGCATTTTTCCGCTGGACGAACTTGGGGCCCCGGGCTTCGGGCGCTCGTTTTTGGGTGCGGCTTTGCCCGCGGTCTATTTTTGGCACACGGAGGGGGCACGCAAAGTTTCGTCCCATTCCGAGTCCGGCGGACGAACTTCGCCCGCCCCACGCCCCAAGGCTATAGCCCATTGTTTTTTGGGCATTTTTCCGCTGGACGAACTTGGGGCCCAGGACTTCGGGCACTCGTTTTTGGGTGTGGCTTTGCCCGCGGCCTATTTTTGGCACACGGAGGGGGCACGTAAAGTTTCGCCCCATTCCGAGTCCGGTGGACGAGCTTCGCCAGCCCCATGCCCCAAGGCTATAGCCCACCCGTTTTTTGGGCATTTTTCCGCTGGACGAACTTGGGGCCCCGGACTTCGGGCGCTCGTTTTTGGGCGCGGCTTTGCCCGCGGCCTATTTTTGGCACACGGAGGGGGCACGCAAAGTTTTGCCCCATTCCGAGTCCGGCGGAAGAACTTCGCCAGCCCCACGCCCCAAGGCTATAGCCCATCGTTTTTTGGGCATTTTTCCGCTGGACGAACTTGGGGCCCCGGACTTCGGGCACTCGTTTTTTGGCGCGGCTTTGTCCGCGGCCTATTTTTGGCACACGGAGGGGGCACGCAAAGTTTCGCCCCATTCCGAGTCCGGCGGACGAACTTCGCCAGCCCCACGCCCCAAGGCTTTAGCCCATCGTTTTTTGGGCATTTTTCCGCTGGACGAACTTGGGGCCCCGGACTTCGGGCGCTCGTTTTTAGGCGCGGCTTTGCCCGCGGCTTATTTTTGGCACACGGAGGGGGCACGCAAAGTTTCGCCCCATTCCGAGTCCGGCGGACGAACTTCGCCAGCCGCACGCTCCAAGGCTATAGCCCATCATTTTTTGGGCATTTTTCCGCTGGACGAACTTGGGGCCCCGGACTTCGGGCACTCGGTTTTGGGCGCGGCTTAGCCCGCGGCCTAGTTTTGTCACACAGAGGGGGCACGCAAAGTTTCGCCCCATTCCGAGTCCGGCGGACGTACTTCGCCAGCCCCACGCCCCAAGGCTATAGCCCATCGTTTTTTGGGCATTTTTCCGCTAGACGAACTTGGGGCCCCGGACTTCGGGCGCTCGTTTTTGGGCGCGGCTTTGCCCGCGGTCTATTTTTGCCACACGGAGGGGGCACGCAAAGTTTCGTCCCATTCCGAGTCCGTCGGACGAACTTCGCCAGCCCCACGCCCCAAGGCTAAGCCCAACTTTTTTTGGGCATTTTTCCGCTGGACGAACTTGGGGCCCCAGACTTCGGGCGTTCGTTTTTGGGCGCGGCTTTGTTCGTGGCCTATTTTTGGCACACGGAGCGGGCACGCAAAGTTTCGCCCCATTCCGAGTCCGGCGGACGAACTTCGCCAGCCCCACGCCCCAAGGCTATAGCCCATCGTTTTTTGGGCATTTTTCCGCTGGACGAACTTGGGCCCCGGACTTCGGGCGCTCGTTTTTTGGCGCGGCTTTGCCCGCGGCCTAGTTTTGGCACACGGAGGGGGCACGCAAAGGTTCGCCCCATTCTGAGTCCGGCGGACGAACTTCGCCAGCCCCACGCCCCAAGGCTATAGCCCATCGTTTTTTGGGCATTTTTCCGCTTGACGAACTTGGGGCCCCGGACTTCGGGCACTCGTTTTTGGGCGCGGCTTTGCCCGCGGCCTATTTTTGGCACACGGAGGGGGAACGCAAAGTTTCGCCCCATTCCGAGTCCGGCGGATGAACTTCGCCAGCCCCACGCCCCAAGGCTATAGCCCACCCGTTTTTTGGGCATTTTTCCGCTGGACGAACTTGGGGCCCCGGACTTCGGGTGCTCGGTTTTGGGCGCGGCTTTGCCCGCGGCCTATTTTTGGCACACGGAGGGGGCACGCGACGTTTCGCCCCATTCCGAGTCCGGCGGACGAACTTCGCCAGCCCCACGCCCCAAGGCTATAGCCCACCCGTTTTTTGAGCATTTTTCCGCTGGACGAACTAGGGGCCCAGGACTTCAGGGGCTTGTGTTTGGGCGCGGCTTTGCCCGCGGCCTATTTTTGGCACATGGAGGGGGCACGCAAAGTTTCGCCCCATTCCGAGTCCGACGGACGAACTTCGCCAGCCTCGCATTTTTCTGCTGGACGAACTTGGGGCCCCGGACTTCGGGCGCTCGTTTTTTGGCGCGGCTTTGCCCGCGGCCTATTTTTGGCACACGGAGGGGGCACGCAAAGTTTCGCCCCATTCCGAGTCCGGCAGACGAACTTCGCCAGCCCCACGCCCCAAGGCTTTAGCCCACCCGTTTTTTGGGCATTTTTCCGCTGGACGAACTTGGGGCCCCGGACTTCGGGCGCTCGTTTTTGGACGCGGCTTTGCCCGCGGCCTATTTTTGGCACACGAAGGGGGCACGCAAAGTTTTGCCCCATTCCGATTCCGGCAGACGAACTTCGCCAGCCCCACGACACAAGGCTATAGACCATCGTTTTTTGGGCATTTTTCCGCTGGACGAACTTGGGGCCCCGGACTTCGGGCGCTCGTTTTTGGGCGCGCCTTTGCCCGCGGCTTATTTTGGGCACACGGAGGGGGCACGCAAAGTTTCGCCCCATTCCGAGTCCGGCGGACGAACTTCGCCAGCCCCACGCCCCAAGGCTATAGCCCATCGTTTTTTGGGCATTTTTCCGCTGGACGAACTTGGGGCCCCGGACTTCGGGCGCTCGGTTTTGGGCGCGGCTTTGCCCGCGGCCTAGTTTTGGCACACAGAGGGGCCACGCAAAGTTTCGCCCCATTCCGAGTCCGGCGGATGAACTTCGCCAGCCCAACGCCCCAAGGCTATAGCCCATCGTTTTTTGGGCATTTTTCCGCTGGACGAACTTCGGCCCCCGGACTTCCGGCGCTCGTTTTTGGGCGCGGCTTTGCCCGCGGCCTATTTTTGGCACACGGAGAGGGCACGCAAAGTTTCGCCCCATTCCGAGTCCGGCGGACGAACTTCGCCAGCCCCACGCCCCAAGGCTATAGCCCACCCGTTTTTTGGGCATTTTTCCGATGGACGAACTTGGGGCCCCGGACTTCTGGCCCTCGTTTTAGGGCGCGGCTTTGCCCGCGGCCTATTTTTGGCACACGGATCGGACACGCAAAGTTTCGCCCCATTCCGAGTCCGGCGGACGAACTTCGCCAGCCCCACGCCCCAAGGCTATAGCCCACCCGTTTTTTGGGCATTTTTCCGCTGGACGAACTTGGGGCCCCGGACTTCGGGCGCTCGTTTTTGGGCGCGGCTTTGCCCGCGGCCTATTTTTGGCACACGGAGGGGGCACGCAAAGTTTAGCCCCATTCCGAGTCTGGCGGACAAACTTCGCCAGCCCCACGCCCCAAGGCTATAGCCCATCGTTTTTTGGGCATTTTTCCGCTGGACGAACTCTGGGCCCCGGACTTCGGGCACTCGTTTTTGGGCGCGGCTTTGCCCGCGGCCTATTTTTGGCACATGGAGGGGGCACGCAAAGTTTAGCCCCATTCCGAGTCTGGCGGACAAACTTCGCAAGCCCCACGCCCCAAGGCTATAGCCCACCCGTTTTTTGGGCATTTTTCCGCTGGACGAACTTCGGGCCCCGGACTTCGGGCGCTCGTTTTTGGGCGCGGATTTGCCCGCGGCCTATTTTTGGCACACAGAGGGGGCACGCAAAGTTTCGTCCCATTCCGAGTCCGGCGGACGAACTTCGCCCACGCCACGCCCCAAGGCTATAGGTCATCGTTTTTTGGGCATTTTTCCGCTGGACGAACTTGGGGCCCCGGACTTCGGGCGCTCGTTTTTGGGCGCGGCTTTGCGCGCTTTCTATTTTTGGCACACGGAGGGGGCACGCAAAGTTTCTCCCCATTCCGAGTCCGGCGGACAAACTTCGCCAGCCCCACGCCCCAAGGCTATAGCCCACCCGTTTTTTGGGCATTTTTCCGCTGGACGAACTTCGGGCCCCGGACTTCGGGTGCTCGTTTTTGGGCGCGGATTTGCCCGCGGCCTATTTTTGGCACACAGAGGGGGCACGCAAAGTTTCGTCCCATTCCGAGTCCGGCGGACGAACTTCGCCCGCCCCACGCCCCAAGGCTATAGGTCATCGTTTTTTGGGCATTTTTCCGCTGGACGAACTTGGGGCCCCGGACTTCGGGCGCTCGTTTTTGGGCGCGGCTTTTCGCGCTTTCTATTTTTGGCACACGGAGGGGGCACGCAAAGTTTCGCCCCATTCCGAGTCCGGCGGACGAACTTCGCCAGCCCCACGCCCGAAGGCTATAGCCCAACTTTTTTTGGGCATTTTTCCGCTGGACGAACTTGGGGCCCCGGACTTCGGGCGCTCGTTTTTGGGCGCGGCTTTGTCCGCGGCCAATTTTTGGCACACGGAGGGGGCACGCAAAGTTTCGCCCCATTCCGAGTCCGGCGGACGAACTTCGCCAGCCCCACGCCCGAAGGCCATAGCCCACCCGTGTTTTGGGCATTTTTCCGCTGGACGAACTTGGGACCCCGGACTTTGGGCACTCGTTTTTGGCCGCGGCTTTGCCCGTGGCTTTGCCCGTGGCCTATTTTTCGCACACGGAGGGGGCACGCAAAGTTTTGCCCCATTCCGAGTCCGGCGGACGAACTTCGCCAGCCCCACGCCCCAAGGCTATAGCCCATCGATTTTTGGGCATTTTTCCGCTGGACGAACTTGGGGCACCGGACTTCGGGCGCTCGTTTTTGGGCGCGGCTTTGCCCGCAGCCAATTTTTGGCACACAGAGGGGGCACGCAAAGTTTCGGCCCATTCCGAGTCCGGCGGACGAACTTCGCCAGCCCCACGCCCCAAGGCTATAGCCCACCCGTTTTTTGGGCATTTTTCCGCTGGACGAACTTGGGGCCCCGGACTTCGGGCGCTCGTTTTTGGGCGCGGCTGTGCCCGCGGCCTATTTTTGGCACACGGAGGGGGCACGCAAAGTTTTGCCCCATTCCGAGTCTGGCGGACGAACTTCGCCAGCCCCACACCCAGGGGCTATAGCCCATCGTTTTTTGGGCATTTTTCCGCTGGACGAACTTGGGGCCCCGGACTTCGGGCGCTCGTTTTTGGGCGCGGCTTTGCCCGCGGCCTATTTTTGGTGCACGGAGGGGGCACGCAAAGTTTCGCCCCATTCCGAGTCCGGCGGACGAACTTCGCCAGCCCCACGCCCAGGGGCAATAGCCCATCGTTTTTTGGGCATTTTTCCGCAGGACGAACTTGGGGCCCCGGACTTCGGGCGCTCGTTTTTGGACGCGGCTTTGCCTGCGGCCTATTTTTGGCACACGGAGGGGGCAGGCAAAGTTTCGCCCCATTCCGATTTCGGTGGACGAACTTCGCCAGCCCCACGCCCCAAGGCTATAGCCCACCCGTTTTTTGGGCATTTTTCCGCTGGACGAACTTGGGGCCCCGGACTTCGGGCACTCGTTTTTGGGCGCGGCTTTGCCCGTGGCCTATTTTTGGCACACGGTGGGGGCACGCAAAGTTTCGCCCCTTCTGAGTCCAGCGGACGAACTTCGCCAGCCCCACGCCCCAAGGCTATAGCCCATCGTTTTTTGGGCATTTTTCCGCTGGACGAACTTGGGGCCCCGGACTTCGGGCACTCGTTTTTGGGCGCGGCTTTTCCCGCGGCCTATTTTCGGCACACGGAGGGGGTACGCAAAGTTTCGCCCCATTCCGAGTCCGGTGGACGAACTTCGCCAGCCCCATGCCCCAAGGCTATAGCCCACCCGTTTTTTGGGCATTTTTCCGCTGGACGAACTTGGGGCCCCGGACTTCGGGCGCTCGTTTTTGGGCGCGGCTTTGCCCGCGGCCTATTTTTGGCACACGGAGGGGGCACGCAAAGTTTCGCCCCATTCCGAGTCCGGCGGATGAACTTCGCCAGCCCCACGCCCCAAGGCTGTAGCCCATCGTTTTTTGGGCATTTTTCCGCTGGACGAACTTGGGGCCCCGGACTTCGGGCGCTCGGTTTTGGGCACGGCTTTGCCCACGGCCTATTTTTGGCACACGGAGGGGGCACGCAAAGTTTCGCCCCATTCCGAGTCCGGCGGACGAACTTCGCCAGCCCCACGCCCCAAGGCTATAGCCCACCCGTTTTTTGAGCATTTTTCCGCTGGACGAACTTGGGGCCCAGGACTTCGGGGGCTCATTTTTGGGCGCGGCTTTGCCCGCGGCCTATTTTTGGCACATGGAGGGGGCACGCAAAGTTTCGTCCCATTCCGAGTCCGGCGGACGAACTTCGCCAGCCCCGCATTTTTCTGCTGGACGAACTTGGGGCCCCGGACTTCGGGCGCTCGTTTTTTGGCGCGGCTTTGACCGCGGCCTATTTTTGGCACATGGAGTGGGCACGCAAAGTTTCGCCCCATTCCGAGTCCGGCGGACGAACTTCGCCTGCCCCACGCCCCAAGGCTTCAGCCCACCCGTTTTTTGGGCATTTTTCCGCTGGACGAACTTGGGGCCCCGGACTTCGGGCGCTCGTTTTTGGGCGCGGCTTGTCCGCGGCCTATTTTTGGCACACGGAGGGGGCACGCAAAGTTTCGCCCCATTCCGAGTCCGGCGGACGAACTTCGCCAGCCCCACGCCCGAAGGCTATAGCCCATCGATTTTTGGGCATTTTTCCGCTGGACGAACTTGGGGCACCGGACTTCGGGCACTCGTTTTTGGGCGCGGCTTTGCCCGTAGCCAATTTTTGGCACACGAAGGGGGCACACAAAGTTTCGGCCCATTCCGAGTCCGGCGGACGAACTTCGCCAGCCCCACGCCCCAAGGCTATAGCCCACCCGTTTTTTGGGCATTTTTCCGCTGGACGAACTTGGGGCCCCGGACTTCGGGCGCTCGTTTTTGGGCGCGGCTTTGCCCACGGCCTATTTTTGGCACACGGAGGGGGCACGCAAAGTTTCGCCCCATTCCGAGTCCGGCAGACGAACTTCGCCAGCCCCACGCCCAGGGGCTATAGCCCATCGTTTTTTGGGCATTTTTCCGCTGGACGAACTTGGGGCCCCGGACTTCGGGCGCTCGTTTTTGGACGCGGCTTTGCCCGCGGCCTATTTTTGGCACATGGAGGGGGCAGGCAAAGTTTCACCCCAATCCGATTTCAGTGGACGAACTTCGCCAGCCCCACGCCCCAAGGCTATAGCCCAACTTTTTTTGGGCATTTTTCCGCTGGACGAACTTGGGGCCCCGGACTTCGGGCGCTCGTTTTTGGGTGCGGCTTTGTCCGCGGCCAATTTTTGGCACACGAAGGGGGCACGCAAAGTTTCGCCCCATTCCGAGTCCGGCGGACGAACTTCGCCAGCCCCACGCCCGAAGGCCATACCCCACCCGTGTTTTGGGCATTTTTCCGCTCGACGAACTTGGGGCCCCGGACTTCGGCCACTCGTTTTTGGGCGCGGCTTTGCCCGTGGCCTATTTTTGGCACACGGAGGGGGCACGCAAAGTTTCGCCCCTTCTGAGTCCGGCGGACAAACTTCGCCAGCCCCACGCCCCAAGGCTATAGCCCATCGTTTTTTTGGCATTTTTCCGCTGGACGAACTTGGGGCCCCGGACTTCGGGCACTCGTTTTTGGGCGCGGCTTTTCCCGCGGCCTATTTTTGGCACACGGAGGGGGCACGCAAAGTTTCGCCCCATTCCGAGTCCGGTGGACGAACTTCGCCAGCCCCATGCCCCAAGGCTATAGCCCACCCGTTTTTTGGGCATTTTTCCGCTGGACGAACTTGGGGCCCCGGACTTCGGGCACTCGTTTTTGGGCGCGGCTTTGCCCGCGGCCTATTTTTGGCACACGGAGGGGGCACGCAAAGTTTCGCCCCATTCCGAGTCCGGCGGATGAACTTCGCCAGCCCCACGCCCCAAGGCTATAGCCCATCATTTTTTGGGCATTTTTCCGCTGGACGAACTTGGGGCCCCGGACTTCGGTCGCTCGGTTTTGGGCGCGGCTTTGCCCGCGGCCTATTTTTGGCACACGGAGGGGGCACGCAAAGTTTCGCCCCATTCCAAGTCCGGCGGACGAACTTCGCCAGCCCCACGCCCCAAGGCTATAGCCCACCCGTTTTTTGAGCATTTTTCCGCTGGACGAACTTGGGGCCCAGGACTTCGGGGGCTCGTTTTTGGGCGCGGCTTTGCCCGCGGCCTATTTTTGGCACACGGAGGGGGCACGGAAAGTTTCGCCCCATTCTGAGTCCGGCGGATGAACTTCGCCAGCCCCACGCCCCAAGGCTATAGCCCATCGTTTTTTGGGCATTTTTCCGATGGACGAACTTGGGGCCCCGGGCTTCGCGGGCTCGTTTTTGGGCGCGGCTTTGCCCGTGGCCTATTTTTGGCACACGGAGGGGGCACGCAAAGTTTCGCCCCATTCCGAGTCCGGCGGACGAACTTCGCCAGCCCCACGCCCCAAGGCTATAGCCCATCGATTTTTGGGCATTTTTCCGCTGGACGAACTTGGGGCACCGGACTTCGGGCGCTCGTTTTTGGGCGCGGCTTTGCCCGCAGCCAATTTTTGGCACACGGAGGGGGCACGCAAAGTTTCGGCCCATTCCGAGTCCGGCGGACGAACTTCGCCAGCCCCACGCCCCAAGGCTATAGCCCACCCGTTTTTTTGGGCATTTTTCCGCTGGACGAACTTGGGGCCCCGGACTTCGGGCACTCGTTTTTGGGCGCGGCTGTGCCCGCGGCCTATTTTTGGCACACGGAGGGGGCACGCAAAGTTTTGCCCCATTCCGAGTCCGGCGGACGAACTTCGCCAGCCCCACGCCCCAAGGCTATAGCCCATCGTTTTTTGGGCATTTTTCCGCTGGACGAACTTGGGGCCCCGGACTTCGGGCGCTCGTTTTTGGGCGCGGCTATTCCGCGGCCTATTTTTGGCACACGGAGGGGGCACGCAAAGTTTCGCCCCATTCCGAGTCCGGCGGACGAACTTCGCCAGCCCCACGCCCGAAGGCTATAGCCCATCGATTTTTGGGCATTTTTCCGCTGGACGAACTTGGGGCACCGGACTTCGGGCACTCGTTTTTGGGCGCGGCTTTGCCCGTAGCCAATTTTTGGCACACTGAGGGGGCACACAAAGTTTCGGCCCATTCCGAGTCCGGCGGACGAACTTCGCCAGCCCCACGCCCCAAGGCTATAGCCCACCCGTTTTTTGGGCATTTTTCCGCTGGACGAACTTGGGGCCCCGGACTTCGGGCGCTCGTTTTTGGGCGCGGCTTTGCCCACGGCCTATTTTTGGCGCACGGAGGGGGCACGCAAAGTTTCGCCCCATTCCGAGTCCGGCGGACGAACTTCGCCAGCCCCACGCCCAGGGGCTATAGCCCATCGTTTTTTGGGCATTTTTCCGCTGGACGAACTTGGGGCCCCGGACTTCGGGCGCTCGTTTTTGGACGCGGCTTTGCCCGCGGCCTATTTTTGGCACATGGAGGGGGCAGGCAAAGTTTCACCCCAATCCGATTTTGGTGGACGAACTTCGCCAGCCCCACGCCCCAAGGCTATAGCCCACCCGTTTTTTGGGCATTTTTCCGCTGGACGAACTTGGCGCCCCGGACTTCGGGCACTCGTTTTTGGGCGCGGCATTGCCCACGGCCTATTTTTGGCACACGGTGGGGGCACGCAAAGTTTCGCCCCATTCGGAGCCCGGCGGGCGAACTTCGCCAGCCCCACGCCCCAAGGCTATTGCCCACCGTTTTTTGGGCATTTTTCCACTGGACGAACTTGGGGCCCCGGACTTCGGCCGCTCTTTTTTGGGCGCGGCTTTGCCCGCGGCCTATTTTTGGCACACGGTGGGGGCACGCAAAGTTTCGCCCCATTCGGAGTCCGGCGGGCGAACTTCGCCAGCCGCACGCCCCAAGGCTATTGCCCATCGTTTTTTGGGCATTTTTCCGCTGGACGAACTTGGGGCCCCGGGCTTCGGGCGCTCGTTTTTGGGCGCGGCTTTGCCCGCGGCCTATTTTTGGCACACGGAGGGGGCACGTAAAGTTTCGCCCCATTCCGAGTCCGGCGGACGAACTTCGCCAGCCCCACGCCCCAAGGCTATAGCCCACCCGTTTTTTGGGCATTTTTCCCCTGGACGAACTTGGGACCCCAGACTTCGGGTGCTCGTTTTTGGGTACGGCTTTGCCCGTGGCCTATTTTTGGCACACGGAGGGGGCACGCAAAGTTTCGCCCCGTTCCGAGTCCGGCAGACGAACTTCGCCAGCCCCACGTCCCAAGGCTATAGCCCATCGTTTTTTGGGCATTTTTCCGCTGGACGAACTTGGGGCCCCGGACTTCGGGCACTCGTTTTTGGGCAGGGCTTTGCCCGTGGCCTATTTTTGGCACACGGAGGGGGCACGCAAAGTTTCGCCCCATTCCGAGTCCGGCGGACGAACTTCGCCAGCCCCACGACCCAAGACCATAGCCCATCGTTTTTTGGGCATTTTTCCGCTGGACGAACTTGGGGCCCCGGACTTCGGGCGCGGCTTTGCCCGCGGCCTATTTTTGGCACACGGAGGGGGCACGCAAAGTTTCGCCCCATTCCGAGTCCGGCGGACGAACTTCGCCAGCCCCACGCCCCAAGGCTATAGCCCACCGTTTTTTGGGCATTTTTCCGCTGGACGAACTTGGGGCCCCCGACTTCGGGTGCTCGTTTTTGGGCGCGGCTTTGCCCGCGGCCTATTTTTGGCACACGGAGCGGGCACGCAAAGTTTTGCCCCATTCCGAGACCGGCGGACGAACTTCGCCAGCCCCACGCCCCAAGGCTATAGCCCACCCGTTTTTTGGGCATTTTTCCGCTGGACGAACTTGGGGCCCCGACTTCGGGCTCTCATTTTTGGGCGCGGCTTTTCCCGCGGCCTATTTTTGGCACATGGAGGGGGCACGCAAAATTTCGCCCCATTCCGAGTCCGGTGGACGAACTTCGCCAGCCCAACGCCCCAAGGCTATAGCCCATCGTTTTTTGGGCATTTTTCCGCTGGACGAACTTGGGGCCCCGACTTCGGGCGCTCATTTTTGGGCGCGGCTTTTCCCGCGGCCTATTTTTGGCACATGGAGGGGGCACGCAAAATTTCGCCCCATTCCGAGTCCGGCGGACGAACTTCGCCAGCCCCACGCCCCAAGGCTATAGCCCATCGTTTTTTTGGCATTTTTCCGCTGGACGAACTTGGGGCCCCGGACTTCGGGCGCTCGTTTTTGGGCGCGGCTTTGCCTGCGGCCTATTTTTGGCACACGGAGGGGGCACGCAAAGTTTCGCCCCATTCCGAGTCCGGCGGACGAACTTCGCCAGCCCCACGCCCCAAGGTTATAGCCCACCCGTTTTTTGGGCATTTTTCCGCTGGACGAACTTGGGGCCGCAGACTTCGGGCGCTCGTTTTTGGGCGCGGCTTTACCCGCGGCCTATTTTTGGCACACGGAGGGGGCACGCAAAGTTTCGCCCCATTCCGAGTCCGGCGGACGAACTTCGCCAGCCCCACGCCCCAAGGCTACAGCCCATCGTTTTTTGGGCATTTTTCCGCTGGACGAACTTGGGACCCCGGACTTCGGGCACTCGTTTTTGGGCGCGGCTTTCCCCGTGGCCTATTTTTGGTACACGGAGGGGGCACGCAAAGTTTCGCCCCATTCCGAGTCCGGCGGATGAACTTCGCCAGCGCCACGCCCCAAGGCTATAGCCCATCGTTTTTTGGGCATTTTTCCGCTGGACGAACTTGGGGCCCCGGACTTCGGGCACTCGTTTTTGGGCGCGGCCTTGCCCGCGGCCTATTTTTGGCACACGGAGTGGGCACGCCAAGTTTCGGTCCATTCCGAGTCCGGCGGACGAACTTCGCCAGCCCCATGCCCCAAGGCTATAGCCCATCGTTTTTTGGGCATTTTTCCGCTGGACGAACTTGGGGCCCCGGACTTCGGGTGCTCATTTTTGGGCGCGGCTTTGGCCGCGGCCTATTTTTGGCACACGGAGGGGGCACGCAAAGTTTCGCCCCATTCCGAGTCCGGCTGACGAACTTCGCCAGCCCCACGCCCCAAGGCTATAACCCACCCGTTTTTTGGGTATTTTTCCGCTGGACGAACTTGGGGCCTCGGACTTCTGGCGCGGTTTTGCCCGCGGCCTATTTTTGGTACCCGGAGGGGGCACGCTAAGTTTTACCCCATTCCGAGTCCGGGGGACGAACTTCGCCAGCCCCACGCCCCAAGGCTATAGCCCATCGTTTTTTGGGCATTTTTCCGCTGGACGAACTTGGGGCCCCGGACTTCGGGCGCTCGTTTTTGGGCGCGGCTTTGCCCGCGGCCTATGTTTGGCACACGGAGGGGGCACGCAAAGTTTCGCCCCATTCCGAGTCCGGCGGACGAACTTCGCCAGCCCCACACCCCAAGGCTATAGCCCATCGTTTTTTGGGCATTTTTCCGCTGGACGAACTTAGGGCCCCGGACTTCGGGCGCTCGTTTTTGGGCGCGGCTTTTCCTGCGGCCTATTTTTGGCACACGGAGGGGGCACGCAAAGTGTCGCCCCATTCCGAGTCCGGCGGACGAACTTCTCCAGCCCAACGCCCCAAGGTTATAGCCCACCCGTTTTTTGGGCATTTTTCCGCTGGACGAACTTGGGGCCCCGGACTTCGGGCGCTCGTTTTTGGGCGCGGCTTTGCCCGCGGCCTATTTTTGGCACGCGGAGGGGGCACGCAAAGTTTCGCCCCATTCCGAGTCCGGCGGACGAACTTCGCCAGCCCCACGCCCCAAGGCTATAGCCCATCGTTTTTTGGGCATTTTTCCGCTGGACGAACTTGGGACCCCGGACTTCGGGCACTCGTTTTTGGGCGTGGCTTTCCCCGTGGCCTATTTTTGGAACACGGAGGGGGCACGCAAACTTTCGCCCCATTCCGAGTCCGGCGGATGAACTTCGCCAGTGCCACGCCCCAAGGCTATAGCCCATCGTTTTTTGGGCATTTTTCCGCTGGACGAACTTGGGGCCCCGGACTTCGGGCGCTCGTTTTTGGGCGCGGCTTTGCCCGCGGCCTATTTTTTGCACACGGAGGGGGCACGCAAAGTTTCGCCCCATTCCGAGTCCGGCTGACGAACTTCGCCAGCCCCACGCCCCAAGGCTATAGCCCACCCGTTTTTTGGGCATTTTTCCGCTGGACGAACTTGGGGCCCCGGACTTCGGGCGCGGTTTTGTCCGCGGCCTATTTTTGGCACCCGGAGGGGGCACGCAAAGTTTCGCCCCATTTCGAGTCCGGTGGACGAACTTCGCCAGCCCCACGCCCCAAGGCTATAGCCCATCGTTTTTTGGGCATTTTTCCGCTGGATGAACTTGGGGCCCCGGACTTCGGGCACTCGTTTTTGGGCGCGGCTTTTCCCGCGGCCTATTTTTGGCACACGGAGGGGGCACGCAAAATTTCGCCCCATTCCGAGTCCGGCGGACGAACTTCGCCAGCCCCCCGCCCCAAGGCTATAGCCCATCGTTTTTTGGGCATTTTTCCGCTGGACGAACTGGGGCCCCAGAATTCGAGCGCTCGTTTTTGGGCGCGACTTTGCCCGCGGCCTATTTTTGGCACACGGAGGGGGCACGCAAAGTTTCGCCCCATTCCGAGTCCGGCGGACGAACTTCGCCAGCCCCACGCCCCAAGGCTATAGCCCATCGTTTTTTGGGCATTTCTCCGCTGGACGAACTTGGGGCCCCGGACTTCGGGCGCTCGTTTTTGGGCGCGGCTTTGCCTGCGGCCTGTTTTTGGCACACGGAGTGGGCACGCAAAGTTTCGCCCCATTCCGAGTCCGGCGGACGAACTTCGCCAGCCCCACGCCCCAAGGTTATAGCCCACCCGTTGTTTGGGCATTTTTCCGCTGGACGAACTTGGGGCCCCGGACTTCGGGCGCTCGTTTTTGGGCGCGGCTTTGCCCACGGCCTATTTTTGGCACACGGAGGGGGCACGCAAAGTTTCGTCCCATTCCGAGTCCGGCGGATGAACTTCGCCAGCCCCACGGCCCAAGGCTATAGCCCATCGTTTTTTGGGCATTTTTCCGCTGGACGAACTTGGGGCCCCGGACTTCGGGCACTCGTTTTTGGGCGTGGCTTTCCCCGTGGCCTATTTTTGGTACACGGAGGGGGCACGCAAAGTTTCGCCCCATTCCGAGTCCGGCGGACGAACATCACCAGCCCCACGCCCCAAGGCTATAGCCCACCCGTTTTTTGGGCATTTTTCCGCTGGACGAACTTGGGGCCCCGGACTTCGGGCGCTCGTTTTTGGGCGCGGCTTTGCCCGCGGCCTATTTTTGGCACACGGAGGGGGCACGCAAAGTTTTTCCCCATTCGGAGTCCGGCTGACGAACTTCGCCAGCCCCACGCCCCAAGGCTATAGCCCACGCGTTTTTTGGGCATTTTTCCGCTGGACGAACTTGGGGCCCCGGACTTCGGGCGCGGTTTTGCTCGCGGCCTATTTTTGGCACCCGGAGGGGGCACGCACAGTTTCGCCCCAGTCCGAGTCCGGTGGACGAACTTCGCCAGCCCCACGCCCCAAGGCTATAGCCCATCGTTTTTTGGGCATTTTTTCGCTGGATGAACTTGGGGCCCCGGACTTCGGGCACTCGTTTTTGGGCGCGGCTTTTCCCGCGGCCTATTTTTGGCACACGGAGGGGGCACGCAAAGTTTTTCCCCATTCGGAGTCCGGCTGACGAACTTCGCCAGCCCCACGCGTTTTTTGGGCATTTTTCCGCTGGACGAACTTGGGGCCCCGGACTTCGGGCGCGGTTTTGCCCGCGGCCTATTTTTGGCACCCGGTGGGGGCACGCAAAGTTTCGCCCCATTCCGAGTCCGGTGGACGAACTTCGCCAGCCCCACGCCCCAAGGCTATAGCCCATCGTTTTTTGGGCATTTTTCCGCTGGATGAACTTGGGGCCCCGGACTTCGGGCACTCGTTTTTGGGCGCGGCTTTTCCCGCGGCCTATTTTTGGCACACGGAGGGGGCACGCAAAATTTCGCCCCATTCCGAGTCCGGCGGACGAAGTTCGCCAGCCCCACGCCCCAAGGCTATAGCCCATCGTTTTTTGGGCATTTTTCCGCTGGACGAACTGGGGCCCCGGACTTCGGGCGCTCGTTTTTGGGCGCGGCTTTGCCCGCGGCCTATTTTTGGCACACGGAGGGGGCACACAAAGTTTCGCCCCATTCCGAGTCCGGCGGACGAACTTCGCCAGCCCCACGCCCCAAGGCTATAGCCCATCGTTTTTTGGGAATTTTTCCGCTGGACGAACTTGGGGCCCCGGACTTTGGGCGCTCGTTTTTGGGCGCGGCTTTTCCTGCGGCCTATTTTTGGCACACGGAGGGGGTACGCAAAGTTTCGCCCCATTCCGAGTCCGGCGGACGAACTTCGCCGGCCCCACGCCCCAAGGTTATAGCCCACCCGTTTTTTGGGCATTTTTCCGCTGGACGAACTTGGGGCCCCGGACTTCGGGCGCTCGTTTTTGGGCGCGGCTTTGCCCGCGGCCTATTTTTGGCACACGGAGGGGGCACGCAAAGTTTCGTCCATTCCGAGTCCGGCGGACGAACTTCGCCAGCCCCATGCCCCAAGGCTATAGCCCATCGTTTTTTGGGCATTTTTCCGCTGGACGAACTTGGGGCCCCGGACTTCGGGTGCTCGTTTTTGGGCGCGGCTTTGCCCGCGGCCTATTTTTGGCACACGGAGGGGGCACGCAAAGTTTTTCCCCATTCGGAGTCCGGCTGACGAACTTCGCCAGCCCCACGCCCCAAGGCTATAGCCCACGCGTTTTTTGGGCATTTTTCCGCTGGACGAACTTGGGCTCCCGGACTTCGGGCGCGGTTTTGCTCGCGGCCTATTTTTGGCACCCGGAGGGGGCACGCACAGTTTCGCCCCAGTCCGAGTCCGGTGGACGAACTTCGCCAGCCCCACGCCCCAAGGCTATAGCCCATCGTTTTTTGGGCATTTTTTCGCTGGACGAACTTGGGGCCCCGGACTTCGGGCGCTCGTTTTTGGGCGCGGCTTGTCCGCGGCCTATTTTTGGCACACGGAGGGGGCACGCAAAGTTTCGCCCCATTCCGAGTCCGGCGGACGAACTTCGCCAGCCCCACGCCCGAAGGCTATAGCCCATCGATTTTTGGGCATTTTTCCGCTGGACGAACTTGGGGCACCGGACTTCGGGCACTCGTTTTTGGGCGCGGCTTTGCCCGTAGCCAATTTTTGGCACACGGAGGGGGCACACAAAGTTTCGGCCCATTCCGAGTCCGGCGGACGAACTTCGCCAGCCCCACGCCCCAAGGCTATAGCCCACCCGTTTTTTGGGCATTTTTCCGCTAGACGAACTTGGGGCCCCGGACTTCGGGCGCTCGTTTTTGGGCGCGGCTTTGCCCACGGCCTATTTTTGGCGCACGGAGGGGGCACGCAAAGTTTCGCCCCATTCCGAGTCCGGCGGACGAACTTCGCCAGCCCCACGCCCAGGGGCTATAGCCCATCGTTTTTTGGGCATTTTTCCGCTGGACGAACTTGGGGCCCCGGACTTCGGGCGCTCGTTTTTTGACGCGGCTTTGCCCGCGGCCTATTTTTGGCACATGGAGGGGGCAGGCAAAGTTTCACCCCAATCCGATTTCGGTGGACGAACTTCGCCAGCCCCACGCCCCAAGGCTATAGCCCACCCGTTTTTTGGGCATTTTTCCGCTGGACGAACTTGGGGCCCCGGGCTTCGGGCACTCGTTTTTGGGCGCGGCATTGCCCACGGCCTATTTTTGGCACACGGTGGGGGCACGCAAAGTTTCGCCCCATTCGGAGCCCGGCGGGCGAACTTCGCCAGCCCCACGCCCCAAGGCTATTGCCCACCGTTTTTTGGGCATTTTTCCACTGGACGAACTTGGGGCCCCGGACTTCGGGCGCTCGTTTTTGGGCGCGGCTTTGCCCGCGGCCTATTTTTGGCACACGGTGGGGGCACGCAAAGTTTCGCCCCATTCGGAGTCCGGCGGGCGAACTTCGCCGGCCGCACGCCCCAAGGCTATTGCCCATCGTTTTTTGGGCATTTTTCCGCTGGACGAACTTGGGGCCCCGGGCTTCGGGCGCTCGTTTTCGGGCGCGGCTTTGTCCGCGGCCTATTTTTGGCACACGGAGGGGGCACGCAAAGTTTCGCCCCATTCCGAGTCCGGCGGACGAACTTCGCCAGCCCCACGCCCCAAGGCTATAGCCCACCCGTTTTTTGGGCATTTTTCCCCTGGACGAACTTGGGACCCCAGACTTCGGGTGCTCGTTTTTGGGTGCGGCTTTGCCCGCGGCCTATTTTTGGCACACGGTGGGGGCACGCAAAGTTTCGCCCCATTCGGAGTCCGGCGGGCGAACTTCGCCGGCCGCACGCCCCAAGGCTATTGCCCATCGTTTTTTGGGCATTTTTCCGCTGGACGAACTTGGGGCCCCGGGCTTCGGGCGCTCGTTTTTGGGCGCGGCTTTGCCCGCGGCCTATTTTTGGCACACGGAGGGGGCACACAAAGTTTCGCCCCATTCCGAGTCCGGCGGACGAACTTCGCCAGCCCCACGCCCCAAGGCTATAGCCCATCGTTTTTTGGGCATTTTTCCGCTGGACGAACTTGGGGCCCCGGACTTCGGGTGCTCGTTTTTGGGCGCGGCTTTGCCTGCGGCCTGTTTTTGGCACATGGAGTGGGCACGCAAAGTTTCGCCCCATTCCGAGTCCGGCGGACGAACTTCGCCAGCCCCACGCCCCAAGGTTATAGCCAACCCGTTGTTTGGGCATTTTTCCGCTGGACGAACTTGGGGCCCCGGACTTCGGGCGCTCGTTTTTGGGCGCGGCTTTGTCCGCGGCCTATTTTTGGCACACGGAGGGGGCACGCAAAGTTTCGTCCCATTCCGAGTCCGGCGGATGAACTTCGCCAGCCCCACGGCCCAAGGCTATAGCCCATCGTTTTTTGGGCATTTTTCCGCTGGACGAACTTGGGGCCCCGGACTTCGGGCACTCGTTTTTGGGCGTGGCTTTCCCCGTGGCCTATTTTTGGTACACGGAGGGGGCACGCAAAGTTTCGCCCCATTCCGAGTCCGGCGGACGAACTTCACCAGCCCCACGCCCCAAGGCTATAGCCCACCCGTTTTTTGGGCATTTTTCCGCTGGACGAACTTGGGGCCCCGGACTTCGGGCGCTCGTTTTTGGGCGCGGCTTTGCCCGCGGCCTATTTTTGGCACACGGAGGGGGCACGCAAAGTTTTTCCCCATTCGGAGTCCGGCTGACGAACTTCGCCAGCCCCACGCCCCAAGGCTATAGCCCACGCGTTTTTTGGGCATTTTTCCGCTGGACGAACTTGGGCTCCCGGACTTCGGGCGCGGTTTTGCTCGCGGCCTATTTTTGGCACCCGGAGGGGGCACGCACAGTTTCGCCCCAGTCCGAGTCCGGTGGACGAACTTCGCCAGCCCCACGCCCCAAGGCTATAGCCCATCGTTTTTTGGGCATTTTTTCGCTGGATGAACTTGGGGCCCCGGACTTCGGGCACTCGTTTTTGGGCGCGGCTTTTCCCGCGGCCTATTTTTGGCACACGGAGGGGGCACGCAAAGTTTTTCCCCATTCGGAGTCCGCCTGACGAACTTCGCCAGCCCCACGCCCCAAGGCTATAGCCCACGCGTTTTTTGGGCATTTTTCCGCTGGACGAACTTGGGGCCCCGGACTTCGGGCGCGGTTTTGCCCGCGGCCTATTTTTGGCACCCGGAGGGGGCACGCAAAGTTTCGCCCCATTCCGAGTCCGGTGGACGAACTTCGCCAGCCCCACGCCCCAAGGCTATAGCCCATCGTTTTTTGGGCATTTTTCCGCTGGATGAACTTGGGGCCCCGGACTTCGGGCACTCGTTTTTGGGCGCGGCTTTTCCTGCGGCCTATTTTTGGCACACGGAGGGGGCACGCAAAGTTTCGCCCCATTCCGAGTCCGGCGGACGAACTTCGCCAGCCCCACGCCCCAAGGTTATAGCCCACCCGTTTTTTGGGCATTTTTCCGCTGGACGAACTTGGGGCCCCAGACTTCGGGCGCTCGTTTTTGGGCGCGGCTTTGCCCGCGGCCTATTTTTGGCACACGGAGGGGGCACGCAAAGTTTCGTCCATTCCGAGTCCGGCGGACGAACTTCGCCAGCCCCATGCCCCAAGGCTATAGCCCATCGTTTTTTGGGCATTTTTCCGCTGGACGAACTTGGGGCCCCGGACTTCGGGTGCTCGTTTTTGGGCGCGGCTTTGCCCGCGGCCTATTTTTGGCACACGGAGGGGGCACGCAAAGTTTTTCCCCATTCGGAGTCCGGCTGACGAACTTCGCCAGCCCCACGCCCCAAGGCTATAGCCCACGCGTTTTTTGGGCATTTTTCTGCTGGACGAACTTGGGGCCCCGGACTTCGGGCGCGGTTTTGCTCGCGGCCTATTTTTGGCACCCGGAGGGGGCACGCACAGTTTCGCCCCAGTCCGAGTCCGGTGGACGAACTTCGCCAGCCCCACGCCCCAAGGCTATAGCCCATCGTTTTTTGGGCATTTTTTCGCTGGACGAACTTGGGGCCCCGGACTTCGGGCGCTCGTTTTTGGGCGCGGCTTTTCCCGCGGCCTATTTTTGGCACACAGAGGGGGCACGCAAAGTTTCGCCCCATTCCGAGTCCGGCGGACGAACTTCGCCAGCCCCACGCCCCAAGGCTATAGCCCATCGTTTTTTGGGAATTTTTCCGCTGGACGAACTTGGGGCCCCGGACTTCGGGAGCTCGTTTTTGGGCGCGGCTTTTCCTGCGGCCTATTTTTGGCACACGGAGGGGGCACGCAAAGTTTCGCCCCATTCCGAGTCCGGCGGACGAACTTCGCCAGCCCCACGCCCCAAGGTTATAGCCCACCCGTTTTTTGGGCATTTTTCCGCTGGACGAACTTGGGGCCCCGGACTTCGGGCGCTCGTTTTTGGGCGCGGCTTTGCCCGCGGCCTATTTTTGGCACACGGAGGGGGCACGCAAAGTTTCGTCCATTCCGAGTCCGGCGGACGAACTTCGCCAGCCCCATGCCCCAAGGCTATAGCCCATCGTTTTTTGGGCATTTTTCCGCTGGACGAACTTGGGGCCCCGGACTTCGGGTGCTCGTTTTTGGGCGCGGCTTTGCCCGCGGCCTATTTTTGGCACACGGAGGGGGCACGCAAAGTTTTTCCCCATTCGGAGTCCGGCTGACGAACTTCGCCAGCCCCACGCCCCAAGGCTATAGCCCACGCGTTTTTTGGGCATTTTTCTGCTGGACGAACTTGGGGCCCCGGACTTCGGGCGCGGTTTTGATTGCGGCCTATTTTTGGCACCCGGAGGGGGCACGCACAGTTTCGCCCCAGTCCGAGTCCGGTGGACGAACTTCGCCAGCCCCACGCCCCAAGGCTATAGCCCATCGTTTTTTGGGCATTTTTTCGCTGGACGAACTTGGGGCCCCGGACTTCGGGCGCTCGTTTTTGGGCGCGGCTTTTCCCGCGGCCTATTTTTGGCACACAGAGGGGGCACGCAAAGTTTCGCCCCATTCCGAGTCCAGCGGACGAACTTCGCCAGCCTCATGCCCCAAGGCTATAGCCCATCGTTTTTTGGGCATTTTTCCGCTGGACGAACTTGGGGCCCCGGACTTCGGGCGCTCATTTTTGGGCGCGGCTTTGCCCGCGGCCTATTTTTGGCACACGGAGGGGGCACGCAAAGTTTCGCCCCATTCCGAGTCCGGCTGACGAACTTCACCAGCCCCACGCCCCAATTCTATAGCCCACCCGTTTTTTGGGCATTTTTCCACTGGACGAACTTGGGGCCCCGGACTTCGGGCGCGGTTTTGCCCGCGTCCTATTTTTGGTACCCGGAGGGGGCACGCAAAGTTTCGCCCCATTCCGAGTCCGGTGGACGAACTTCGCCAGCCCCACGCCCCAAGGCTATAGCCCATCGTTTTTTGGGCATTTTTCCGCTGGATGAACTTGGGGCCCCGGACTTCGGGCACTCGTTTTTGGGCGCGGCTTTTCCTGCGGCCTATTTTTGGCACACGGAGGGGGCACGCAAAGTTTCGCCCCATTCCGAGTCCGGCGGACGAACTTCGCCAGCCCCACGCCCCAAGGTTATAGCCCACCCGTTTTTTGGGCATTTTTCCGCTGGACGAACTTGGGGCCCCAGACTTCGGGCGCTCGTTTTTGGGCGCAGTTTTGCCCGCGGCCTATTTTTGGCACACGGAGGGGGCACGCAAAGTTTCGTCCATTCCGAGTCCGGCGGACGAACTTCGCCAGCCCCATGCCCCAAGGCTATAGCCCATCGTTTTTTGAGCATTTTTCCGCTGGACGAACTTGGGGCCCCGGACTTCGGGTGCTCGTTTTTGGGCGCGGCTTTGCCCGCGGCCTATTTTTGGCACACGGAGGGGGCACGCAAAGTTTTTCCCCATTCGGAGTCCGGCTGACGAACTTCGCCAGCCCCACGCCCCAAGGCTATAGCCCACGCGTTTTTTGGGCATTTTTCTGCTGGACGAACTTGGGGCCCCGGACTTCGGGCGCGGTTTTGCTCGCGGCCTATTTTTGGCACCCGGAGGGGGCACGCACAGTTTCGCCCCAGTCCGAGTCCGGTGGACGAACTTCGCCAGCCCCACGCCCCAAGGCTATAGCCCATCGTTTTTTGGGCATTTTTTCGCTGGACGAACTTGGTGCCCCGGACTTCGGGCGCTCGTTTTTGGGCGCGGCTTTTCCCGCGGCCTATTTTTGGCACACAGAGGGGGCACGCAAAGTTTCGCCCCATTCCGAGTCCGGCGGACGAACTTCGCCAGCCCCACGCCCCAAGGCTATAGCCCATCGTTTTTTGGGAATTTTTCCGCTGGACGAACTTGGGGCCCCGGACTTCGGGCGCTCGTTTTTGGGCGCGGCTTTTCCTGCGGCCTATTTTTGGCACACGGAGGGGGCACGCAAAGTTTCGCCCCATTCCGAGTCCGGCGGACGAACTTCGCCAGCCCCACGCCCCAAGGTTATAGCCCACCCGTTTTTTGGGCATTTTTCCGCTGGACGAACTTGGGGCCCCGGGCTTCGGGCGCTCGTTTTTGGGCGCGGCTTTGCCCGCGGCCTATTTTTGGCACACGGAGGGGGCACGCAAAGTTTCGTCCATTCCGAGTCCGGCGGACGAACTTCGCCAGCCCCATGCCCCAAGGCTATAGCCCATCGTTTTTTGGGCATTTTTCCGCTGGACGAACTTGGGGCCCCGGACTTCGGGTGCTCGTTTTTGGGCGCGGCTTTGCCCGCGGCCTATTTTTGGCACACGGAGGGGGCACGCAAAGTTTTTCCCCATTCGGAGTCCGGCTGACGAACTTCGCCAGCCCCACGCCCCAAGGCTATAGCCCACGCGTTTTTTGGGCATTTTTCTGCTGGACGAACTTGGGGCCCCGGACTTCGGGCGCGGTTTTGCTTGCGGCCTATTTTTGGCACCCGGAGGGGGCACGCACAGTTTCGCCCCAGTCCGAGTCCGGTGGACGAACTTCGCCAGCCCCACGCCCCAAGGCTATAGCCCATCGTTTTTTGGGCATTTTTTCGCTGGACGAACTTGGGGCCCCGGACTTCGGGCGCTCGTTTTTGGGCGCGGCTTTTCCCGCGGCCTATTTTTGGCACACAGAGGGGGCACGCAAAGTTTCGCCCCATTCCGAGTCCAGCGGACGAACTTCGCCAGCCTCATGCCCCAAGGCTATAGCCCATCGTTTTTTGGGCATTTTTCCGCTGGACGAACTTGGGGCCCCGGACTTCGGGCGCTCATTTTTGGGCGCGGCTTTGCCCGCGGCCTATTTTTGGCACACGGAGGGGACACGCAAAGTTTCGCCCCATTCCGAGTCCGGCTGACGAACTTCACCAGCCCCACGCCCCAATTCTATAGCCCACCCGTTTTTTGGGCATTTTTCCGCTGGACGAACTTGGGGCCCCGGACTTCGGGCGCGGTTTTGCCCGCGTCCTATTTTTGGCACCCGGAGGGGGCACGCAAAGTTTCGCCCCATTCCGAGTCCGGTGGACGAACTTCGCCAGCCCCACGCCCCAAGGCTATAGCCCATCGTTTTTTGGGCATTTTTCCGCTGGATGAACTTGGGGCCCCGGACTTCGGGCACTCGTTTTTGGGCGCGGCTTTTCCCGCGGCCTATTTTTGGCACACGGAGGGGGCACGCAAAATTTTGCCCCATTCCGAGTCCGGCGGACGAACTTCGCCAGCCCCACGCCCCAAGGCTATAGCCCATCGTTTTTTGGGCATTTTTCCGCTGGACGAACTGGGGCCCCGGACTTCGGGCGCTCGTTTTTGGGCGCGGCTTTGCCTGCGGCCTATTTTTGGCACACGGAGGGGGTACGCAAAGTTTCGCCCCATTCCGAGTCCGGCGGACGAACTTCGCCAGCCCCACGCCCCAAGGCTATAGCCCATCGTTTTTTGGGAATTTTTCCGCTGGACGAACTTGGGGCCCCGGACTTCGGGCGCTCGTTTTTGGGCGCGGCTTTGCCCGCGGCCTATTTTTGGCACACGGAGGGGGCACGCAAAGTTTCGCCCCATTCCGAGTCCGGCTGACGAACTTCACCAGCCCCACGCCCCAATTCTATAGCCCACCCGTTTTTTGGGCATTTTTCCGCTGGACGAACTTGGGGCCCCGGACTTCGGGCGCGGTTTTGCCCGCGTCCTATTTTTGGCACCCGGAGGGGGCACGCAAAGTTTCGCCCCATTCCGAGTCCGGTGGACGAACTTCGCCAGCCGCACGCCCCAAGGCTATAGCCCATCGTTTTTTGGGCATTTTTCCGCTGGATGAACTTGGGGCCCCGGACTTCGGGCACTCATTTTTGGGCGCGGCTTTTCCCGCGGCCTATTTTTGGCACACGGAGGGGGCACGCAAAATTTCGCCCCATTCCGAGTCCGGCGGACGAAGTTCGCCAGCCCCACGCCCCAAGGCTATAGCCCATCGTTTTTTGGGCATTTTTCCGCTGGACGAACTGGGGCCCCGGACTTCGGGCGCTCGTTTTTGGGCGCGGCTTTGCCTGCGGCCTATTTTTGGCACACGGAGGGGGTACGCAAAGTTTCGCCCCATTCCGAGTCCGGCGGACGAACTTCGCCAGCCCCACGCCCCAAGGCTATAGCCCATCGTTTTTTGGGAATTTTTCCGCTGGACGAACTTGGGGCCCCGGACTTCGGGCGCTCGTTTTTGGGCGCGGCTTTGCCCGCAGCCTATTTTTGGCACACGGAGGGGGCACGCAAAGTTTCGTCCCATTCCGAGTCCGGCGGACGAACTTCGCCAGCCCCACGCCCCAAGGCTATAGCCCATCGTTTTTTTGGCATTTTTCCGCTGGACGAACTTGGGGCCCCGGACTTCGGGCACTCGTTTTTGGGCGTGGCTTTCCCCGTGGCCTATTTTTGGTACACGGAGGGGGCACGCAAAGTTTCGCCCCATTCCGAGTCCGGCGGACGAACTTCGCCAGCCCCACGCCCCAAGGCTATAGCCCATCGTTTTTTGGGCATTTTTCCACTGGACGAACTTGGGCCCCAGACTTCGGGCGCTCGTTTATGGGCGCGACTTTGTCCGCGGCCTATTTTTGGTACACGGATGGGACACGTAAAGTTTCGCCCCATTCCGAGTCCGGCGGACGAACTTCGCCCGCCCCACGCCCCAAGGGTATAGCCCATCGTTTTTTGGGCATTTTTCCGCAGAACGAACTTGGGGCCCCGGACTTCGGGTGCTCGTTTTTGGGCGCGGCTTTGCCCGCGGCCTATTTTTGGCACACGGAGGGGGCACGCAAAGTTTCGCCCAATTCCGAGTCCGGCGGACGAACTTCGCCAGCCCCACGCCCCAAGGCTATAGCCCACCCGTTTTTTGGGCATTTTTCCGCTGGACGAACATGGGGCCCCGGACTTCGGGAGCTATTTTTGGGCGCGGCTTTGCCCGGGGCCTATTTTTGGCACACGGAGGGGGCACGCAAAGTTTTTCCCCATTCGGAGTCCGGCTGACGAACTTCGCCAGCCCCACGCCCCAAGGCTATAGCCCACGCGTTTTTTGGGCATTTTTCCGCTGGACGAACTTGGGGCCCCGGACTTTGGGCGCGGTTTTGCTCGCGGCCTATTTTTGGCACCCGGAGGGGGCACGCACAGTTTCGCCCCAGTCCGAGTCCGGTGGACGAACTTCGCCAGCCCCACGCCCCAAGGCTATAGCCCATCGTTTTTTGGGCATTTTTTCGCTGGATGAACTTGGGGCCCCGGACTTCGGGCGCTCGTTTTTGGGCGCGGCTTTTCCCGCGGCCTATTTTTGGCACACGGAGGGGGCACGCAAAGTTTTTCCCCATTCGGAGTCCGGCTGACGAACTTCGCCAGCCCCACGCCCCAAGGCTATAGCCCACGCGTTTTTTGGGCATTTTTCCGCTGAACGAACTTGGGGCCCCGGACTTCGGGCGCGGTTTTGCCCGCCGCCTATTTTTGGCACCCGGAGGGGGCACGTAAAGTTTCGCCCCATTCCGAGTCCGGTGGACGAACTTCGCCAGCCCCACGCCCCAAGGCTATAGCCCATCGTTTTTTGGGCATTTTTCCGCTGGATGAACTTGGGGCCCCGGACTTCGGGCACTCGTTTTTGGGCGCGGCTTTTCCCGCGGCCTATTTTTGGCACACGGAGGGGGCACGCAAAATTTCGCCCCATTCCGAGTCCGGCGGACGAAGTTCGCCAGCCCCACGCCCCAAGGCTATAGCCCATCGTTTTTTGGGCATTTTTCCGCTGGACGAACTGGGGCCCCGGACTTCGGGCGCTCGTTTTTGGGCGCGGCTTTGCCCGCGGCCTATTTTTGGCACACGGAGGGGGCACGCAAAGTTTCGCCCCATTCCGAGTCCGGCGGACGAACTTCGCCAGCCCCACGCCCCAAGGCTATAGCCCATCGTTTTTTGGGAATTTTTCCGCTGGACGAACTTGGGGCCCCGGACTTCGGGCGCTCGTTTTTGGGCGCGGCTTTTCCTGCGGCCTATTTTTGGCACATGGAGGGGGCACGCAAAGTTTCGCCCCATTCCGAGTCCGGCGGACGAACTTCGCCAGCCCCACGCCCCAAGGTTATAGCCCACCCGTTTTTTGGGCATTTTTCCGCTGGACGACCTTGGGGCCCCGGACTTCGGGCGCTCGTTTTTGGGCGCGGCTTTGCCCGCGGCCTATTTTTGGCACATGGAGGGGGCACGCAAAGTTTCGTCCATTCCGAGTCCGGCGGACGAACTTCGCCAGCCCCATGCCCCAAGGCTATAGCCCATCGTTTTTTGGGCATTTTTCCGCTGGACGAACTTGGGGCCCCGGACTTCGGGTGCTCGTTTTTGGGCGCGGCTTTGCCCGCGGCCTATTTTTTGCACACGGAGGGGGCACGCAAAGTTTTTCCCCATTCGGAGTCCGGCTGACGAACTTCGCCAGCCCCACGCCCCAAGGCTATAGCCCACGCGTTTTTTGGGCATTTTTCTGCTGGACGAACTTGGGGCCCCGGACTTCGGGCGCGGTTTTGCTTGCGGCCTATTTTTGGCACCCGGAGGGGGCACGCACAGTTTCGGCCCAGTCCGAGTCCGGTGGACGAACTTCGCCAGCCCCACGCCCCAAGGCTATAGCCCATCATTTTTTGGGCATTTTTCCGCTGGACGAACTTGGGCCCCGGACTTCGGGCGCTCGTTTTTGGGCGCGGCTTTACCCGCGGCCTATTTTTGGCACACGGAGGGGGCACGCAAAGTTTCACCCCATTCCGAGTCCGGCGGACGAACTTCGCCAGCCCCACGCCCCAAGGCTATAGCCCACCCGTTTTTGGGCATTTTTCCGCTGGACGAACTTGGGGCCCCGGACTTCGGGAGCTATTTTTGGGCGCGGCTTTGCCCGTGGCCTATTTTTGGCTCACGGAGGGGGCACGCAAAGTTTCGCCCCATTCCGCGTCTGGCGGATGAACTTCGCCAGCCCCACACCCCAAGGCTATAGCCCACCCGTTTTTTGGGCATTTTTCCACTGGACGAACTTGGGGCCCCGGACTTCGGGCACTCGTTTTTGGGCGCGGCTTTACCCGCGGCCTATTTTTGGCACACGGAGGGGGAACACAAAATTTCACCCCATTCCGAGTCCGGCGGACGAACTTCGCCAGCCCCAAGCCCCAAGGCTATAGCCCATCGTTTTTTGGGCATTTTTCCGCTGGACGAACTTGGGGCCCCGGACTTCGGGCGCTCGTTTTTGGGCGCGGCTTTGTCCGCGGCCTATTTTTGGCACACGGAGGGGGCACGCCGAGTTTCACCCCATTCCGAGTCCGGCGGACGAACTTCGCCAGCCCCATGCCCCAAGGCTATAGCCCATCGTTTTTTGGGCATGTTTCCGCTGGACGAACTTGGGGCCCCGGACTTCGCGGCTTTGCCCGCGGTCTATTTTTGGCACACGGAGGGGGCACGCAAAGTTTCGCCCCATTCCGAGTCCGGCGGACGAACTTCGCCAGCCCCACGCCCCAAGGCTATAGCCCATCGTTTTTTGGGCATTTTTCCGCTGGACGAACTTGGGGCCCCAGACTTCGGGCGCTCGTTTTTGGGCGCGGCTTTGCCCGCGGCCTATTTTTGGCACACGGAGGGGGCACGCCAAGTTTCGCCCCATTCCGAGTCCGGCGGACGAACTTCGCCGGCCCCATGCCCCAAGGCTATAGCCCATCGTTTTTTGGGCATGTTTCCGCTGGACGAACTTGGGGCCCCGGACTTCGGGCGCTCGTTTTTGGGCGCGGCTTTGCCCGCGGTCTATTTTTGGCACACGGAGGGGGCACGCAAAGGTTCACCCCATTCCGAGTCCGGCGGACGAACTTCGCCAGCCCCACACCCCAAGGCTATAGCCCACCCGTTTTTTGGGAATTTTTCCGCTGGACGAACTTGGGGCCCCGGACTTCGGGAGCTATTTTTGGGTGCGGCTTTGCCCGCGGCCTATTTTTGGCACACGGAGGGGGCACGCAAAGTTTCGTCCCATTCCGCATCCGGCAGACGAACTTCGCCAGCCCCACGCCCCAAGGCTATAGTCCACCCGTTTTTTGGGCATTTTTCCACTGGACGAACTTGGGGTCCCGGACTTCGGGTGCTCGTTTTTGGGCGCGGCTTTGCCTGCGGCCTATTTTTGGCACCCGGAGGGGGCACGCAAAGTTTCGCCCCATTCCGAGTCCGGCGGACGAACTTCGCCAGCCCCACGACCCAAGGCTATAGCCCACCCGTTTTTTGGACATCTTTCCACTGGACGAACTTGGGGCCCCGGACTTCGGGCGCTCCTTTTTGGGCGCGGCTTTGCCTGCGGCCTATTTTTGGCACACGGAGGGGGCACGCAAAGTTTCGCCCCATTCCGAGTCCGGCGGACAAACTTCGCCAGCCCCACGCCCCAAGGCTATAGCCCATCGTTTTTTGGGCATTTTTCCGCTGGATGAACTTGGGGCCCCGGACTTCGGGCGCGACTTTGCCCGCGGCCTATTTTTGGCACACGGAGGGGGCACGCAAAGTTTCGCCCCATTCCGAGTCTGGCGGACGAAGTTCGCCAGCCCCACGCCCCAAGGCTATAGCCCATCGTTTTTTGGGCATTTTTCCGCTGGACGAACTTGGGGCCCCGGACTTCGGGCGCTTGTTTTTGGGCGCGGCTTTGCCCGCGGCCTATTTTTGGCACACGGAGGGGGCACGCCGAGTTTCGCCCCATTCCGAGTCCGGCGGACGAACTTCGCCAGCCCCATGCCCCAAGGCTATAGCCCATCGTTTTTTGGGCATGTTTCCGCTGGACGAACTTGGGGCCCCGGACTTCGGGCACTCGTTTTTGGGCGCGGCTTTGCCCGCGGTCTATTTTTGGCACACGGAGGGGGCACGCAAAGTTTCGCCCCATTCCGAGTCCGGCGGACGAACTTCGCCAGCCCCACGCCCCAAGGCTATTGCCCATCGTTTTTTGGGCATTTTTCCGCTGGACGAACTTGGGGCCCCAGACTTCGGGCGCTCGTTTTTGGGCGCGACTTTGCCCGTGGCCTATTTTTGGCACACGGAGGGGGCACGCCAAGTTTCGCCCCATTCCGAGTCCGGCGGACGAACTTCGCCGGCCCCATGCCCCAAGGCTATAGCCCATCGTTTTTTGGGCATATTTCCGCTGGACGAACTTGGGGCCCCGGACTTCGGGCACTCGTTTTTGGGCGCGGCTTTGCCCGCGGTCTATTTTTGGCACACGGAGGGGGCACGCAAAGGTTCACCCCATTCCGAGTCCGGCGGACGAATTTCGCCAGCCCCACGCCCCAAGGCTATAGCCCATCGTTTTTTGGGCATTTTTCCGCTGGACGAACTTGGGGCCCCGGACTTCGGGCGCTTGTTTTTGGGCGCGGCTTTGCCCGCGGCCTATTTTTGGCACACGGAGGGGGAACGCCGAGTTTCGCCCCATTCCGAGTCCGGCGGACGAACTTCGCCAGCCCCATGCCCCAAGGCTATAGCCCATCGTTTTTTGGGCATGTTTCCGCTGGACGAACTTGGGGCCCCGGACTTCGGGCACTCGTTTTTGGGCGCGGCTTTGCCCGCGGTCTATTTTTGGCACACGGAGGGGGCACGCAAAGTTTCGCCCCATTCCGAGTCCGGCGGACGAACTTCGCCAGCCCCACGCCCCAAGGCTATAGCCCATCGTTTTTTGGGCATTTTTCCGCTGGACGAACTTGGGGCCCCAGACTTCGGGCGCTCGTTTTTGGGCGCGACTTTGCCCGTGGCCTATTTTTGGCACACGGAGGGGGCACGCCAAGTTTCGCCCCATTCCGAGTCCGGCGGACGAACTTCGCCGGCCCCATGCCCCAAGGCTATAGCCCATCGTTTTTTGGGCATATTTCCGCTGGACGAACTTGGGGCCCCGGACTTCGGGCACTCGTTTTTGGGCGCGGCTTTGCCCGCGGTTTATTTTTGGCACACGGAGGGGGCACGCAAAGGTTCACCCCATTCCGAGTCCGGCGGACGAATTTCGCCAGCCCCACACCCCAAGGCTATAGCCCACCCGTTTTTTGGGAATTTTTCCGCTGGACGAACTTGGGGCCCCGGACTTCGGGAGCTATTTTTGGGTGCGGCTTTGCCCACGGCCTATTTTTGGCACACGGAGGGGGCACGCAAAGTTTCGCCCCATTCCGCATCCGGCAGACGAACTTCGCCAGCCCCACGCCCCAAGGCTATAGTCCACCCGTTTTTTGGGCATTTTTCCACTCGACGAACTTGGGGTCCCGGACTTCGGGTGCTCGTTTTTGGGCGCGGCTTTGCCCGCGGCCTATTTTTGGCACCCGGAGGGGGCACGCAAAGTTTCGCCCCATTCCGAGTCCGGCGGACGAACTTCGCCAGCCCCACGCCCCAAGGCTATAGCCCACCCGTTTTTTGGGCATTTTTCCACTGGACGAACTTGGGGCCCCGGACTTCGGGCACTCCTTTTTGGGCGCAGCTTTGCCCGCGGCCTATTTTTGGCACACGGAGGGGGCACGCAAAGTTTCGCCCCATTCCGAGTCCGGCGGACAAACTTCGCCAGCCCCACGCCCCAAGGCTATAGCCCATCGTTTTTTGGGCATTTTTCCGCTGGACGAACTTGGGGCCCCGGACTTCGGGCCCTCGTTTTTGGGCGCGACTTTGCCGGCGGCCTATTTTTGGCACACGGAGGGGGCACGCAAAGTTTCGCCCCATTCCGAGTCCGGCGGACGAACTTCGCCAGCCCCACGCCCCAAGGCTATAGCCCATCGTTTTTTGGGCATTTTTCCGCTGGACAAACTTGGGGCCCCGGACTTCGGGTGCTCGTTTTTGGGCGCGGCTTTGCCCGCAGCCTATTTTTGGCACCCGGAGGGGGCACGCAAAGTTTCGCCCCATTCCGAGTCCGGCGGACGAACTTCGCCAGCCCCACGCCCCAAGGCTATAGCCCACCCGTTTTTTGGGCATTTTTCCACTGGACGAACTTGGGGCCCCGGACTTCGGGCGCTCCTTTTTGGGCGTAGCTTTGCCCGCGGCCTATTTTTGGCACACGGAGGGGGCACGCAAAGTTTCGCCCCATTCCGAGTCCGGCGGACGAACTTCGCCAGCCCCACGCCCCAAGGCTATAGCCCATCGTTTTTTGGGCATTTTTCCGTTGGACGAACTTGGGGCCCCGGACTTCGGGCGCTCGTTTTTGGGCGCGGCTTTGTCCGCGGCCTATTTTTGGTACACGGAGGGGGCACGTAAAGTTTCGCCCCATTCCGAGTCCGGCGGACGAACTTCGCCAGCCCCACGCCCCAAGGCTATAGCCCACCCATTTTTTGGGCGTTTTTCCGCTGGACGAACTTGGGGCCCCGGACTTCGGGTGCTCATTTTTGGGCGCGGCTTTGCCCGCGGCCTATTTTCGGCACACGGAGGGGGCACGCAAAGGTTCGCCCCATTCCGAGTCCGGCGGACGAACTTCGCTAGCCCGACACCCCAAGGCTATAGCCCATCATTTTTTGGGCATTTTTCCGCTGGACGAACATGGGGCCCCAGTCTTCGGGCGCTCGTTTTTGGGCGCGGCTTTGCCCGCGGCCTATTTTTGGCACACGGAGGGGGCACGCAAAGTTTCGCCCCATTCCGAGTCCGGCGGACGAACTTCGCCATCCCCACGCCCCAAGGCTATAGCCCACCCGTTTTTTGGGCATTTTTCCGCTGGACGAACTTGGGGCCCCGGACTTCGGGCCCTCGTTTTTGGGCACGGCTTTGCCCGCGGCCTATTTTTTGCACATGGAGGGGGCACGCAAAGTTTCGCCCCATTCCGAGTCCGGCGGACGAACTTCGCCAGCCCCACGCCCCAAGGCTATAGCCCATCATTTTTTGGGCATTTTTCCGCTGGACGAACTTGGGGCCCCGGACTTTGGGCGCTCGTTTTTGGGCGCGGCTTTTCCCGCGGCCTATTTTTGGCACACGGAGGGGGTACGCAAAGTTTCGCCCCATTCCGAGTCCGGCGGACGAACTTCGCCAGCCCCACACCCCAAGGCTACAGCCCACCCGTTTTTTGCGCATTTTTCCGCTGGACGAACTTGGGGCCCCGGACTTTGGGCGCTCGTTTTTGGGCGCGGCTTTGCCCGCGGCCTATTTTTGGCACACGGAGGGGGCACGCAAAGTTTCGCCCCATTCCGAGTCCGGCGGACGAACTTCGCCAGCCCCACGCCCTAAGGCTATAGCCCACCCATTTTTTGGGCGTTTTTCCACTGGACGAACTTGGGGCCCCGGACTTCGGGCGCTCGTTTTTGGGCGCGGCTTTGCCCGCGGCCTATTTTTTGCGCACGGAGGGGGCACGCAAAGGTTAGCCCCATTCCGAGTCCGGCGGACGAAGTTCGCCAGCCCCACGCCCCAAGGCTATAGCCCATCATTTTTTGGGTATTTTTCCGCTGGACGAACTTGGGGCCCCGGACTTCGGGCGCTCGTTTTTGGGCGCGGCATTGCCCGCGGCCTATTTTTGGCACACGGAGGGGGCACGCAAAGTTTCGCCCCATTCCGAGTCCAGCGGACGAACTTCGCCAGCCCCACGCCCCAAGGCTATCGCCCACCCATTTTTTGGGCATTTTTCCGCTGGACGAACTTGGGACCCCGGACTTCGGGCGCTCGTTTTTGGGCGCGACTTTGTCCGCGGCCTATTTTTGGCACACGGAGGGGGCAGGCAAAGTTTCGCCCCATTCTGAGTCCGGCGGACGAACATCGCCAGCCCCACGCCCCAAGGCTATAGCCCATCGTTTTTTGGGCATTTTTCCGCTGGACAAACTTGGGGCCCCGGACTTCGGGCGCTCGTTTTTGGGCGCGGCTTTGCCCGCGGCCTATTTTTGGCACACGGAGGGGGCACGCAAAGTTTCGCCCTACTCCGAGTCCGGCGGACGAACTTCGCCAGCCCCACGCCCCAAGGCTATAGCCCATCGTTTTTTGGGCATTTTTCCGCTGGACGAACTTGGGGCCCCGGACTTCGGGCGCTCGTTTTTGGGCGCTGCTTTGCCCGCAGCCTATTTTTGGTACACGGAGGGGGCACGCAAAGTTTCGCCCCATTCCGAGTCCGGCGGACGAACTTCGCCAGCCCCACGCCCCAAGGCTATAGCCCACCCATTTTTTGGGCGTTTTTCCGCTGGACGAACTTTGGGACCCGGACATCGGGTGCTCGTTTTTGGGCGCGGCTTTCCCCGCGGCCTATTTTTGGCACACGGAGGGGGCACGCAAAGTTTTGCCCCATTCCAACTCCGGCGGACGAACTTCGCCAGCCCCACGCCCCAAGGCTATAGCCCATCGTTTTTTGGGCATTTTTCCGCTGGACGAACTTGGGGCCCCGGACTTCGGGTGCTCGTTTTTGGGGGCGGCTTTGCCCGCGGCCTATTTTTGGCACACGGAGGGGGCACGCAAAGGTTCGCCCCATTCCGAGTCCGGCGGACGAACTTCGCTAGCCCGACGCCCCAAGGCTATAGCCCATCGTTTTTTGGGCATTTTTCCGCTGGACGAACATGGGGCCCCGGTCTTCGGGCGCTCGTTTTTGGGCGCGGCTTTGCCCGCGGCCTATTTTTGGCACACGGAGGGGGCACGCAAAGTTTCGCCCCATTCCGAGTCCGGCGGACGAACTTCGCCAGCCCCACGCCCCAAGGCTATAGCCCACCCGTTTTTTGGGCATTTTTTGCTGGACGAACTTGGGGCCCCGGACTTCGGGCCCTCGTTTTTGGGCGCGGCTTTGCCCGCGGCCTATTTTTTGCACATGGAGGGGGCACGCAAAGTTTCGCCCCATTCCGAGTCCAGCGGACGAACTTCGCCAGCCCCACGCCCCAAGGCTATAGCCCATCGTTTTTTGGGCATTTTTCCGCTGGACGAACTTGGGGCCCCGGACTTTGGGCGCTCGTTTTTGGGCGCGGCTTTTCCCGCGGCCTATTTTTGGCACACGGAGGGGGTACGCAAAGTTTCGCCCCATTCCGAGTCCGGCGGATGAACTTCGCCAGCCCCACACCCCAAGGCTACAGCCCACCCGTTTTTTGCGCATTTTTCCGCTGGACGAACTTGGGGCCCCGGACTTCGGGCGCTCGTTTTTGGGCGCGGCTTTGCCCGCGGCCTATTTTTGGCACACGGAGGGGGCACGCAAAGTTTCGCCCCATTCCGAGTCCGGCGGACGAACTTCGCCAGCCCCACGCCCTATGGCTATAGCCCACCCATTTTTTGGGCGTTTTTCCACTGGACGAACTTGGGGCCCCGGACTTCGGGCGCTCGTTTTTGGGCGCGGCTTTGCCCGCGGCCTATTTTTTGCGCACGGAGGGGGCACGCAAAGGTTAGCCCCATTCCGAGTCCGGCGGACGAAGTTCGCCAGCCCCACGCCCCAAGGCTATAGCCCATCGTTTTTTGGGCATTTTTCCGCTGGACGAACTTGGGGCCCCGGACTTCGGGCGCTCGTTTTTGGGTGCGGCTTTGCCCGCGGCCTATTTTTGGCACACGGATTGGGCACGCAAAGTTTCGCCCCATTCCGAGTCCGGCGGACGAACTTCGCCAGCCCCCCGCCCCAAGGCTATAGCCCATCGTTTTTTGGGCATTTTTCCGCTGGACGAACTTGGGGCCCCGGACTTCGGGCGCTCGTTTTTGGGCGCGGCTTTGCCCGCGGCCTATTTTTGGCACACGGAGGGGGCACGCAAAGTTTCGCCCCATTCCGAGTCCAGCGGACGAACTTCGCCAGCCACACGCCCCAAGGCTATAGCCCACCCATTTTTTGGGCATTTTTCCGCTGGACGAACTTGGGACCCCGGACTTCGGGCGCTCGTTTTTGGGCGCGACTTTGTCCGCGGACTATTTTTGGCACACGGAGGGGGCAGGCAAAGTTTCGCCCCATTCTGAGTCCGGCGGACGAACATCGCCAGCCCCACGCCCCAAGGCTATAGCCCATCGTTTTTTGGGCATTTTTCCGATGGACAAACTTGGGGCCCCGGACTTCGGGCACTCGTTTTTGGGCGCGGCTTTGCCCGCGGCCTATTTTTGGCACACAGAGGGGGCATGTAAAGTTTCGCCCCATTCCGAGTCCGGCGGACGAACTTCGCCAGCCCCACGCCCCAAGGCTATAGCCCACCCGTTTTTTGGGCATTTTTCCGCTGGACGAACATGGGGCCCCGGACTTCGGGCGCTCATTTTTGGGCGCGGCTTTGCCCGCGGCCTATTTTTGGCACACGGAGGGGGCACGCAAAGTTTTGCCCCACTCCGAGTCCAGCGGACGAACTTCGCCAGCCCCACGCCCCAAGGCTATAGCCCATCGTTTTTTGGGCATTTTTCCGCTGGACGAACTTGGGGCCCCGGACTTCGGGCGCTCGTTTTTGGGCGCTGCTTTGCCCGTAGCCTATTTTTGGTACACGGAGGGGGCACGCAAAGTTTCGCCCCATTCCGAGTCCGGCGGACGAACTTCGCCAGCCCCACGCCCCAAGGCTATAGCCCACCCATTTTTTGGGCGATTTTCCGCTGGACGAACTTTGGGCCCCGGACATCGGGCGCTCGTTTTTGGGCGCGGCTTTCCCCGCGGCCTATTTTTGGCACACGGAGGGGCACGCAAAGTTTCGCCCCATTCCGAGTCCGGCGGACGAACTTCGCCAGCCCCACGACCCAAGGCTATAGCCCATCGTTTTTTGGGCATTTTTCCGCTGGACGTACTTGGGGCCCCGGACTTCGGGCACTCATTTTTGGGCGCGGCTTTGCCCGCGACCTATTTTTGGTACACGGAGGGGGCACGCAAAGTTTCGCCCCATTCCGAGTCCGGCGGGCGAACTTCGCCAGCCCCACGCCCCAAGGCTATAGCCCACCCGTTTTTTGGGCATTTTTCCGCTGGACGAACTTGGGTCCCGGACTTCGGGCGCTCGTTTTTGGGCGCGGCTTTTCCCGCGGCCTATTTTTGGTACACGGAGGGGGCACGCAAAGTTTCACCCCATTCCGAGTCCGGCGGACGAACTTCGCCAGCCCCACGCCCCAAGGCTATAGCCCATCGTTTTTTGGGCATTTTTCCGCTGGACGAACTTGGGGCCCCGGACTTCGGGCGCTCGTTTTTGGGCGCGGCTTTGCCCGCGGCCTATTTTTGGCACACAGAGGGTGCACGTAAAGTTTCGCCCCATTCCGTGTCCGGCGGACGAACTTCGCCAGCCCCACGCCCCAAGGCTATAGCCCACCCATTTTTTGGGCATTTTTCCGCTGGACGAACATGGGGCCCCGGACTTCGGGCGCTCATTTTTGGGCGCGGCTTTGCCCGCGACCTATTTTTGGCACACGGAGGGGGCACGCAAAGTTTTGCCCCATTCCGAGTCCGGCGAACGAACTTCGCCAGCCCCACGCCCCAAGGCTATAGCCCATCGTTTTTTGGACATTTTTCCGCTGGACGAACTTGGGGCCCCGGACTTCGGGCCCTCGTTTCTGGGCGCGGCTTTGCCCGTGGCCTATTTTTGGTACACGGAGGGGGCACGCAAAGTTTCGCCCCATTCCGAGTCCGGCGGATGAACTTCGCCAGCCCCACGCCCCAAGGCTATAGGCCACCCATTTTTTTGGCATTTTTCCGCTGGACGAACTTGGGGCCCCGGACTTCGGGCGCTCGTTTTTGGGCGCCGCTTTGACCGCGGCCTATTTTTGGCACACAGAGGGGGCACGTAAATTTCGCCCCATTTCGAGTCCGGCGGATGAACTTAGCCAGCCCCACGCCCTAAGGCTATAGCCCACCCGTTTTTTGGGCATTTTTCCGCAGGACGAACATGGGGCCCCGGACTTCGGGCTCACATTTTTGGGCGCGGCTTTGCCCGCGGCCTATTTTTGGCACACAGAGGGGGCACGCAAAGTTTCGTCCCATTCCGAGTCCGGCGGACGAACTTCGCCAGCCCCACGCCCCAAGGCTATAGCCCATCGTTTTTTAGGAATTTTTCCGCTGGACGAACTTGGGGTCCCGGACTTCGGGCGCTCGTTTTTGGGAGCGGTTTTGCCCGCGGCCTATTTTTGGTACACGGAGGGGGCACGCAATGTTTCGCCCCATTCTGAGTCCGGCGGACGAACTTCGCCAGCCCCACGCCCCAAGGCTATAGTCCACCCATTTTTTGGGCGTTTTTCCGCTGGACGAACTTTGGGCCCCAGACATCGGGCGCTCGTTTTTGGGCGCGGCTTTGCCCGCGGCCTATTTTTGGCACACGGAGGGGCACGCAAAGTTTCGCCCCATTCCGAGTCCGGCGGACGAACTTCGCCAGCCCCACGCCCCAAGGCTATAGCCCATCGTTTTTTGGGCATTTTTCGGCAGGACGAACTTGGGGCCCCGGACTTCGGGCGCTCGTTTTTGGGCGCGGCTTTGCCCGCGGCCTATTTTTGGCACACAGAGGGGGCACGCAAAGTTTCGCCCCATTCCGAGTCCGGCGGGCGAACTTCGCCAGCCCCACGCCCCAAGGCTATAGCCCACCCATTTTTTGGGCTTTTTTCCGCTGGACGAACATGGGGCCCCGGACTTCGGGCGCTCATTTTTGGGCGCGGCTTTGCCCGCGGCCTAGTTTTGGCACACGGAGGGGGCACGCAAAGTTTCGCCCCATTCCGAGTCCGGCGGACGAACTTCGCAAGCCCCACGCCCCAAGCCTATAGCCCATCATTTTTTGGGCATTTTTCTGTTGGACGAACTAGGGGCCCCAGACTTCGGGCGCTCGTTTTTGGGCGCGGCTTTGCCCGCGGCCTATTTTTGGTACACGGAGGGGGCACGCAAAGTTTCGCCCCATTCCGAGTCCGGCGGACGAACTTCGCCAGCCCCACGCCCCAAGGCTATAGCCCATCGTTTTTTGGGCATTTTTCCGCTGGACGAACTTGGGGCCCCGGACTTCGGGCGCTCGTTTTTGGGCGCGGCTTTGCCCGCGGCCTATTTTTGGCACACAGAGGGGGTACGTAAAGTTTCGCCCCATTCCGAGTCCGGCGGACGAACTTCGCCAGCCCTACGCCCCAAGGCTATAGCCCACCCGTTTTTTGGGCATTTTTCCGCTGGACGAACATGGGGCCCCGGACTTCGGGAGCTCATTTTTGGGCGCGGCTTTGCCCGCGGCCTATTTTTGGCACACGGAGGGGGCACGCAAAGTTTCGCCCCATTCCGAGTCCGGCGGACAAACTTCGCCAGCCCCACGCCCCAAGGCTATAGCCCATCGTTTTTTGGGCATTTTTCCGCTGGACGAACTTGGGGCCCTGGACTTCGGGGGCTCGTTTTTGGGCGCGGCTTTGCCCGCGGCCTATTTTTGGTACACGGAGTGGGCACGCAAAGTTTCGCCCCCTTCCGAGTCCGGCGGACGAACTTCGCCAGCCCCACGCCCCAAGGCTATAGCCCACCCATTTTTTGGGCGTTTTTCCGCTGGACGAACTTTGGGCCCCGGACATCGGGCGCTCGTTTTTGGGCGCGGCTTTGCTCGCGGCCTATTTTTGGCACACGGAGGGGCACGCAAAGTTTCGCCCCATTCCGAGTCCGGCGGACGAACTTCGCCAGCCCCACGCCCCAAGGCTATAGCCCATCGTTTTTTGGGCAGTTTTCTGCTGGACGAACTTGGCGCCCCGGACTTCGGGTGCTCGTTTTTGGGCGCGGCTTTGCCCGCGGCCTATTTTTGGCACACGGAGGGGGCACGCAAAGTTTCGCCCCATTCCGAGTCCGGCGGACGAACTTCGCCAGCCCCACGCCCCAAGGCTATAGCCCACCGGTTTTTTGGGCATTTTTCCACTGGACGAACTTGGGGACCGGACTTCGGGCGCTCGTTTTTGGGCATGGCTTTGCCCGCGGCCTATTTTTGGCACATGGAGGGGGCACGCAAAGTTTCGGCCCATTCCAAGTCTGGCGGATGAACTTCGCCAGCCCCACGCCCCAAGGCTATAGCCCACCCGTTTTTTGGGCATTTTTCCGCTGGACGAACTTGGGGCCCCGGACTTCCGGCGCTCGTTTTTGGGCGCGGCTTTATCCGCGGCCTGTTTTTGGCACACGGAGGGGGCACGCAAAGTTTCGCCCCATTCCGAGTCCGGCGGACGAACTTCGCTAGCCCCACGCCCCAAGGCTGTAGCCCATCGTTTTTTGGGCATTTTCCGCTGGACGAACTAGGGGCCCCGGACTTCGGGCGCTCATTTTTGGGCGCGGCTTTGCCCGCGTCCTATTTTTGGCACACGGAGGGGGCACGCAAAGTTTCGCCCCATTCCGAGTCTGGCGGACGAACTTCGCCAGCCCCACGCCCCAAGGCTATAGCCCACCCGTTGTTTGGGCACTTTTCCGCTGGACGATCTTGGGGCCCCGGACTTCGGGCGCTCGTTTTTGGGCGCGGCTTTGCCCGCGGCCTATTTTTGGCACATGGAGGGGGCACGCAAAGTTTCGCCCCATTCCGAGTTTGGCGGATGAACTTCGCCAGCCCCACGCCCCAAGGCTATAGCCAATCGTTTTTTGGGCATTTTTCCGCTGGACGAACTTGGGGCCCCGGACTTCGGGCGCTCGTTTTTGGGTGCGGCTTTGCCCGCGGCCTATTTTTGGCACACAGAGGGGGCACGCAAAGTTTCGCCCCATTCCGAGTCCGGCGGACGAACTTCGCCGGCCCCACGCCCCAAGGCTATAGCCCATCATTTTTTGGGCATTTTTCCGCTGGACGAACTTGGGGCACCGGACTTCGGGCTCTCGTTTTTGGGCGCGGCTTTGCCCGCGGCCTATTTTTGGCACATGGAGGGGGAACGCAAAGTTTCACCCCATTCCGAGTCCGGCGTACGAACTTCGCCAGCGCCACGCCCCAAGGCGATAGCCCACCCGTTTTTTGGGCATTTTTCTGCTGGACGAACTTGGGGCCCCGGACTTCGGGCGCTCGTTTTTGGGCGCGGATTTGCCCGCGGCCTATTTTTGGTGCATGGAGGGGGCACGCAAAGTTTCGCCCCATTCCGAGTCCGGCGGACGAACTTCGCCAGCCCCACGCCCCAACGCTATAGCCCATCGTTTTTTGGGCATTTTTCCGCTGGACGAACTTGGGGCCCCGGACTTCGGGCGCTCGTTTTTGGGCGCGGCTTTGCCCGCGGCCTATTTTTGGCACACAGAGGGGGCACGCAAAGTTTCGCCCCATTCCGAGTCCGGCGGACGAACTTCGCCGGCCCCACGCCCCAAGGCTATAGCCCATCGTTTTTTGGGCATTTTTCCGCTGGACGAACTTGGGGACCCGGACTTCGGGCTCTCGTTTTTGGGCGCGGCTTTGCTCGCGGCCTATTTTTGGCACACGGAGGGGGCACGCAAAGTTTCACCACATTCCGAGTCCGGCGGACGAAGTTCGCCAGCCCCACGCCCCAAGGCTATAGCCCACCCGTTTTTTGGGCATTTTTCCGCTGGACGAACTTGGGGCCCCGGACTTCGAGGGACTCGTTTTTGGGCACGGCTTTGCCCGCGGCCTATTTTTGGCACACGGAGGGGGCACGCAAAGTTTCGCCCCATTCCGAGTTTGGCGGACGAACTTCGCCAGCCCCACGCCCCAAGGCTATAGCCCATCGTTTTTTGGGCATTTTTCCGCTGGACGAACTTGGGGCCCCGGACTTCGGGCGCTCGTTTTTGGGCGCGGCTTTGCCCGTGGCCTATTTTTGGCACACAGAGGGGGAAAGCAAGGTTTCGCCCCATTCCGAGTCCGGCGTACGAACTTCGCCAGCGCCACGCCCCAAGGCTATAGCCCACCCGTTTTTTGGGCATTTTTCCGCTGGACGAACTTGGGGCCCCGGACTTCGGGCGCTCGTTTTTGGGCGCGGCTTTGCCCGAGGCCTATTTTTGGCGCATGGAGGGGGCACGCAAAGTTTCGCCCCATTCCGAGTCCGGCGGACGAACTACGCCAGCCCCACGCCCCAAGGCTATAGCCCATCGTTTTTTGGGCATTTTTCTGCTGGACGAACTTTGGGCCCCGGACTTCGGGCACTCGTTTTTGGGCGCGGCTTTGCCCGCGGCCTATTTTTGGCACACGGAGGGGGCACGCAAAGTTTCGCCCCATTCCGAGTCCGGCGGACGAACTTCGCCAGCCCCACGCCCCAAGGCTATAGCCCACCCGTTTTTTGGGCATTTTTCCGCTGGACGAACTTGGGGCCCCGGACTTCGGGTGCTCGTTTTTGGGCGCGGCTTTGCACGCAGCCTATTTTTGGCACACGGAGGGGGCACGCAAAGTTTCTCCCCATTCCGAGTCCGGCGGACGAACTTCGCCAGCCCCACGCCCCAAGGCGATAGCCCACCCGTTTTTTGGGCATTTTTCCGCTGGACGAACTTGGGGCCCCGGACTTCGGGCGCTCGTTTTTGGGCGCGGCTTTGCCCGCAGCCTATTTTTAGCACACGGAGGGGGCACGCAAAGTTTCGCCCCATTCCGAGTCCGGCGGACGAACTTCGCCAGCCCCACGCCCCAAGGCTATAGCCCACCCGTTTTTTGGGCATTTTTCCGCTGGACGAACTTGGGGCCCCGGACTTCGGGCGCTCATTTTTGGGCTTGGCTTTGCCCGCGGCCTATTTTTGGCACACGGAGGGGGCACGCAAAGTTTCGCCCCATTCCAAGTCTGGCGGACGAACTTCGCCAGCCCCACGACCCAAGGCTATAGCCCACCCGTTTTTTGGGCATTTTTCCGCTGGACGAACTTGGGGCCCCGGACTTCCGGCTCTCGTTTTTGGGCGCGGCTTTGCCCACGGCCTATTTTTGGCACACGGAGGGGGCACGCAAAGGTTCGCCCCATTCCGAGTCCGGCGGACGAACTTCGCCGGCCCCACGCCCCAAGGCTATAGCCCACCCGTTTTTTGGGCATTTTTCCGCTGAACGAACTTGGGGCCCCGGACTTCGGGCGCTCATTTTTGGGCGCAGCTTTGCCCGCGGCCTATTTTTGGCACACGGAGGGGGCACGTAAAGTTTCGTCCCATTCTGAGTCTGGCGGACGAACTTCGCCAGCCCCACGCCCCAAGGCTATAGCCCACCCGTTTTTTGGGCATTTTTCCGCTGGACGAACTTGGGGCCCCGGACTTCGGGCGCTCGTTTTTGGGCGCGGCTTTACCCGCGGCCTATTTTTGGCACACGGAGGGGGCACGCAAAGTTTCGCCCCATTCCGAGTCTGGCGGACGAACTTCGCCAGCCCCACGCCCCAAGGCTATAGCCCATCGTTTTTTGGGCATTTTTCCGCTGGACGAACTTTGGGCCCCGGACTTCGGGAGCTCGTTTTTGGACGCGGCTTTGCCCGCGGCCTATTTTTGGCACACAGAGGGGGAAAGCAAGGTTTCGCCCCATTCCGAGTCCGGCGGACGAACTTCGGCAGCGCCACGCCCCAAGGCTATAGCCCACCCGTTTTTTGGGCATTTTTCCGCTGGACGAACTTGGGGCCCCGGACTTCGGGAGCTCGTTTTTGGTCGCGGCTTTGCCCGCAGCCTATTTTTGGCACACGGAGGGAGCACGCAAAGTTTCGCCCCATTCCGAGTCCGGCGGACGAACTTCGCCAGCCCCACGCCCCAAGGCTATAGCCCACCCGTTTTTTGGGCATTTTTCCGCTGGACGAACTTGGGGCCCCGGACTTCGGGCGCTCGTTTTTGGGCATGGCTTTGCCCGCGGCTTATTTTTGGCACACGGAGGGGGCACGCAAAGTTTCGCCCCATTCCGAGTCCGGCGGACGAACTTCGCCAGCCCCACGCACGAAGGCCGTAGCCCACCCGTGTTTTGGGCATTTTTCCGCTGGACGAACTTGGGGCCCCGGACTTCCGGCGCTCGTTTTTTGGCGCGGCTTTACCCGCGGCCTGTTTTTGGCACACGGAGGGGGCACGCAAAGTTTCGCCCCATTCCGAGTCCGGCGGACGAACTTCGCCATCCCCACGCCCCAAGGCTATAGCCCATCGTTTTTTGGGCATTTTTCCGCTGGACGAACTTGGGGCCCCAGACTTCGGGCGCTCGTTTTTGAGCGCGGCTTTGCCCGCGGCCTATTTTTGGCACATGGAGGGGGCACACAAAGTTTCACCCCATTCCGAGTCCGGCGGACGAACTTCGCCAGCCCCACGCCCCAAGGCTATAGCCCACTCGTTTTTTGGGCATTTTTCCGCTGGACGAACATAGGGCCCCAGACTTCGGGCGCTCGTTTTTGGACGCGGCTTTGCCCGCGGCCTATTTTTGGCACACGGAGGGGGCACGCAAAGTTTCGCCCCATTCCGAGTCCGGCGGACGAACTTCGCCAGCCCCACGCCCGAAGGCTATAGCCCATCGTTTTTTGGGCATTTTTCCGCGGGACAAACTTGGGGCCCCGGACTTCGGGCGCTCGTATTTGGGCATGGCTTTTCCCACGGCCTATTTTTGGCACACGGAGGGGGCACGCAAAGGTTCGCCCCAATCCGAGTCCGGCGGGCGAACTTCGCCAGCCCCACGCCCCAAGGCTATAGCCCACCCGTTTTTTGGGCATTTTTCCGCTGAACGAACTTGGGGCCCCGGACTTCGGGCGCTCATTTTTGGGCGCAGCTTTGCCCGCGGCCTATTTTTGGCACACGGAGGGGGCACGCAAAGTTTCGTCCCATTCCGAGTCTGGCGGACGAACTTCGCCAGCCCCACGCCCCAAGGCTATAGCCCACCCGTTTTTTGGGCATTTTTCCGCTGGACGAACTTGGGGCCCCGGACTTCGGGCGCTCGTTTTTGGGCGCGGCTTTACCAGCGGCCTATTTTTGGCACACGGAGGGGGCACGCAAAGTTTCGCCCCATTCCGAGTCTGGCGGACGAACTTCGCCAGCCCCACGCCCCAAGGCTATAGCCCATCGTTTTTTGGGCATTTTTCCGCTGGACGAACTTTGGGCCCCGGACTTCGGGAGCTCGTTTTTGGGCGCGGCTTTGCCCGCAGCCTATTTTTGGCACAGGAGGGAGCACGCAAAGTTTCGCCCCATTCCGAGTCCGGCGGATGAACTTCGCAAACCCCACGCCCCAAGGCTATAGCCCACCCGTTTTTTGGGCATTTTTCCGCTGGACGAACTTGGGGCCCCGGACTTCGGGAGCTCGTTTTTTGTCGCGGCTTTGCCCGCAGCCTATTTTTGGCACACGGAGGGAGCACGCAAAGTTTCGCCCCATTCCGAGTCCGGCGGACGAACTTCGCCAGCCCCACGCCCCAAGGCTATAGCCCACCCGTTTTTTGGGCATTTTTCCGCTGGACGAACTTGGGGCCCCGGACTTCGGGCGCTCGTTTTTGGGCATGGCTTTGCCCGCGGCTTATTTTTGGCACACGGAGGGGGCACGCAAAGTTTCGCCCCATTCCGAGTCTGGCGGACGAACTTCGTACGCCCCACGCCCCAAGGCTATAGCCCACCCGTTTTTTGGGCATTTTTCCGCTGGACGAACTTGGGGCCCCGGACTTCCGGCGCTCGTTTTTGGGCGCGGCTTTACCCGCGGCCTGTTTTTGGTACACGGAGGGGGCACGCAAAGTTTCGCCCCATTCCGAGTCCGGCGGACGAACTTCGCCATCCCCACGCCCCAAGGCTATAGCCCATCGTTTTTTGGGCATTTTTCCGCTGGACGAACTTGGGGCCCCAGACTTCGGGCGCTCGTTTTTGAGCGCGGCTTTGCCCGCGGCCTATTTTTGGCACATGGAGGGGGCACACAAAGTTTCACCCCATTCCGAGTCCGGCGGACGAACTTCGCCAGCCCCACGCCCCAAGGCTATAGCCCACTCGTTTTTTGGGCATTTTTCCGCTGGACGAACATAGGGCCCCAGACTTCGGGCGCTCGTTTTTGGACGCGGCTTTGACCGCGGCCTATTTTTGGCACACGGAGGGGGCACGCAAAGTTTCGCCCCATTCCGAGTCCGGCGGACGAACTTCGCCAGCCCCACGCCCGAAGGCTATAGCCCATCGTTTTTTGGGCATTTTTCCGCGGGACAAACTTGGGGCCCCGGACTTCGGGCGCTCGTATTTGGGCATGGCTTTTCCCACGGCCTATTTTTGGCACACGGAGGGGGCACGCAAAGTTTCGCCCCAATCCGAGTCCGGCGGACGAACTTCGCCAGCCCCACGCCCCAAGGCTATAGCCCACCCTTTTTTTGGGCATTTTTCCGCTGGACGAACTTGGGGCCCCGGACTTCGGGCGCTCGTTTTTGGCCGCGGCTTTGCCAGCGGCCTATTTTTGGCACATGGAGGGGGCACGCAAAGTTTCGCCCCATTCCGAGTCCGGCGGACGAACTTTGCCAGCCCCACGCCCCAAGGCTATAGCCCATCGTTTTTTGGGCATTTTTCCGTTGGACGAACTTGGGGCCCCGGACTTCGGGCGCTCGTTTTTGGGCGTGGCTTTGCCCGCAGCCTATTTTTGACACACGGAGGGGGCATGCAAAGTTTCGCCCCATTCCGAGTCCGGCGGACGAACTTCGCCAGCCCCACGCCCCAAGGCTATAGCCCACACGTTTTTTGGGCATTTTTCTGCTGGACGAACTTGGGGCCCCAGACTTCAGGCACTCGTTTTTGGGCGCGGCTTTGCCCGCGGCCTATTTTTGGCACACGGAGGGGGCACGCAAATTTTTGCCCCATTCTGACTCCGGCGGACGAACTTCGACAGCCCCACGCCCCAAGGCTATAGCCCATCGTTTTTTGGGCATTTTTCCGCTGGACGAACTTGGGGCCTCGGACTTCGGGCGCTCGTTTTTGGGTGCGGCTTTGCCCGCGGCCTATTTTTGGCACACAGAGGGGGCACGCAAAGTTTCGCCCCATTCCGAGTCCGGCGGACGAACTTCGCCAGCCCCACGCCCCAAGGCTATAGCCCACACGTTTTTTGGGCATTTTTCTGCTGGACGAACTTGGGGCCCCAGACTTCGGGCACTCGTTTTTGGGCGCGGCTTTGCCCGCGGCCTATTTTTGGCACACGGAGGGGGCTTGCAAAGTTTCACCCCATTCCGACTCCGGCGGACGAACTTCGACAGCCCCACGCCCCAAGGCTATAGCCCATCGTTTTTTGTGCATTTTTCCGCTGGACGAACTTGGGGCCCCGGACTTCGGGCGCTCGTTTTTGGGTGCGGCTTTGCCCGCGGCCTATTTTTGGCACACAGAGGGGGCACGCAAAGTTTCGCCCCATTCCGAGTCCGGCGGACGAACTTCGCCAGCCCCACGCCCCAAGGCGATAGCCCACCCGTTTTTTGGGCATTTTTCCGCTGGACGAACTTGGGGCCCCGGACTTCAGGCGCTCGTTTTTAGGCGCGGCTTTGCCCGCGGCCTATTTTTGGCACACAGAGGGGGAACGCAAAGTTTCGCCTCATTCCGAGTCCGGCGGATGAACTTCGCCAGCCCCACGCCCCAAGGCGATAGCCCATCGTTTTTTGGGCATTTTTCCGCTGGACGAACATGGGGCCGCGGACTTTGGGCGCGGCTTTGCCCGCGGCCTATTTTTGGCACATGGAGGGGGCACGCAAAGTTTCGCCCCATTCCGAGTCCGGCGGACGAACTTCGCCATCCCCACGCCCCAAGGCTATAGCCCATCGTTTTTTGGGCATTTTTCCGCTGGACGAACTTGGGGCCCCAGACTTCGGGCGCTCGTTTTTGGACGCGGCTTTGCCCGCGGCCTATTTTTGGCACATGGAGGGGGCACACAAAGTTTCACCCCATTCCGAGTCCGGCGGACGAACTTCGCCAGCCCCACACCCCAAGGCTATAGCCCACCCGTTTTTTGGGCATTTTTCCGCTGGACGAACATGGGGCCCCAGACTTCGGGCGCTCGTTTTTGGGCGCGGCTTTGCCCGCGGCCTATTTTTGGCACACGGAGGGGGCACGCAAAGTTTCGCCCCATTCCGAGTCCGGCGGACGAACTTCGCCAGCCCCACGCCCGAAGGCTATAGCCCATCGTTTTTTGGGCATTTTTCCGCGGGACAAACTTGGGACCCCGGACTTCGGGCGCTCGTATTTGGGCATGGCTTTGCCCACGGCCTATTTTTGGCACACGGAGGGGGCACGCAAAGTTTCGCCCCAATCCGAGTCCGGCGGACGAACTTCGCCAGCCCCACGCCCCAAGGCTATAGCCCACCCTTTTTTTGGGCATTTTTCCGCTGGACGAACTTGGGGCCCCGGACTTCGGGCGCTCGTTTTTGGCCGCGGCTTTGCCAGCGGCCTATTTTTGGCACATGGAGGGGGCACGCAAAGTTTCGCCCCATTCCGAGTCCGGCGGACGAACTTTGCCAGCCCCACGCCCCAAGGCTATAGCCCATCGTTTTTTGGGCATTTTTCCGTTGGACGAACTTGGGGCCCCGGACTTCGGGCGCTCGTTTTTGGGCGTGGCTTTGCCCGCAGCCTATTTTTGACACACGGAGGGGGCATGCAAAGTTTCGCCCCATTCCGAGTCCGGCGGACGAACTTCGCCAGCCCCACGCCCCAAGGCTATAGCCCACACGTTTTTTGGGCATTTTTCTGCTGGACGAACTTGGGGCCCCAGACTTCGGGCACTCGTTTTTGGGCGCGGCTTTGCCCGCGGCCTATTTTTGGCACACGGAGGGGGCACGCAAAGTTTCGCCCCATTCCGACTCCGGCGGACGAACTTCGACAGCCCCACGCCCCAAGGCTATAGCCCATCGTTTTTTGGGCATTTTTCCGCTGGACGAACTTGGGGCCCCGGACTTCGGGCGCTCGTTTTTGGGTGCGACTTTGCCCGCGGCCTATTTTTGGCACACAGAGGGGGCACGCAAAGTTTCGCCCCATTCCGAGTCCGGCGGACGAACTTCGCCAGCCCCATGCCCCAAGGCTATAGCCCACCCGTTTTTTGGGCATTTTTCCGCTGGACGAACTTGGGGCCCCGGACTTCAGGCGCTTGTTTTTAGGCGCGGCTTTGCCCGCGGCCTATTTTTGGCACACAGAGGGGGCACGCAAAGTTTCGCCCCATTCCGAGTCCGGCGGACGAACTTCGCCAGCCCCACGCCCCAAGGCGATAGCCCATCGTTTTTTGGGCATTTTTCCGCTGGACGAACATGGGGCCGCGGACTTTGGGCGCGGCTTTGCCCGCGGCCTATTTTTGGCACACGGAGGGGGCACGCAAAGTTTCGCCCCATTCCGAGTCCGGCGGACGAACTTCGCCATCCCCACGCCCCAAGGCTATAGCCCATCGTTTTTTGGGCATTTTTCCGCTGGACGAACTTGGGGCCCCAGACTTCGGGCGCTCGTTTTTGGGCGCGGCTTTGTCCGCGGCCTATTTTTGGCACATGGAGGGGGCACACAAAGTTTCACCCCATTCCGAGTCCGGCGGACGAACTTCGCCAGCCCCACGCCCCAAGGCTATAGCCCACCCGTTTTTTGGGCATTTTTCCGCTGGACGAACATGGGGCCCCAGACTTCGGGCGCTCGTTTTTGGACGCGGCTTTGCCCGCGGCCTATTTTTGGCACACAGAGGGGGCACGCAAAGTTTCGCCCCATTCCGAGTCCGGCGGACGAACTTCGCCAGCCCCACGCCCGAAGGCTATAGCCCATCGTTTTTTGGGCATTTTTCCGCGGGACAAACTTGGGGCCCCGGACTTCGGGCGCTCGTATTTGGGCATGGCTTTGCCCACGGCCTATTTTTGGCACACGGAGGGGGCACGCAAAGTTTCGCCCCAATCCGAGTCCGGCGGACGAACTTCGCCAGCCCCACGCCCCAAGGCTATAGCCCACCCTTTTTTTGGGCATTTTTCCGCTGGACGAACTTGGGGCCTCGGACTTCGGGCGCTCGTTTTTGGGCGCGGCTTGGCCCGCGGCCTATTTTTGGCACACGGAGGGGGCACGCAAAGTTTTGCCCCATTCCGAGCCCGGCGGACGAACTTCGCCAGCCCCACGCCCCAAGGCTATAGCCCATCGTTTTTTGGGCATTTTTTCGCGGGACGAACTTGGGGCCCCGGGCTTCGGGCGCTCGTTTTTGGGCGCGGCTTTGGCCGCGGCCTATTTTCGGCACACGGTGGGGGCACGCAAAGTTTCGTCCCATTCCGAGTCCGGCGGACGAACTTCGCCAGCCCCACGCCCCAAGGCTATAGCCCATCGTTTTTTGGGAATTTTTCCGCTGGACGAACTTGGGGCCCCGGACTTCGGGCACTCGTTTTTGGGCGTGGCTTTGGCCGCGGCCTATTTTTGGCACACGGAGGGGGCACGCAAAGTTTCGCCCCATTCCGAGTCCGGCGGGCGAACTTCGCCAGCCCCACGCACGAAGGCCGTAGCCCACCCGTGTTTTGGGCATTTTTCCGCTGGACGAACTTGGGGCCCCGAACTTCGGGCGCTCGTTTTTGGGCGCGGCTTTGCCCGCGGCCTACTTTTGGCACATGGAGGGGGCACACAAACTTTCGCCCCATTCTGAGTCCGACGGACGAACTTCGCCAGCCCCACGCCCCAAGGCTATAGCCCATCGTTTTTTGGGCATTTTTCCGCTGGACGAACTTGGGGCCCCAGACTTCGGGCACTCGTTTTTGGGTGCGGCTTTGCCCGCGGCCTATTTTTGGCACACGGAGGGGGCACGCAAAGTTTCGCCCCATTCCGAGTCCGGTGGATGAACTTCGCCAGCCCCACGCCCCACGGCTATAGCCCACCCATTTTTTGGGCATTTTTCCGCTGGACGAACTTGGGGCCACGGAGTTCGGGCTCTCGTTTTTGGGCGCGGCTTTGCCTGCGGCCTATTTTTGGCACACGGAGGGGGCACGCAAAGTCTCGCCCCATTCCGAGTCCGGCGGACGAACTTCACCAGCCCCACGCCCCAAGGCTATAGCCCACCCGTTTTTTGGGCATTTTTCCGCTGGACGAACTTGGGACCCCGAACGTCGGGCGCTCGTTTTTGGGCGCGGCTTTGCCCGTGGCATTTTTTTGGCACACGGAGGGGGCACGAAAAGTCAGACGAACTTGGGACCCCGAATGTCGGGCGCTCATTTTTGGGCGCGGCTTTTCCCGCGGCCTATTTTTGGTACACGGAGGGGGCTCGCAATGTCTCGCCCCATTCCGAGTTCGGCGGACGAACTTCGCCAGCCCCACGCCCCAAGGCTATAGCCCACCCATTTTTTGGGCATTTTTCCGCTGGATGAACTTGGGGCCCTGGACTTCGGGCACTCGTTTTTGGGCGCGGCTTTGCCCGCGGCCTATTTTTGGCACACGGAGGGGGCACGTAAAGTCTCGGCCCATTCCGGGTCCGGCGGACGAACTTCGCCAGCCCCACGCCCCAAGGCTATAGCCCGCCCGTTTTTTGGGCATTTTTCCGCTGGACGAACTTGGGGCCCCGGACTTCGGGCGCTCGTTTTTGGGCGCGGCTTTGCCCGCGGCCTATTTTTGGCACACGGAGGGGGCACGCAAAGTTTTGCCCCATTCCGAGCCCGGCGGACGAACTTCGCCAGCCCCACGCCCCAAGGCTATAGCCCACCCGTTTTTTGGGCATTTTTCCGCTGGACGAACTTGGGGCCCCAAACTTCGGGCGCTCGTTTTTGGGTGCGGCTTTGCCCGCGGCATTTTTTCGGCGCTCGGAGGGGGCACGAAAAGTCTCGCCCCATTTGAGTCCAGCGGACGAACTTCGCCAGCCCCACGTCCCAAGGCTATAGCCCACCCGTTTTTTGGGCATTTTTCCGCTGGACGAACTTGGCGCCCCGGACTTCGGGTACTCGTTTTTGGGCGTGGCTTTGCCCGCGGCCTATTTTTGGCACACGGAGGGGGCACGCAAAGTTTCGCCCCATTCCGAGTCCGGCGGACGAACATCGCCAGCCCCACGCCCCAAGGCTATAGCCCACCCGTTTTTTGGGCATTTTTCCGCTGGACGAACTTGGGTCCCCGAACTTCGGGCGCTCGTTTTTGGGCGCGGCTTTGCCCGCGGCCTATTTTTGGCACACGGAGGGGGCACGCAAAGTTTCCTCCCATTCTGAGTCCGGCGGACGAACTTCGCCAGCCCCACGCCCCTAGGCTATAGCCCACCCGTTTTTTGGGCATTTTTCTGCTGGACGAACTTGGGTCCCCGAACTTCGGGCGCTCGTTTTTGGGCGCGGCTTTGCCCGCGGCCTATTTTTGGCACACGGAGGGGGCACGCAAAGTTTCCTCCCATTCTGAGTCCGGCGGACGAACTTCGCCAGCCCCACGCCCCTAGGCTATAGCCCATCGTTTTTTGGGCATTTTTCCGCTGGACAAACTTGGGACCCCGGGCTTCGGGCGCTCGTTTTTGGGCGCGGCTTTGCCCGCGGCCTATTTTTGGTACACGGAGGGGGCACACAAAGTTTCGCCCCATTCCGAGTCCGGCGGACGAACATCGCCAGCCCCACGCCCCAAGGTTATAGCCCATCATTTTTTGGGCATTTTTCCGCTGGACGAACATGGGGCCCCGGACTTCGGGCGCTCGTTTTTGGGCGGGGCTTTGCCCGCGGCCTATTTTTGGCACACGGAGGGGGCACGCAAATTTTCGCCCCATTCCGAGTCCGGCGGACGAACTTCGCCAGCCCCACGCCCCAAGGCTATAGCCCAACCGTTTTTTGGGCATTTTTCCGCTGGACGAACTTGGGGCCCCGGACTTCGGGTGCCTGTTTTTGGGCGCGGCTTTGCCCGCGGCCTATTTTTGGTACACGGAGGGGGCACGCAAAGTTTCGCCCCATTCCGAGTCTGGCGGACGAACTTCGCCAGCCCCACGCCCCAAGGCTATAGCCCACCCGTTTTTTGGGCATTTTTCCGCTGGACGAACTTGGGGCCCCGGACTTCGGGAGCTCGTTTTTGGGCGCGGCTTTACCAGCGGCCTATTTTTGGCACACGGAGGGGGTACGCAAAGTTTTGCCCCATTCCGAGTCCGGCGGACGAACTTCACCAGCCCCACGCCCCAAGGCTATAGCCCATCGTTTTTTGGGCATTTTTCCGCTGGACGAACTTTGGGCCCCGGACTTCGGGAGCTCGTTTTTGGGCGCGGCTTTGCCCGCGACCTATTTTTGGCACACGGAGGGAGCACGCAAAGTTTCGCCCCATTCCAAGTCCGGCGGACGAACTTCGCCAGCCCCACGCCCCAAGGCTATAGCCCACCCGTTTTTTGGGCATTTTTCCGCTGGACGAACTTGGGGCCCCGGACTTCCGGCGCTCGTTTTTGGGCGCGGCTTTACCCGCGGCCTGTTTTTGGCACACGGAGGGGGCACGCAAAGTTTCGCCCCATTCCGAGTCCGGCGGACGAACTTCGCCATCCCCACGCCCCAAGGCTATAGCCCATCATTTTTTGGGCATTTTCCGCTGGATGAACTTGGGGCCCCGGACTTTGGGAGCTCATTTTTGGGCACGGCTTTGCCCGCGGCCTATTTTTGGCACACGGAGGGGGCACGCAAAGTTTCGCCCCATTCCGAGTCCGGCGGACGAATTTCGCCAGCCCCACGCCCCAAGGCTATAGCCCACCCGTTTTTTGGGCATTTTTCCGCTGGACGAATTTGGGGCCCCGGACTTCGGGCGCTCGTTTTTGGGCACGGCTTTGCCAGCGGCCTATTTTTGGCACATGGAGGGGGCACGCAAAGTTTCGCCCCATTCCGAGTCCGGCGGACGAACTTCGCCAGCCCCACGCCCCAAGGCGATAGCCCATCGTTTTTTGGGCATTTTTCCGCTGGACGAACTTGGGGCCGCGGACTTTGGGCGCGGCTTTGCCCGCGGCCTATTTTTGGCAGACGGAGGGGGCACGCAAAGTTTCACCCCATTCCGAGTCCGGCGGACGAACTTCGCCATCCCCACGCCCCAAGGCTATAGCCCATCGTTTTTTGGGCATTTTTCCGCTGGACGAACTTGGGGCCCCAGACTTCGGGCGCTCATTTTTGGGCGAGGCTTTGCCCGCAGCCTATTTTTGGCACATGGAGGGGGCACACAAAGTTTCGCCCCATTCCGAGTCCGGCGGACGAACTTCGCCAGCCCCACGCCCTAAGGCTATAGCCCACCCGTTTTTTGGGCATTTTTCCGCTGGACGAACATGGGGCCCCAGACTTCGGGCGCTCGTTTTTGGGCGCGGCTTTGCCCGCGGCCTATTTTTGGCACACGGAGGGGGCACGCAAAGTTTCGCCCCATTCCAAGTCCGGCGGACGAACTTCGCCAGCCCCACGCCCGAAGGCTATAGCCCATCGTTTTTTGGGCATTTTTCCGCGGGACAAACTTGGGGCCCCGGACTTCGGGCGCTCGTATTTGGGCACGGCTTTGCCCACGGTCTATTTTTGGCACACGGAGGGGGCACACAAAGTTTCGCCCCAATCCGAGTCCGGCGGACGAACTTCGCCAGCCCCACGCCCCAAGGCTATAGCCCACCCTTTTTTTGGGCATTTTTCCGCTGGACGAACTTGGGGCCCCGGACTTCGGGCGCTCGTTTTTGGGCGCGGCTTGGCCCGCGGCCTATTTTTGGCACACGGAGGGGGCACGCAAAGTTTTGCCCCATTCCGAGCCCGGCGGACGAACTTCGCCAGCCCCACGCCCCAAGGCTATAGCCCATCGTTTTTTGGGCATTTTTCCGCGGGACGAACTTGGGGCCCCGGGCTTCGGGCGCTCGTTTTTGGGCGCGGCTTTGCCTGCGGCCTATTTTCGGCACACGGAGGGGGCACGCAAAGTTTAATTCCATTCCGAGTCCGGCGGACGAACTTCGCCAGCCCCACGCCCCAAGGCTATAGCCCATCGTTTTTTGGGCATTTTTCCGCTGGACGAACTTGGGGCCCCGGACTTTGGGCACTCGTTTTTTGGCGTGGCTTTGGCCGCGGCCTATTTTTGGCACACGGAGGGGGCACGCAAAGTTTCGCCCCATTCCGAGTCCGGCGGACGAACTTCGCCAACCCCACGCACGAAGGCCGTAGCCCACCCGTGTTTTGGGCATTTTTCCGCTGGACGAACTTGGGGCCCCGAATTTCGGGCGCTCGTTTTTGGGCGCGGCTTTGCCCGTGGCCTACTTTTGGCACATGGAGGGGGTACGCAAACTTTCGCCCCATTCTGAGTCCGGCGGACGAACTTCGCCAGCCCCACGCCCCAAGGCTATAGCCCATCGTTTTTTGGGCATTTTTCCGCTGGACGAACATGGGGCCCCGGACTTCGGGCGCTCGTTTTTGGGCGGGGCTTTGCCCGCGGCCTATTTTTGGCACACGGATGGGGCACGCAAAGTTTCGCCCCATTCCGAGTCCGGCGGACGAACTTCGCCAGCCCCACGCCCCAAGGCTATAGCCCATCGATTTTTGGGCATTTTTCCGCTGGACGAACTTGGGGCCCCGGACTTCGGGCGCTCGTTTTTGGGCGCGGCTTTTCCCGCGGCCTATTTTTGGTACACGGAGGGGGCTCGCAATGTCTCGCCCCATTCCGAGTTCGGCGGACGAACTTCGCCAGCCCCACGCCCCAAGGCTATAGCCCACCCATTTTTTGGGCATTTTTCCGCTGGACGAACATGGGGCCTCGGACTTCGGGCACTCGTTTTTGGGCGCGGCTTTGCCCGCGGCCTATTTTTGGCACACGGAGGGGCACGTAAAGTCTCGGCCCATTCCGGGTCCGGCGGACGAACTTCGCCAGCCCCACGCCCCAAGGCTATAGCCCACCCATTTTTTGGGCATTTTTCCGCTGGACGAAATTGGGGCCCCGGACTTCGGGCTCTCGTTTTTGGGCGCGGCTTTGCCCGCGGCCTATTTTTGGCACACGGAGGGGGCACGTAAAGTCTCGGCCCATTCCGGGTCCGGCGGACGAACTTCGCCAGCCCCACGCCCCAAGGCTATAGCCCGCCCGTTTTTTGGGCATTTTTCCGCTGGACGAACTTGGGGCCCCGGACTTCGGGCGCTCGTTTTTGGGCGCGGCTTTGCCCGCGGCATTTTTTCGGCACACGGAGGGGGCACGAAAAGTCTCGACCCATTTGAGTCCGGCGGATGAACTTCGCCAGCCCCACGTCCCAAGGCTATAGCCCACCCGTTTTTTGGGCATTTTTCCGCTGGACGAACTTGGCGCCCCGGACTTCGGGCGCTCGTTTTTGGGCGCGGCTTTGCCCGCGGCCTATTTTTGGCACACGGAGGGGGCACGCAAAGTTTCGCCCCATTCCGAGTCCGGCGGACGGACATCGCCAGCCCCACGCCCTAAGGCTATAGCCCACCCATTTTTTGGGCATTTTTCCGCTGGACGAACTTGGGTCCCCGAACTTCGGGCGCTCGTTTTTGGGCGCGGCTTTGTCCGCGGCCTATTTTTGGCACACAGAGGGGGCACGCAAAGTTTCGTCCCATTCTGAGTCCGGCGGACGAACTTCGCCAGCCCCACGCCCCTAGGCTATAGCCCATCGTTTTTTGGGCATTTTTCCGCTGGACGAACATGGGGCCCCGGACTTCGGGCGCTCGGTTTTTGGCGCGGCTTTGCCCGCGGCTTATTTTTGGCACACGGAGGGGACACACAAAGTTTCGCCCCATTCCGAGTCCAGCGGACGAACTTCGCCAGCCCCACGCCCCAAGGCTATAGCCCATCGATTTTTGGGCATTTTTCCGCTGGACGAACTTGGGGCCCCGGACTTCGGGCGCTCGTTTTTGGGCGCGGCTTTTCCCGCGGCCTATTTTTGGTACACGGAGGGGGCTCGCAATGTCTCACCCCATTCCGAGTTCGGCGGACGAACTTCGACAGCCCCACGCCCCAAGGCTATAGCTCACCCATTTTTTGGGCATTTTTCCGCTGGACGAACTTGGGGCCCCGGACTTCGGGCACTCGTTTTTGGGCGCGGCTTTGCCCGCGGCCTATTTTTGGCACACGGAGGGGCACGTAAAGTCTCGGCCCATTCCGGGTCCGGCGGACGAACTTCGCCAGCCCCTCGCCCCAAGGCTATAGCCCGCCCGTTTTTTTGGCATTTTTCCGCTGGACGAACTTGGGGCCCCGGACTTCGGGCGCTCGTTTTTGGGCGCGGCTTTGCCCGTGGCCTATTTTTGGCACACGGAGGGGGCACGCAAAGTTTTGCCCCATTCCGAGCCCGGTGGACGAACTTCGCCAGCCCCACGCCCCAAGGCTATAGCCCACCCGTTTTTTGGGCATTTTTCCGCTGGACGAACTTGGGGCCCCAAACTTCGGGCGCTCGTTTTTGGGTGCGGCTTTGCCCGCGGCATTTTTTCGGCACACGGAGGGGGCACGAAAAGTCTCGCCCCATTTGAGTCCGGCGGACGAACTTCGCCAGCCCCACGTCCCAAGGCTATAGCCCACCCATATTTTGGGCATTTTTCCGCTGGACGAACTTGGCGCCCCGGACTTCGGGCGCTCGTTTTTGGGCGTGGCTTTGCCCGCGGCCTATTTTTGGCACACGGAGGGGGCACGCAAAGTTTCGCCCCATTCCGAGTCCGGCGGACGAACATCGCCAGCCCCACGCCCCAAGGCTATAGCCCACCCGTTTTTTGGGCATTTTTCCGTTGGACGAACTTGGGTCCCCGAACTTCGGGCGCTCGTTTTTGGGCGCGGCTTTGCCCGCGGCCTATTTTTGGCACACGGAGGGGTCACGCAAAGTTTCGTCCCATTCTGAGTCCGGCGGACGAACTTCGCCAGCCCCACGCCCCTAGGCTATAGCCCATCGTTTCTTGGGCATTTTTCCGCTGGACGAACTTGGGGCCCCGGACTTCGGGCGCTCGTTTTTGGGCGCGGCTTTGTCTGCGGCCTATTTTTGACACACGGAGGGGGCACGCAAAGTTTCGCCCCATTCCGAGTCCGGCGGACGAACTTCGCCAGCCCCACGCCCCAAGGCTATAGCCCATCGTTTTTTGGGCATTTTTCCGCTGGACGAACTTGGGGCCCCGGACATCGGGCGCTTGTTTTTGGGTGCGGCATTGGCCGCGGCCTATTTTTGGCACACGGAGGGGGCACGCAAAGTTTCGCCCCATTCCGAGTCCGGCAGACGAACTTGGCCAGCCCCATGCCCCAAGGCTATAGCCCATCGTTTTTTGGGCATTTTTCTGCTGGACGAACTTGGGACCCCGGACTTCGGGCGCTCGTTTTTGGGCGCGGCTTTGCCCGCGGCCTATTTTTGGTACACGGAGGGGGCACGCAAAGTTTCGCCCCATTCCAAGTCCGGCGGATGAACATCGCCAGCCCCACGCCCCAAGGCTATAGCCCATCATTTTTTGGGCATTTTTCCGCTGGACGAACATGGGGCCCCGGACTTCGGGCGCTCGTTTTTGGGCGGGGCTTTGCCCGCGGCCTATTTTTGGCACACGGAGGGGGCACGCAAAGTTTCGCCCCATTCCAAGTCCGGCGGACGAACTTCGCCCGCCCCACGCCCCAAGGCTATAGCCCATCGTTTTTTGGGCATTTTTCCGCTGGACGAACATGGGGCCCCGGACTTCGGGCGCTCGGTTATTGGCGCGGCTTTGCCCGCGGCTTATTTTTGGCACACGGAGGGGGCACGCAAAGTTTCGCCCCATTCCGAGTCCGGCGGACGAAGTTCGCCAGCCCCACGCCCCAAGGCTATAGCCCATCGATTTTTGGGCATTTTTCCGCTGGACGAACTTGGGGCCCCGGACTTCGGGCGCTCATTTTTGGGCGCAGCTTTGACCGCTGTCTATTTTTGGCACACGGAGGGGGCACGCGAAGTTTCGCCCCATTCCGAGTCCGGCGGACGAACTTCGCCAGCCCCACGCCCCAAGGCTATAGCCCATCGATTTTTGGGCATTTTTCCGCTGGACGAACTTGGGGCCCCGGTCTTCGGGCGCTCGTTTTTGGGCGCGGCTTTTCCCGCGGCCTATTTTTGGTACACGGAGGGGGCTCGCAATGTCTCACCCCATTCCGAGTTCGGCGGACAAACTTCGCCAGCCCCACGCCCCAAGGCTATAGCCCACCCATTTTTTGGGCATTTTTCCGCTGGACGAACTTGGGGCCCCGGACTTCGGGCACTCGTTTTTGGGCGCGGCTTTGCTCGCGGCCTATTTTTGGCACACGGAGGGGGCACGTAAAGTCTCGGCCCATTCCGGGTCCGGCGGACGAACTTCGGCCGCCCCACGCCCCAAGGCTATAGCCCGCCCGTTTTTTGGGCATTTTTCCGCTGGACGAACTTGGGGCCCCGGACTTCGGGCTCTCGTTTTTGGGCGCGGCCTTGCCCGCGGCCTATTTTTGGCACACGGAGGGGGCACGCAAAGTTTTACCCCATTCCGAGCCCGGCGGACGAACTTCGCCAGCCCCACGCCCCAAGGCTATAGCCCACCCGTTTTTTGGGCATTTTTCCGCTGGACGAACTTGGGGCCCCAAACTTCGGGCGCTCGTTTTTGGGTGCGGCTTTGCCCGCGGCATTTTTTCGGCACACGGAGGGGGCACGAAAAGTCTGGACCCATTTGAGTCCGGCGGACGAAGTTCGCCAGCCCCACGTCCCAAGGCTATAGCCCACCCGTTTTTTGGGCATTTTTCCGCTGGAGGAACTTCGCGCCCCGGACTTCGGGCGCTCGTTTTTGGGCGCGGCTTTGCCCGCGGCCTATTTTTGGCACACGGAGGGGGCACGCAAAGTTTCGCCCCATTCCAAGTCCGGCGGACGAACATCGCCAGCCCCACGCCCCAAGGCTATAGCCCACCCATTTTTTGGGCATTTTTCCGCTGGACGAACTTGGGTCCCCGAACTTCGGGCGCTCGTTTTTGGGCGCGGCTTTGCCCGCGGCCTATTTTTGGCACACGGAGGGGGCACGCAAAGTTTCGTCCCATTCTGAGTCCGGCGGACGAACTTCGCCAGCTCCACGCCCCTAGGCTATAGCCCATCGTTTTTTGGGCATTTTTCCGCTGGACGAACTTGGGGCCCCGGACTTCGGGCGCTCGTTTTTGGGCGCGGCTTTGCCCGTGGCCTATTTTTGGCACACGGAGGGGGAACGCAAAGTTTCGCCCCATTCCGAGTCCGGCGGACGAACTTCGCCAGCCCCACGCCCCAAGGCTATAGCCCATCGTTTTTTGGGCATTTTTCCGCTGGACGAACATGGGGCCCCGGACTTTGGGCGCTCGGTTTTTGGCGCGGCTTTGCCCGCGGTTTATTTTTGGCACACGGAGGGGGCACGCAAAGTTTCGCCCCATTCCGAGTCCGGCGGACGAACTTCGCCAGCCCCACGCCCCAAGGCTATAGCCCATCGATTTTTGGGCATTTTTCCGCTGGACGAACTTGGGGCCCCGGACTTCGGGCGCTCGTTTTTGGGCGCGGCTTTGACCGCTGTCTATTTTTGGCACACGGAGGGGGCACGCAAAGTTTCGCCCCATTCCGAGTCCGGCGGACGAACTTCGCCAGCCCCACGCCCCAAGGCTATAGCCCACCCGTTTTTTGGGCATTTTTCCGCCGGACGAACTTGGGGCCCCGGACTTCGGGCGCTCGTTTTTGGGCGCGGCTTTCCCCGCGGCCTATTTTTGGCACACGGAGGGGGCACGCAATGTTTCGCCCCATTCCGAGTCCGGCGGACGAACTTCGCCAGCCCCACGCCCCAAGGCTATAGCCCATCGTTTTTTGGGCATTTTTCCGCTGGACGAACTTGGGGCCCCGGACTTCGGGCGCTCGTTTTTGGGCGCGGATTTGCCCGCGGCCTATTTTTGGCACACGGAGGCGGAACGCAAAGTTTCGCCCCATTCTGAGTCCGGCGGACGAACTTCGCCAGCCTCACGCCCCAAGGCTGTAGCCCATCGTTTTTTGGGCATTTTTCCGCTGGACGAACTTGGGGCCCCGGACTTCGGGCGCTCATTTTTGGACGCGGCTTTGCCCGCGGCCTATTTTTTGCACACGGAGGGGGCACGCAAAGTTTCGCCCTATTCCGAGTCCGGCTAGCCCCACACCCCAAGGCTATAGCCCACCCGTTTTTTGGGCATTTTTCCGCTGGACGAACTTCGGGCCCCGGACTTCGGGCGCTCGTTTTTGGGCGCGGCTTTGCCCGCGGCCTATTTTTGGCACACAGAGGGGGCACGGAAAGTTTCACCCCATTCCGAGTCCGGCGGACGAACTTCGCCCGCCCCACGCCCCAAGGCTATAGCCCATCATTTTTTGGGCATTTTTCCGCTGGACGAACTTGGGGCCCCGGACTTCGGGCACTCGTTTTTGGGCTCAGCTTTGCCCGCAGCCTATTTTTGGCACACGGAGGGGGCACGCAAAGTTTCGCCAAATTCCGAGTCCGGCGGACGAACTTCGCCAGCCCCACGCCCCAAGGCTATAGCCCATCGTTTTTTGGGCATTTTTCTGCTGGACGAACTTGGGGCCCCGGACTTCGGGCTCTCGTTTTTGGGCGCGGCTTTGTCCGCGGCCTATTTTTGGCATACGGAGGGTGCACGCAAAGTTTCGCCCCATTCCGAGTCCGGCGGACGAACTTCGCCAGCCCCACGCACCAAGGCTATAGCCCATCGTTTTTTGGGCATTTTTCCGCTGGACGAACTTGGGGCCCCGGACTTCGGGCGCTCGGTTTTGGGCGCGGCTTTGCCTGCGGCCTATTTTTGGCACACGGAGGGGGCACGCAAAGTTTTGCCCCATTCCGAGTCCGGCGGACGAACTTCGCCAGCCCCACGCCCCAAGGCTATAGCCCATCGTTTTTTGGGCATTTTTCCGCTGGACGAACTTGGGGCCCCGGACTTCGGGCGCTCGGTTTTGGGCGCGGCTTTGCCTGCGGCCTATTTTTGGCACATGGAGGGGGCACGCAAAGTTTCGCCCCATTCCAAGTCCGGCGGACGAACTTCGCCAGCCCCACGCCCCAAGGCTATAGCCCACCCGTTTTTTGGGCATTTTTCCGCTGGACGAACTTCGGGCCCCGGACTTCGGGCGCTCGTTTTTGGGCGCGGCTTTGCCCGAGGCCTATGTTTGGCACACGGAGGGGTACGGAAAGTTTCGCCCCATTCCGAGTCCGGCGGACAAACTTCGCCAGCCCGACGCCCCAAGGCTATAGCCCATCGTTTTTTGGGCATTTTTCCGCTGGACGAACTTGGGGACCCGGACTTCGGGCTCTCGTTTTTGGGCGCGGCTTTGCCCGCGGCCTATTTTTGGCACACGGAGGGGGCACGCAAAGTTTCGCCCCATTCCGAGTCCGGCGGACGAACTTCCCCAGCCCCACGCCCCAAGGCTATAGCCCATCGATTTTTGGGCATTTTTCCGCTGGACGAACTTGGGGCCCCGGACTTCGGGCGCTCGTTTTTGGGCGCGGCTTTGCCCGCTATCTATTTTTCGAACACAGAGGGGGCACGCAAAGTTTCGCCCCATTCCGAGTCCGGCGGACGAACTTCGCCAGCCCCACGCCCCAAGGCTATAGCCCACCCGTTTTTTGGGCATTTTTCCGCTGGACGAACTTGGGGCCCCGGACATCGGGCGCTCGTTTTTGGGCGCGGCTTTGTCCGCGGCCTATTTTTGGTACACGGAGGGGGCACGCAAAGTTTCGCCCCATTCCGAGTCCGGCGGACGAACTTCGCCAGCCCCACGCCCCTAGGCTATAGCCCATCGTTTTTTGGGCATTTTTCCGCTGGACGAACTTGGGGCCCCGGACTTCGGGCACTCGTTTTTGGGCGCGGCTTTGCCCGCAGCCTATTTTTGGCACACGGAGGGGGCACGCAAAGTCTCGCCCCATTCCGAGTCCGGCGGAGGAACTTCGCCAGCCCCACGCCCCAAGGCTATAGCCCACCCGTTTTTTGGGCATTTTTCCGCTGGACGAACTTGGGGCCCCGGACTTCGGGCGCTCGTTTTTGGGCGCGGCTTTGCCCGCGGCCTATGTTTGGCACATGGAGGGGGCACACAAAGTTTCGTCCCATTCCGAGTCCGGCGGGCGAACTTCGCCAGCCCCACGCCCCAAGGCTATAGCCCATTGTTTCTTGGGCATTTTTCCGCTGGACGAACTAGGGGCCCCGGACTTCGGGCCCTCATTTTTGGGCGTGGCTTTGCCCACGGCCTATTTTTGGCACATGGAGGGGGCACGGAAAGTTTCGCCCCATTCCGAGTCCGGCGGACGAATTTCGCCAGCCCCACGCCCCAAGGCTATAGCCCTCCCGTTTTGTGGGCATTTTTCCGCTGGACGAACTTGGGGCCCCGGACTTCGGGCGCTCGTTTTTGGGTGCGGCTTTGCCCGCGGCCTATTTTTGGAACACGGAGTGGGCACACAAAGTTTCGCCCCATTCCGAGTCCGGCGGACGAACTTCGCCAGCCGCACGCCCCAAGGCTATAGCCCATCGTTTTTTGGGCATTTTTCCGCTGGACGAACTTGGGGCCCCGGACTTCGGGAGCTCGTTTTTGGGCGCGGCTTTGGCCACGGCCTATTTTTGGCACACGGAGGGGGCACGCAAAGTTTCGCCCCATTCCGAGTCCGGCGGACGAACTTCGCCAGCCCCACGCCCCAAGGCTATAGCCCACCCGTTTTTTGGGCATTTTTCCGCTGGACGAACTTGGGGCCCCGGACTTCGGGCGCTCGTTTTTGGGCGCGGCGTTGTCCGCGGCCTATGTTTGGCACACGGAGGGGGCACGCAAAGTTTCGCCCCATTCCGAGTCCGGCGGACGTACTTCGCCAGCCCCACGCCCCAAGGCTATAGCCCATCGTTTTTTGGGCATTTTTCCGCTGGACAAACTTGGGGCCCCGGACTTCGGGCGCTCGTTTTTGGGCGCGGCTTTGCCCGCGGCCTATTTTTGGCACACGGAGGGGGCACGAGAAGTTTCGCCCCATTCCGAGTCCGGCAGACGAACTTCGCCAGCCCCATGCCCCAAGGCTATATCCCGCCCGTTTTTTGGGCATTTTTCCGCTGGACGAACTTGGGGCCCCGGACTTCGGGCACTCGTTTTTGGGCGCGGCATTGCCCGCGGCCTATTTTTGGCACACGGAGGGGGCACGCAAAGTTTCGCCCCATTCCCAGTCCGGCGGACAAACTTCGCCAGCCCCACGCCCCAAGGCTATAGCCCATCGTTTTTTGGGCATTTTTCCGCTGGACGAACTTGGGGCCCCGGACTTCGGGCGCTCGTTTTTGGGCGCGGATTTGCCCGCGGCCTATTTTTGGCACGCGGAGGGGGCACGCAAAGTTTCGCCCCATTCCGAGTCCGGCGGACGAACTTCGCCAGCCCCACGCCCCAAGGCTATAGCCCACCCGTTTTTTGGGCATTTTTCCGCTGGACGAATCTGGGGCCCCGGACTTTGGGTGCTCGTTTTTGGGCGCGGCTTTGCCCGTGGCCTATTTTTGGCACACGGAGGGGGCACGCAAAGTTTCGCCCCATTCCGAGTCCGGCGGACGAACTTCGCCAGCCCCACGCCCCAAGGCTATAGCCCACCTGTTTTGTGGGCATTTTTCCGCTGGACGAACTTGGGGCCCCGGGCTTCGGGCGTTCGTTTTTGGGTGCGGCTTTGGCCGCGCCCTATTTTTGGCACACGGAGGGGGCACGCAAAGTTTCGCCCCATTCTGAGTCCGGCGGACGAAGTTCGCCATCCCCACGCCCCAAGGCTATAGCCCACCTGTTTTTTGGGCATTTTTCCGCTGGACGAACTTGGGGCCCCGGACTTCGGGCGCTCGTTTTTGGAGGCGGCTTTTCCCGCGGCCAAATTTTTGGCACACGGAGGGGGCACGCAAAGTTTCGCCCCATTCCGAGTCCGGCGGACGAACTTCGCCAGCCCCACGCCCCAAGGCTATAGCCCATCGTTTTTTGGGCATTTTTCCGCTGGACGAACTTGGGGCCCCGGTCTTCGGGCACTCGTTTTTGGACGCGGCTTTGCCCACGGCCTATTTTTGGCACACGGAGGGGGCACGCAAAGTTTCGCCCCATTCCGAGTCCGGCGGACGAACTTCGCCAGCCCCACGCCCCAAGGCTGTAGCCCACCCGTTTTTTGGGCATTTTTCCGCTGGACGAACTTGGGGCCCGGACTTCGGGCGCTCGTTTTTGGGCGCGGCTTTGCCCGCTGCCTATTTTTGGCACACAGAGGGGGCACACAAAGTTTCGCCCCATTCCGAGTCCGGCGGACGAACTTCGCCAGCCCCACGCCCCAAGGCTATAGCCCACCTGTTTTGTGGGCATTTTTCCACTGGACGACCTTGGGGCCCCGGACTTCGGGCGCTCGTTTTTGGGCGCGGCCTTGCCCGCGGCCTATTTTTGGCACACGGAGGGGGCACACAAAGTTTCGTCCCATTCCGAGTCCGGCGGACGAACTTCGCCAGCCCCACGCCCCAAGGCTATAGCCCACCCGTTTTTTGGGCATTTTTCCGCTGGACGAATCTGGGGCCCCGGACTTTGGGTGCTCGTTTTTGGGCGCGGCTTTGCCCGTGGCCTATTTTTGGCACACGGAGGGGGCACGCAAAGTTTCGCCCCATTCCGAGTCCGGCGGACGAACTTCGCCAGCCCCACGCCCCAAGGCTATAGCCCACCTGTTTTGTGGGCATTTTTCCACTGGACGAACTTGGGGCCCCGGACTTCGGGCGCTCGTTTTTGGGCGCGGCTTTGCCCGCGGCCTATTTTTGGCACACGGAGGGGGCATGCAAAGTTTCGCCCCATTCCGAGTCCGGCGGACGAACATCGCCAGCCCCACGCCCCAAGTCTATAGCCAATCGTTTTTTGGGCATTTTTCCGCTGGACGAACTTGGGGCCCCGGGCTTCGGGCGTTCGTTTTTGGGCGCGGCTTTGGCCGCGCCCTATTTTTGGCACACGGAGGGGGCACGCAAAGTTTCGCCCCATTCTGAGTCCGGCGGACGAAGTTCGCCATCCCCACGCCCCAAGGCTATAGCCCACCTGTTTTTTGGGCATTTTTCCGCTGGACGAACTTGGGGCCCCGGACTTCGGGCGCTCGTTTTTGGAGGCGGCTTTTCCCGCGGCCAAATTTTTGGCACACGGAGGGGGCACGCAAAGTTTCGCCCCATTCCGAGTCCGGCGGACGAACTTCGCCAGCCCCACGCCCCAAGGCTATAGCCCATCGTTTTTTGGGCATTTTTCCGCTGGACGAACTTGGGGCCCCGGACTTCGGGCACTCGTTTTTGGACGCAGCTTTGCCCGCGGCCTATTTTTGGCACACGGAGGGGGCACGCAAAGTTTCGCCCCATTCCGAGTCCGGCGGACGAACTTCGCCAGCCCCACGCCCCAAGGCTGTAGCCCACCCGTTTTTTGGGCATTTTTCCGCTGGACGAACTTGGGGCCCGGACTTCGGGCGCTCGTTTTTGGGCGCGGCTTTGCCCGCTGCCTATTTTTGGCACACAGAGGGGGCACACAAAGTTTCGCCCCATTCCGAGTCCGGCGGACGAACTTCGCCAGCCCCACGCCCCAAGGCTATAGCCCACCTGTTTTGTGGGCATTTTTCCACTGGACGAACTTGGGGCCCCGGACTTCGGGCGCTCGTTTTTGGGCGCGGCTTTGCCCGCGGCCTATTTTTGGCACACGGAGGGGGCACACAAAGTTTCGTCCCATTCCGAGTCCGGCGGACGAACTTCGCCAGCCCCACGCCCCAAGGCTTATAGCCCACCCGTTTTTTGGGCATTTTTCCGCTGGACGAATCTGGGGCCCCGGACTTCGGGCGCTCGTTTTTGGGCGCGGCTTTGCCCGTGGCCTATTTTTGGCACACGGAGGGGGCACGCAAAGTTTCGCCCCATTCCGAGTCCGGCGGACGAACTTCGCCAGCCCCACGCCCCAAGGCTATAGCCCACCTGTTTTGTGGGCATTTTTCCACTGGACGAACTTGGGGCCCCGGACTTCGGGCGCTCGTTTTTGGGCGCGGCTTTGCCCGCGGCCTATTTTTGGCACACGGAGGGGGCATGCAAAGTTTCGCCCCATTCCGAGTCCGGCGGACGAACATCGCCAGCCCCACGCCCCAAGGCTATAGCCAATCGTTTTTTGGGCATTTTTCCGCTGGACGAACTTGGGGCCCCGGGCTTCGGGCGTTCGTTTTTGGGCGCGGCATTCCCGCGGCCTATTTTTTGCACACGGAGGGGGCACGCAACGTTTCGCCCCATTCCGAGTCCGGCGGACGAACTTCGCCAGCCCCACGCCCCAAGGCTATAGCCCACCCGTTTTTTGGGCATTTTTCCGCTGGACGAACTTGGGGCCCCAGACTTCGGGCGCTCGTTTTTGGGTGCGGCATTCCCGCGGCCTATTTTTTGCACACGGAGGGGGCACGCAAAGTTTCGTCCCATTCCGAGTCCGGCGGACGAACTTCGCCAGCCCCACGCCCCAAGGCTATAGCCCATCATTTTTTAAGCATTTTTCTGCTGGACGAACTTGGGGCCCTGGACCTCGGGCTCTCGTTTTTGGACGCGGCTTTGCCCGCGGCCTATTTTTGGCACACGGAGGGGGCACGAAAAGTTTCGCCCCATTCCGAGTCCGGCGGACGAACTTCGCCAGCCCCACGCCCCAAGGCTATAGCCCACCCGTTTTTTGGGCATTTTTCCGCTGGACGAACTTGGGACCCCCGGACTTCGGTCGCTCGTTTTTGGGCGCGGCTTTGCCCGCGGCCTATTTTTGGCACACGGAGGGGGCACGCAAAGTTTCGTCCCATTCCGAGACCGGCGGACGAACTTCGCCAGCCCCACGCCCCAAGGCTCCAGCCCATCGTTTTTTGGGCATTTTTCCGCTGGACGAACTTGGGGCCCCGGACTTCTGGCGCTCGTTTTTGGGTACGGCTTTGCCCGCGGCCTATTTTTGGCACACGGAGGGGCCACGCAAAGTTTCGCCCCATTCCGAGACCGGCGGACGAACTTCGCCAGCCCCACGCCCCAAGGCTCTAGCCCATCGTTTTTTGGGCATTTTTCCGCTGGACGAAATTGGGGCCCCGGACTTCGGCGCTCGTTTTTGGGCGCGGCTTTGCCCGCGGCCTATTTTTGGCACACGAAGGGGGCACGCAAAGTTTCGCCCCATTCCGGGTCCGGCGGACGAACTTTGCCAGCCCCACGCCCCAAGGCTATAGCCCACCCGTTTTTTGGGCATTTTTCCGCTGGACGAACTTGGGGCCCCGGACTTCGGGCGCTCTTTTTTGGGCGCGGCTTTGCCCGCGGCCTATTTTTGACACACGGAGGGGGCACGCAAAGTTTCGCCCCATTCCGAGTCCGGCGGACGAACTTCGCCAGGCCCACTCCCCAAGTTTATAGCCCACCCGTTTTTTGGGCATTTTTCCGCTGGACGAACTTGGGACCCCGGACTTCGGGCTCTCGTTTTTGGGCGCGGCTTTGCCCGCGGCCTATTTTTGGCACACGGAGGGGGCACGCAAAGTTTCGCTCCATTCCGAGTCCGGCAGACGAACTTCACCAGCCCCACGCCCCAAGGCTATAGCCCACCCGTTTTTTGGGCATTTTTCCGCTGGACGAACTTGGGGCCCCGGACTTCGGGCACTCGTTTTTGGGCGCGGCTTTGACCGCGGCCTATTTTTGGCACACGGAGGGGGCACGCAAAGTTTCGCCCCATTCCGAGTCCGGCGGACGAACTTCGCCGGCCCCACGCCCCAAGGCTATAGCCCATCGTTTTTTGGGCATTTTTCCGCTGGACGAACTTGGGGCCCCGGACTTCGGGCTCTCGTTTTTGGACGCGGCTTCGGCCGCGGCCTATTTTTGGTACACGGAGGGGGCACGCAATGTTTCGCCCCATTCCGAGTCCGGCGGACGAACTTCGCCAGCCCCACGCCCCAAGGCTATAGCCCATCGTTTTTTAAGCATTTTTCCGCTGGACGAACTTGGGGCCCTGGACTTCGGGCTCTCGTTTTTGGACGCGGCTTTGCCCGCGGCCTATTTTTGGCACACGAAGGGGGCACGCAAAGTTTCGCCCCATTCCGAGTACGGCGGACGAACTTTGCCAGCCCCACGCCCCAAGGCTATAGCCCACCCGTTTTTTGGGCATTTTTCCGCTGGACGAACTTGGGGCCCCGTACTTCGGGCGCTCGTTTTTGGGCGCGGCTTTGCCCGCGGCCAATTTTTGGCACACGGAGGGGGCTCGCAAAGTTTCGCCCCATTCCGAGTCCGGCGGACGAACTTCGCCAGGCCCACTCCCCAAGTTTATAGCCCACCCGTTTTTTGGGCATTTTTCCGCTGGACGAACTTGGGGCCCCGGACTTCGGGCACTCGTTTTTGGGCGCGGCTTTGCCCGCGGCCTATTTTTGGCACACGGAGGGGGCACGCAAAGTTTTTCCCCATTCCGAGTCCGGCAGACGAACTTCACCAGCCCCACGCTCCAAGGCTATAGCCCACCCGTTTTTTGGGCATTTTTCCGCTGGACGAAGTTGGGGCCCCGGACTTCGGGCACTCATTTTTGGACGCGGCTTCGCCCGCGGCCTATTTTTGGCACACGGAGGGGGCATGCAAAGTTTCGCCCCATTCCGAGTCCGGCGGACAAACTTCGCCAGGCCCACGCCCCAAGGCTCTAGCCCATCGTTTTTTGGGCATTTTTCCGCTGGACGAACTTGGGGCCCCGGACTTCGGGCCTCGTTTTTGGGCGCGGCTTTGCCCGCGGCCTATTTTTGGCACACGGAGGGGGCACGCAAAGTTTTGCCCCATTCCGAGTCCGGCAGACGAACTTCGCCAGCCCCACGCCCCAAGGCTATAGCCCACCCGTTTTTTGGGCATTTTTCCGCTGGACGAAGTTGGGGCCCCGGACTTCGGGCACTCGTTTTTGGACGCGGCTTTGCCCGCGGCCTATTTTTGGCACACGGAGGGGGCACGCAAAGTTTCACCCCATTCCGAGTCTGGCGGACGAACTTCGCCAGCCCCACGCCCCAAGGCTATAGCCCATCGTTTTTTTGGCATTTTTCCGCTGGACGAACTTGGGGCCCCGGACGTCGGGCGCTCGTTTTTGGTCGCAGCTTTGCTAGCGGCCTATTTTTGGCGCACGGAGGGGGCACGCATAGTTTGGCCCCATTCCGAGTCCGGCAGACGAACTTCACCAGCCCCACGCCCCAAGGCTATAGCCCACCCGTTTTTTGGGCATTTTTCCGCTGGACGAAGTTGGGGCCCCGGACTTCGGGCACTCGTTTTTGGACGCGGCTTTGCCCGCGGCCTATTTTTGGCACACGGAGGGGGCACGCAAAGTTTTGCCCCATTCTGAGTCCGGCAGACGAACTTCACCAGCCCCACGCCCCAAGGCTATAGCCCACCCGTTTTTTGGGCATTTTTCCGCTGGACGAAGTTGGGGCCCCGGACTTTGGGCACTCGTTTTTGGACGCGGCTTTGCCCGCGGCCTATTTTTGGCACACGGAGGGGGCACGCAAAGTTTCGCCCCATTCCGAGTCCGGCGGACGAACTTCGCCGGCCCCACGCCCCAAGGCTATAGCCCATCGTTTTTTGGGCATTTTTCCGCTGGACGAACTTGGGGCCCCAGACTTCGGGCTCTCGTTTTTGGACGCGGCTTTGCCCGCGGCCTATTTTTGGTACACGGAGGGGGCACGCAATGTTTCGCCCCATTCCGAGTCCGGCGGACGAACTTCGCCAGCCCCACGCCCCAAGGCTATAGCCCACCCGTTTTTTGGGCATTTTTCCGCTGGACGAACTTGGGGCCCCGGACTTCGGTCGCTCGTTTTTGGGCACGGCTTTGCCCGCGGCCTATTTTTGGCACACGGAGGGGGCACGCAAAGTTTCGCCCCATTCTGAGTCCGGCGGACGAACTTCGCCAGCCCCACGCCCCAAGGCTATAGCCCATCGTTTTTTAAGCATTTTTCCGCTGGACGAACTTGGGGCCCTGGACTTCGGGCTCTCGTTTTTGGACGCGGCTTTGCCCGCGGCCTATTTTTGGCACACGAAGGGGGCACGCAAAGTTTCGCCCCATTCCGAGTACGGCGGACGAACTTTACCAGCCCCACGCCCCAAGGCTATAGCCCACCCGTTTTTTGGGCATTTTTCCGCTGGACGAACTTGGGGCCCCGTACTTCGGGCGCTCGTTTTTGGGCGCGGCTTTGCCCGCGGCCTATTTTTGGCACACGGAGGGGGCTCGCAAAGTTTCGCCCCATTCCGAGTCCGGCGGACGAACTTCGCCAGGCCCACTCCCCAAGTTTATAGCCCACCCGTTTTTTGGGCATTTTTCCGCTGGACGAAGTTGGGGCCCCGGACTTCGGGCGCTCGTTTTTGGGCGCGGCTTTGCCCGCGGCCTATTTTTGGCACACGGAGGGGGCACGCAAAGTTTAGCCCCATTCCGAGTCCGGCAGACGAACTTGGCCAGCCCCACGCCCCAAGGCTATAGCCCATCGTTTTTTGGGCATTTTTCTGCTGGACGAACTTGGGACCCCGGACTTCGGGCGGTCGTTTTTGGGCGCGGCTTTGCCCGCGGCCTATTTTTGGTACACGGAGGGGGCACGCAAAGTTTCGCCCCATTCCGAGTCCGGCGGATGAACATCGCCAGCCCCACGCCCCAAGGCTATAGCCCATCATTTTTTGGGCATTTTTCCGCTGGACGAACATGGGGCCCCGGACTTCGGGCGCTCGTTTTTGGGCGGGGCTTTGCCCGCGGCCTATTTTTGGCACACGGAGGGGGCACGCAAAGTTTCGCCCCATTCCGAGTCCGGCGGACGAACTTCGCCAGCCCCACGCCCCAAGGCTATAGCCCATCGTTTTTTAAGCATTTTTCCGCTGGACGAACTTGGGGCCCTGGACTTCGGGCTCTCGTTTTTGGACGCGGCTTTGCCCGCGGCCTATTTTTGGCACACGAAGGGGGCACGCAAAGTTTCGCCCCATTCCGAGTACGGCGGACGAACTTTACCAGCCCCACGCCCCAAGGCTATAGCCCACCCGTTTTTTGGGCATTTTTCCGCTGGACGAACTTGGGGCCCCGCACTTCGGGCGCTCGTTTTTGGGCGCGGCTTTGCCCGCGGCCTATTTTTGGCACACGGAGGGGGCTCGCAAAGTTTCGCCCCATTCCGAGTCCGGCGGACGAACTTCGCCAGGCCCACTCCCCAAGTTTATAGCCCACCCGTTTTTTGGGCATTTTTCCGCTGGACGAAGTTGGGGCCCCGGACTTCGGGCGCTCGTTTTTGGGCGCGGCTTTGCCCGCGGCCTATTTTTGGCACACGGAGGGGGCACGCAAAGTTTTTCCCCATTCCGAGTCCGGCAGACGAACTTCACCAGCCCCACGCCCCAAGGCTATAGCCCACCCGTTTTTTGGGCATTTTTCCGCTGGACGAAGTTGGGGCCCCGGACTTCGGGCCCTCATTTTTGGACGCGGCTTTGCCCGCGGCCTATTTTTGGCACACGGAGGGGGCACGCAAAGTTTCGCCCCATTCCGAGTCCGGCGGACAAACTTCGCCAGCCCCACGCCCCAAGGCTCTAGCCCATCGTTTTTTGGGCATTTTTCCGCTGGACGAAGTTGGGGCCCCGGACTTCGGGCGCTCGTTTTTGGGCGCGGCTTTGCCCGCGGCCTATTTTTGGCACACGGAGGGGGCACGCAAAGTTTTTCCCCATTCCGAGTCCGGCAGACGAACTTCACCAGCCCCACGCCCCAAGGCTATAGCCCACCCGTTTTTTGGGCATTTTTCCGCTGGACGAAGTTGGGGCCCCGGACTTCGGGCGCTCGTTTTTGGGCGCGGCTTTGCCCGCGGCCTATTTTTGGCACACGGAGGGGGCACGCAAAGTTTCGCCCCATTCCGAGTCCGGCAGACGAACTTGGCCAGCCCCACGCCCCAAGGCTATAGCCCATCGTTTTTTGGGCATTTTTCTGCTGGACGAACTTGGGACCCCGGACTTCGGGCGGTCGTTTTTGGGCGCGGCTTTGCCCGCGGCCTATTTTTGGTACACGGAGGGGGCACGCAAAGTTTCGCCCCATTCCGAGTCCGGCGGATGAACATCGCCAGCCCCACGCCCCAAGGCTATAGCCCATCATTTTTTGGGCATTTTTCCGCTGGACGAACATGGGGCCCCGGACTTCGGGCGCTCGTTTTTGGGCGGGGCTTTGCCCGCGGCCTATTTTTGGCACACGGAGGGGGCACGCAAAGTTTCGCCCCATTCCGAGTCCGGCGGACGAACTTCGCCAGCCCCACGCCCCAAGGCTATAGCCCATCGTTTTTTAAGCATTTTTCCGCTGGACGAACTTGGGGCCCTGGACTTCGGGCTCTCGTTTTTGGACGCGGCTTTGCCCGCGGCCTATTTTTGGCACACGAAGGGGGCACGCAAAGTTTCGCCCCATTCCGAGTACGGCGGACGAACTTTACCAGCCCCACGCCCCAAGGCTATAGCCCACCCGTTTTTTGGGCATTTTTCCGCTGGACGAACTTGGGGCCCCGCACTTCGGGCGCTCGTTTTTGGGCGCGGCTTTGCCCGCGGCCTATTTTTGGCACACGGAGGGGGCTCGCAAAGTTTCGCCCCATTCCGAGTCCGGCGGACGAACTTCGCCAGGCCCACTCCCCAAGTTTATAGCCCACCCGTTTTTTGGGCATTTTTCCGCTGGACGAAGTTGGGGCCCCGGACTTCGGGCGCTCGTTTTTGGGCGCGGCTTTGCCCGCGGCCTATTTTTGGCACACGGAGGGGGCACGCAAAGTTTTTCCCCATTCCGAGTCCGGCAGACGAACTTCACCAGCCCCACGCCCCAAGGCTATAGCCCACCCGTTTTTTGGGCATTTTTCCGCTGGACGAAGTTGGGGCCCCGGACTTCGGGCCCTCATTTTTGGACGCGGCTTTGCCCGCGGCCTATTTTTGGCACACGGAGGGGGCACGCAAAGTTTCGCCCCATTCCGAGTCCGGCGGACAAACTTCGCCAGCCCCACGCCCCAAGGCTCTAGCCCATCGTTTTTTGGGCATTTTTCCGCTGGACGAAGTTGGGGCCCCGGACTTCGGGCGCTCGTTTTTGGGCGCGGCTTTGCCCGCGGCCTATTTTTGGCACACGGAGGGGGCACGCAAAGTTTTTCCCCATTCCGAGTCCGGCAGACGAACTTCACCAGCCCCACGCCCCAAGGCTATAGCCCACCCGTTTTTTGGGCATTTTTCCGCTGGACGAAGTTGGGGCCCCGGACTTCGGGCACTCATTTTTGGACGCGGCTTTGCCCGCGGCCTATTTTTGGCACACGGAGGGGGCACGCAAAGTTTCGCCCCATTCCGAGTCCGGCGGACAAACTTCGCCAGCCCCACGCCCCAAGGCTCTAGCCCATCGTTTTTTGGGCATTTTTCCGCTGGACGAACTTGGGGCCCCGGACTTCGGGCGCTCGTTTTTGGGCGCGGCTTTGCCCGCGGCCTATTTTTGGCACACGGAGGGGGCACGCAAAGTTTTGCCCCATTCCGAGTCCGGCAGACGAACTTCACCAGCCCCACGCCCCAAGGCTATAGCCCACCCGTTTTTTGGGCATTTTTCCGCTGGACGAAGTTGGGGCCCCGGACTTCGGGCACTCGTTTTTGGACGCGGCTTTGCCCGCGGCCTATTTTTGGCACACGGAGGGGGCACGCAAAGTTTCACCCCATTCCGAGTCTGGCGGACGAACTTCGCCAGCCCCACGCCCCAAGGCTATAGCCCATCGTTTTTTAAGCATTTTTCCGCTGGACGAACTTGGGGCCCTGGACTTCGGGCTCTCGTTTTTGGACGCGGCTTTGCCCGCGGCCTATTTTTGGCACACGAAGGGGGCACGCAAAGTTTCGCCCCATTCCGAGTACGGCGGACGAACTTTGCCAGCCCCACGCCCCAAGGCTATAGCCCACCCGTTTTTTGGGCATTTTTCCGCTGGACGAACTTGGGGCCCCGTACTTCGGGCGCTCGTTTTTGGGCGCGGCTTTGCCCGCGGCCTATTTTTGGCACACGGAGGGGGCTCGCAAAGTTTTGCCCCATTCCGAGTCCGGTAGACGAACTTCACCAGCCCCACGCCCCAAGGCTATAGCCCACCCGTTTTTTGGGCATTTTTCCGCTGGACGAAGTTGGGGCCCCGGACTTCGGGCACTCGTTTTTGGACGCGGCTTTGCCCGCGGCCTATTTTTGGCACACGGAGGGGGCACGCAAAGTTTCACCCCATTCCGAGTTTGGCGGACGAACTTCGCCAGCCCCACGCCCCAAGGCTATAGCCCATCGTTTTTTTGGCATTTTTCCGCTGGACGAACTTGGGGCCCCAGACGTCGGGCACTCGTTTGTGGTCGCAGCTTTGCCAGCGGCCTATTTTTGGTGCACGGAGGGGGCACGCATAGTTTGGCCCCATTCCGAGTCCGGCGGATGAACTTCGCCAGCCCAACGCCCCAAGGCTGTAGCCCACCCGTTTTTTGGGCATTTTTCCGCTGGACGAACTTGGGGCCCCGGACTTCGGGCACTCGTTTTTGGTCGCGGCTTTGCCTGCGGCCTATTTTTGGCACACGGAGGGGGCACGCAAAGTTTTACCCCATTCCGAGTCCGGCAGACGAACTTCACAAGCCCCACGCCCCAAGGCTATAGCGCACCCGTTTTTTGGGCATTTTTCCGCTGGACGAACTTGGGGCCCCGGACTTCAGGCGCTGATTTTTGGGCGCGACTTTGCCCGCGGCCTATTTTTGGCACACGGAGGGGGCACGCAAAGTTTTGCCCCATTCCGAGTCCGGCAGACGAACTTCACCAGCCCCACGCCCCAAGGCTATAGCCCACCCGTTTTTTGGGCATTTTTCCGCTGGACGAAGTTGAGGCCCCGGACTTCGGGCACTTGTTTTTGGACGCGGCTTTGCCCGCGGCCTATTTTTGGCACTCGGAGGGGGCACGCATAGTTTCGCCCCATTCCGAGTCCAGCGGACGAACTTCGCCAGCCCCACGCCCCAAGGCTCTAGCCCATCGTTTTTTGGGCATTTTTCCGCTGGACGAACTTGGGGCCCCGGACTTCGGGCGCTCGTTTTTGGGCGCGGCTTTGACCGCGGCCTATTTTTGGCACACGGAGGGGGACATGCAAAGTTTCACCCCATTCTGAGTCCGGCGGACGAACTTCACCAGCCCCACGCCCCAAGGCTATAGCCCATCGTTTTTTGGGCATTTTTCCGCTGGACGAACTTGGGGCCCCAGACTTCGGGCGCTCGTTTTTGGGCGCGGCTTTGCCCGCGGCCTATTTTTGGCACAAGGAGGGGGCACGCAAAGTTTCGCCCCATTCCGAGTCCGGCGGACGAACTTCGCCAGCCCCACGCCCCAAGGCTATGGCCCACCCGTTTTTTGGGCATTTTTCCGCTGGACGAACTTGGGGCCCCAGACTTCGGGCGCTCGTTTTTGGGCGCGGCTTAGCCCGAGGCCTATTTTTGGCACACGGAGGGGGCACGCAAAGTTTCACCCCATTCCGAGTCCGGCGGACGAACTTCGCCAGCCCCACGCCCCAAGGGTATAGCCCATCGTTTTTTGGGCATTTTTCCACTGGCCGAACTTAGAGCCCCGGACTTCGGGCGCTCGTTTTTGGGCGCGGCTTTGCCCGCGGCCTATTTTTGGCACACAGAGGTGGCACACAAAGTTTTGCCCCATTCCGAGTCCGGCGGACGAACTTCGCCAGCCCCACGCCCCAAGGCTATAGCCCACCCGTTTTTTGGGCATTTTTCCGCTGGACGAACTTGGGGCCCCGGACTTCGGGGGCTCGTTTTTGGGCGCGGCTTTGGTCGCGGCCTATTTTTGGCACACGGAGGGGGCACGCAAAGTTTCGCCCCATTCCGAGTCCGGCGGACGAACTTCGCCCGCCCCACGCCCCAAGGCTCTAGCCCATCGTTTTTTGGGCATTTTTCCGCTGGACGAACTTGGGGCCCCAGACTTCGGGCGCTCGTTTTTGGGCGCGGCTTTTCCCGCGGCCTATTTTTGGCACACGGAGGGGGCACGCAAAGTTTCGCCCCATTCCGAGTCCGGCGGACGAACTTCGCCAGCCCCACGCCCCAAGGCTATAGCCCACCCGTTTTTTGGGCATTTTTCCGCTGGACGAACTTGGGGCCCCGGACTTCGGGCGCTCGTTTTTGGGCGCGGCTTTGCCCGCGGCCTATTTTTGGCACACGGAGGGGGAACGCAAAGTTTCGCCCCATTCCGAGTCCGGTGGACGAACTTCGCCAGCCCCACGCCCCAAGGCTATAGCCCACCCGTTTTTTGGGCATTTTTCCGCTGGACGAACTTGGAGCCCCGGACTTCGGGCATTCGTTTTTGGGCGCGACTTTGCCCGCGGCCTATTTTTGGCACACGGAGGGGGTACGCAAAGTTTCGTCCCATTCCGAGTCCGGCGGACGAACTTCGCCAGCCCCACGCCCCAAGGCTATAGCCCACCCGTTTTTTGGGCATTTTTCCGCTGGACGAACTTGGGGCCCCGGACTTCGGGCGCTCGTTTTTGGGCGCGGGTTTGCCCACGGCCTATTTTTGGCACACGGAGGGGGCACGCAAAGTTTCGCCCCATTCCGAGACCGGCGGACGAACTTCGCCTGCCCCACGCCCCAAGGCTATAGCCCATCGTTTTTTGGGCATTTTTCCGCTGGACGAACTTGGGGCCCCGGACTTCGGGCGCTCGTTTTTGGGCGCGGCTTTGGCCGCGCCCTATTTTTGGCACATGGAGGGGTCACGCAAAGTTTCGCCCCATTCCGAGTCCGGCGGACGAACTTCGCCAGCCCCACGCCCCAAGGCTATAGCCCACCCGTTTTTTGGGCATTTTTCCGCTGGACGAACTTGGGGCCCCGGACTTCGGGCGCTCGTTTTAGGGCGCGGCTTTGCCCGCGGCATATTTTTGGCACACGGAGGGGGCACGTAAAGTTTCGCCCTATTCCGAGTCCGGCGGACGAACTTCGCCAGCCCCACGCCCCAAGGCTATAGCCCATCGTTTTTTGGGTATTTTTCCGCTGGACGAACTTGGGGCCCCGGACTTCGGGCACTCGTTTTTGAGCGCGGCTTTGCCCGCGGCCTATTTTTGGCACACGGAGGGGGCACGCAAAGTTTCGCCCCATTCCGAGTCCGGCGGACGAACTTCGCCAGCCCCACGCCCCAAGGCTATAGCCCACCCGTTTTTTGGGCATTTTTCCGCTGGACGAACTTGGGGCCCCGGACTTCGGGTGCTCGTTTTTGGGCGCGGCTTTGCCCGCGGCCTATTTTTGGCACACGGAGGGGGCACGCAAAGTTTCACCCCATTCCGAGTCCGGCGGACGAACTTCGCCAGCCCCACGCCCCAAGGCTATAGCCCACCCATTTTTTGGGCATTTTTCCGCTGGACGAACTTGGGGCCCCGGACTTCGGGCGCTCGTTTTTGGGCGCGGCTTTGACCGCGGCCTATTTTTGGCACACGAAGGGGGCACGCAAAGTTTCGCCCATTCCGAGTCCGGCGGACGAACTTCGCCAGCCCCACGCCCCAAGGCTATAGCCCATCGTTTTTTGGGCATTTTTCCGCTGGACGAACTTGGGGCCCCGGACTTCGGGCGCTCGTTTTTGGGCGCGGCTTTGACCGCAGCCTATATTTGGTACACGGAGGGGGCACACAAAGTTTCGCCCCATTCCGAGTCCGGCGGACAAACTTCGCCAGCCCCACGCCCCAAGGCTATGGCCCATCGTTTTTTGGGCATTTTTCCGCTGGACGAACTTGGGGCCCCGGACTTCGGGCGCTCATTTTTGGGCGCGGCTTTGCCCGCGGCCTATTTTTGGCACACGGAGGGGGCACGCAAAGTTTTGCCCCATTCCGAGTCCGGCGGACGAACTTCGCCAGCCCCACGCCCCAAGGCTATAGCCCATCGTTTTTTGGGCATTTTTCCGCTGGACGAACTTGGGGCCCCGGACTTCGGGAGCTCGTTTCTGGGCGCGGCTTTGGCCGCGGCCTATTTTTGGCACACGGAGGGAGCACGCAAAGTTTCGCCCTATTCTGAGTCCGGCGGACGAACTTCGCCAGCCCCACGCCCCAAGGCTATAGCCCACCTGTTTTTTGGGCATTTTTCCGCTGGACGAACTTGGGGCCCCGGACTTCGGGCACTCGTTTTTGGGCGCGGCTTTGTCCGCAGCCTATTTTTCGCACACGGAGGGGGCACACAATGTTTCGCCCCATTCCCAGTCCGGCGGACAAACTTCGCCAGCCCCACGCCCCAAGGCTATGGCCCATCGTTTTTTGGGCATTTTTCCGCTGGACGAAGTTGGGGCCCCGGACTTCGGCCGCTCGTTTTTGGGCGCGGCTTTGCCCGCGGCCTATTTTTGGCACACGGAGGGGGCACGCAAAGTTTTGCCCCATTCCGAGTCCGGCGGACGAACTTCGCCAGCCCCACGGCCCAAGGCTATAGCCCATCGTTTTTTGGGCATTTTTCCGCTGGACGAACTTGGGGCCCCGGACTTCGGGCGCTCGTTTCTGGGCGCGGCTTTGGCCGCGGCCTATTTTTGGCACACGGAGGGAGCACGCAAAGTTTCGCCCTATTCTGAGTCCGGCGGACGAACTTCGCCAGCCCCACGCCCCAAGGCTATAGCCCACCTGTTTTTTGGGCATTTTTCCGCTGGACGAACTTGGGGCCCCGGACTTCGGGCACTCGTTTTTGGGCGCGGCTTTGTCCGCAGCCTATTTTTCGCACACGGAGGGGGCACACAAAGTTTCGCCCCATTCCCAGTCCGGCGGACAAACTTCACCAGCCCCACGCCCCAAGGCTATGGCCCATCGTTTTTTGGGCATTTTTCCGCTGGACGAAGTTGGGGCCCCGGACTTCGGCCGCTCGTTTTTGTGCGAGGCTTTGCCCGCGGCCTATTTTTGGCACACGGAGGGGGCACGCAAAGTTTCGCCCCATTCCGAGTCCGGCGGACGAACTTCGCCAGCCCCAAGCCCCTAGGCTATAGTCCACCCGTTTTTTGGGCATTTTTCCGCTGGACGAACTTGGGGCCCCGGACTTCGGGAGCTCGTTTTTGGGCGCGGCTTTGCCCGCGGCCTATTTTTGGCACACGGAGGGGGCATGCAAAGTTTTGCCTCATTCCGAGTCCGGCGGACGAACTTCGCCAGCCCCACGCCCCAAGGCTATAGCCCATCGTTTTTTGGGCATTTTTCCGCTGGACGAACCTGGGGCCCCGGACTTCGGGCGCTCGTTTTTGGGCGCAGCTTTGCCCGCGGCCTATTTTTGGCACACGGATGGGGCACACAAAGTTTCACCCCATTCCCAGTCCGGCGGACGAACTTCGCCGGCCCCACGCCCCAAGGCTATAGCCCACCCGTTTTTTGGGCATTTTTCCGCCGGACGAACTTGGGGCCCCGGACTTCGGGCGCTCGTTTTTGGGCGCGGCTTTGCCCGCGGCCTATTTTTCATACACGGAGGAAGCACGCAAAGTTTCGCCCCATTCCGAGTCCGGCGGACGAACTTCGCCAGCCCCACGCCCCAAGGCTATAGCCCACCCGTTTTGTGGGCATTTTTCCGCTGGACGAACTTGGGGCCCCGGACTTCGGGCGCTCGTTTTTGGGCGCGGCTTTGCCCACGGCCTATTTTTGGCACACGGAGGGGGCACACAAAGTTTCGCCCCATTCCGAGTCCGGCGGACGAACTTCGCCGGCCCCACGCCCCAAGGCTATAGCCCACCCGTTTTTTGGGCATTTTTCCACTGGACAAACTTGGGGCCCCGGACTTCGGGCCCTCGTTTTTGGGTGCGGCTTTGCCCGCGGCCTATTTTTGGCACACGGAGGGGGCACGCAAAGTTTCGCCCCATTCCGAGTCCGGCGGACGAACTTCGCCAGCCCCACGCCCCAAGGCTATAGCCCACCCGTTTTTTGGGCTTTTTTCCACTGGACGAAGTTGGGGCCCCGGACTTCGTGCGCTCGTTTTTGGGCGCGGCTTTGCCCGCGGCTTATTTTTGGCACACGGAGGGGGCTCGCAAAGTTTCGCCCCATTCCGAGTCCGGCGGACGAACTTCGCCAGCCCCACGCCCCATGGCTATAGCCCACCCGTTTTTTGGGCATTTTTCCGCTGGACGAACTTGGGGCCCCGACTTCGGGCACTCTTTTTTGGGCGCGGGTTTGCCCGCGGCCTATTTTTGACACACAGAGGGGGCATGAAAAGTTTCGCCCCATTCCGAGTCCGGCGAACGAACTTCGCCAGCCCCACGCCCCAAGGCTATAGCCCATCTTTTTTGGGCATTTTTCCGCTGGACGAACTTTGGGCCCCGGACTTCGGGCGCTCGTTTTTGGGCGCGGCTTTGCCCGCGGCCTATTTTTGGCAAACGGAGGGGGCACGTAAAGTTTCGGCCCTTTCCGAGTCCGGCGGACGAACTTCGCCAGCCCCACGCCCCAAGGCTATAGCCCATCGTTTTTTGGGCATTTTTCCGCTGGAGGAACTTGGGGCCCCGGACTTCGGGCGCTCGTTTTTGGGTACGGCTGTACCCGCGGCCTATTTTTGGCACACGGAGGGGGCACGCAAAGTTTCACCCCATTCCGAGTCCGGCGGAGGAACTTCGCCAGCCCCACGCCCCAAGGCTATAGCCCACCCATTTTTTGGGCATTTTTCCGCTGGACGAACTAGGGGCCCCGGACTTCGGGGGCTAGTTTTTGGGTGCGGCTTTGCCCGCGGCCTATTTTTGGCACACGGAGGGGGCACGCAAAGTTTCGCCCCATTCCGAGCCCGGCGGTCGAACTTCGCCAGCCCCACGCCCCAAGGCTATAGCCCACCCGTTTTTTGGGCATTTTTCCGCTGGACGAACTTGGGGCCCCGGACTTCGGGCGCTCGTTTTTGGGCGCGGCTTTGCCCGCGGCCTATTTTTGGCACACGAAGGGGGCACGCAAAGTTTTGCCCCATTCCGAGTCCGGCGGACAAACTTCGCCAGCCCCACGCCCCAAGGCTATATCCCACCCGTTTTTTGGGCATTTTTCCGCTGGACGAACTTGGGACCCCGGACTTCGGGCGCTCGTTTTTGGGCGCGGCTTTGCCCGCGGCCTATTTTTGGCACACGGAGGGGGCACGCAAAGTTTCTCCCCATTCCGAGTCCGGCGGACGAACTTCGCCAGCCCCACGCCCCAAGGCTATAGCCCACCCGTTTTTTGGGCATTTTTCCGCTGGACGAACTTGGGGCCCCGGACTTCGGTAGCTCGTTTTTGGGCGCGGCTTTGTCCGCGGCCTATTTTTGGCACACGGAGGGGGCACGCAAAGTTTCGCCCCATTCCGAGTCCGGCGGACGAACTTCGCCAGCCCCACGCCCCAAGGCTACAGGCCATCGTTTTTTGGGCATTTTTCCGCTGGACGAACTTGGGGCCCCGGACTTCGGGCACTCGTTTTTGGGCGCGGCTTTGCCCGCGGCCTATTTTTGGCACACGGAGGGGGCGCGAAAAGTTTCGCCCCATTCCGAGTCCGGCGGATGAACTTCGCCAGCCCCACGCCCCAAGGCTATAGCCCATCGTTTTTTGGGCATTTTTCCGCTGGACGAACTTGGGGCCCCGGACTTCGGGCGCTCGTTTTTGGGTGCGGCTTTGCCCGCGGCCTATTTTTGGCACACGGAGGGGGCACGTAAAGTTTCGCCCCATTCTGAGTCCGGCGGACGAACTTCGCCAGCCCCACGCCCCAAGGCTATAGCCCACCCGTTTTTTGGGCATTTTCCCGCTGGACGAACTTGGGGCACTTCGGGCGCTCGTTTTTGGGCGCGGCTTTGCCCGCGGCCTATTTTTGGCACACGGAGGGGGCACGCAAAGTTTCGCCCCATTCCAAGTCCGGCGGACGAACTTCGCCAGCCCACGCCCCAAGGCTATAGCCCACCCGTTTTTTGGGCATTTTTCCGCGGGACGAACTTGGGGCCCCGGGCTTCGGGCCCTCGTTTTTGGGCGCGGCTTTGCCCGCATCCTATTTTTGGGACATGGAGGCGGCACGCAAAGTTTCGCCCCATTCCGAGTCCGGCGGACGAACTTCGCCAGCCCCACGCCCCAAGCCTATAGCCCACCCGTTTTTTGGGCATTTTTCCGCTGGACGAACTTGGGGCCCCGGACTTCGGGCGCTCGTTTTTGGGTGCGGCTTTGCCCTCGGCCTATTTTTGGCACACGGAGGGGGCACGCAAAGTTTCGCCCCATTCCGAGTCCGGCGGACGAACTTCGCCATCGCCACGCCCCAAGGCTATAGCCCACCCGTTTTTTGGGCATTTTTCCGCTGGACGAACTTGGGGCCCCGGACTTCGGGCGGTCGTTTTTGGGCGCGGCTTTGCCCACGGCCTATTTTTGGCACACGGAGCGGGCACGCAATGTTTCGCCCCATTCCGAGTCCGGCGGACAAACTTCGCCAGCCCCACGCCCCAAGGCTATAGCCCACCCGTTTTTTGGGCATTTTTCCGCTGGACGAACTTGGGGCCCCGGACTTCGGGCGCTCGTTTTTGGGCGCGGCTTTGCCTGCGGCCTATTTTTTGCATACGGAGGGGGCACCCAAAGTTTCGCCCCATTCCGAGTCCGGCGGACGAACTTCGCCAGCCCCACGCCCCAAGGATATAGCCCATCATTTTTTGGGCATTTTTCCGCTGGATGAACTTGGGGCCCCGGGCTTCGGGCGCTCGTTTTTGGGCGCAGCTTTTCCCGCAGCCTATTTTTGGCACACGGAGGGGGCACGCAAAGTTTCGCCCCATTCCGAGTCCGGCGGACGAACTTCACCCGACCCACGCCCCAAGGCTATAGCCCATCGTTTTTTGGGCATTTTTCCGCTGGACGAACTTGGGGCCCCGGAATTCGGGCGCTCGTTTTTGGGCACAGCTTTGCCCGCGGCCTATTTTTGGCACACGGAGGGGGCACGCAAAGTTTCGTCCCATTCCGAGTCCGGCGGACGAATTTCGCCAGTCCCACGCCCCAAGGCTATAGCCCACCCGTTTTTTGGGCATTTTTCCGCTGGACGAACATGGGGCCCCGGACTTCGGGCACTCGTTTCTGGGCGGGGCTTTGTCCGAGGCCTATTTTTGGCACACGGAGGGGGCACGCAAAGTTTCGCCCCATTCCGAGTCCGGCGGACGAACTTCGCCAGCCCCACGCCCCAAGGCTATAGCCCACCCGTTTTTTGGGCATTTTTCCGCTGGACGAACTTGGGACCCCGGACTTCGGGCACTCGTTTTTTGGCGCGGCTTAGCCCGCGGCCTATTTTTGGCACACGGAGCGGGCACGCAAAGTTTCGCCCCATTCCGAGTCCGGCGGACGAACTTCGCAAGCCCCACGCCCCAAGGCTATAGCCCACCCGTTTTTTGGGCATTTTTCCGCTGGACGAACTTGGGGCCCCGGACTTCGGGCGCTCGTTTTTGGGCGCGGCTTTGTCCGCGGCCTATTTTTGGCACACGGAGGGGGTACGCAAAGTTTCGCCCCATTCCGAGTCCGGCGGACGAACTTCGCCAGCCCCACGCCCCAAGGCTATAGCCCATCGTTTTTTGGGCATTTTTCCGCTGGACGAACTTGGGGCCCCGGGCTTCGGGCGCTCGTTTTTGGGCACGGCTTTGCCAGCGGCCTATTTTTGGCACACGGAGGGGGCACGCAAAGTTTCGCCCCATTCTGAGTCCGGCGGACGAACTTCGCCAGCCCCACGCCCCAAGGCTATAGCCCATTATTTTTTGGGCATTTTTCCGCTGGACGAACTTGGGGCCCCGGACTTCGGGCGCTCGTTTTTGGGCGCGGCTTTGCTCGCGGCCTATTTTTGGCACACGGAGGGGGCACGCAAAGTTTCGCCCCATTCTGAGTCCGGCGGACGAACTTCGCCAGCCCCACGCCCCAAGGCTATAGCCCACCCGTTTTTTGGGCATTTTCCCGCTGGACGAACTTGGGGCCCCGGACTTCGGGCGGTCGTTTTTGGGCGCGGCTTTGCCCACGGCCTATTTTTGGCACACGGAGCGGGCACGCAATGTTTCGCCCCATTCCGAGTCCGGCGGACGAACTTCGCCAGCCCCACGCCCCAAGGCTATAGCCCACCCGTTTTTTGGGCATTTTTCTGCTGGACGAACTTGGGGCCCCGGACTTCGGGCGCTCGTTTTTGGGCGCGGCTTTGCCTGCGGCCTATTTTTTGCATACGGAGGGGGCACCCAAAGTTTCGCCCCATTCCGAGTCCGGCGGACGAACTTCGCCAGCCCCACGCCCCAAGGATATAGCCCATCATTTTTTGGGCATTTTTCCGCTGGATGAACTTGGGGCCCCGGGCTTCGGGCGCTCGTTTTTGGGCGCAGCTTTTCCCGCAGCCTATTTTTGGCACACGGAGGGGGCACGCAAAGTTTCGCCCCATTCCGAGTCCGGCGGACGAACTTCACCCGACCCACGCCCCAAGGCTATAGCCCATCGTTTTTTGGGCATTTTTCCGCTGGACGAACTTGGGGCCCCGGAATTCGGGCGCTCGTTTTTGGGCGCAGCTTTGCCCGCGGCCTATTTTTGGCACACGGAGGGGGCACGCAAAGTTTCGTCCCATTCCGAGTCCGGCGGACGAATTTCGCCAGTCCCACGCCCCAAGGCTATAGCCCACCCGTTTTTTGGGCATTTTTCCGCTGGACGAACATGGGGCCCCGGACTTCGGGCACTCGTTTCTGGGCGGGGCTTTGTCCGAGGCCTATTTTTGGCACACGGAGGGGGCACGCAAAGTTTCGCCCCATTCCGAGTCCGGCGGACGAACTTCGCCAGCCCCACGCCCCAAGGCTATAGCCCACCCGTTTTTTGGGCATTTTTCCGCTGGACGAACTTGGGACCCCGGACTTCGGGCACTCGTTTTTTGGCGCGGCTTAGCCCGCGGCCTATTTTTGGCACACGGAGCAGGCACGCAAAGTTTCGCCCCATTCCGAGTCCGGCGGACGAACTTCGCAAGCCCCACGCCCCAAGGCTATAGCCCACCCGTTTTTTGGGCATTTTTCCGCTGGACGAACTTGGGGCCCCGGACTTCGGGCGCTCGTTTTTGGGCGCGGCTTTGTCCACGGCCTATTTTTGGCACACGGAGGGGGTACGCAAAGTTTCGCCCCATTCCGAGTCCGGCGGACGAACTTCGCCAGCCCCACGCCCCAAGGCTATAGCCCATCGTTTTTTGGGCATTTTTCCGCTGGACGAACTTGGGGCCCCGGGCTTCGGGCACTCGTTTTTGGGCACGGCTTTGCCAGCGGCCTATTTTTGGCACACGGAGGGGGCACGCAAAGTTTCGCCCCATTCTGAGTCCGGCGGACGAACTTCGCCAGCCCCACGCCCCAAGGCTATAGCCCATTATTTTTTGGGCATTTTTCCGCTGGACGAACTTGGGGCCCCGGACTTCGGGCGCTCGTTTTTGGGCGCGGCTTTGCCCGCGGCCTATTTTTGGCACACGGAGGGGGCACGCAAAGTTTCGCTCCATTCTGAGTCCGGCGGACGAACTTCGCCAGCCCCACGCCCCAAGGCTATAGCCCACCCGTTTTTTGGGCATTTTCCCGCGGGACGAACTTGGGGCACTTCGGGCGCTCGTTTTTTGGCGCGGCTTTGCCCGCGGCCTATTTTTGGCACACGGAGGGGGCACGCAAAGTTTCGCCCCATTCCAAGTCCGGCGGACGAACTTCGCCAGCCCCACGCCCCAAGGCTATAGCCCACCCGTTTTTTGGGCATTTTTCCGCTGGACGAACTTGGGGCCCCGGACTTCGGGCCCTCGTTTTTGGGCGCGGCTTTGCCCGCGGCCTATTTTTGGGACATGGAGGGGGCACGCAAAGTTTCGCCCCATTCCGAGTCCGGCGGACGAACTTCGCCAGCCCCACGCCCCAAGCCTATAGCCCACCCGTTTTTTGGGCATTTTTCCACTAGACGAACTTGGGGCCCCGGACTTCGGGCGCTCGTTTTTGGGCGCGGCTTTGCCCTCGGCCTCTTTTTGGCACACGGAGGGGGCACGCAAAGTTTCGCCCCATTCCGAGTCCGGCGGACGAACTTCGCCAGCGCCACGCCCCAAGGCTATAGCCCACCCGTTTTTTGGGCATTTTTCCGCTGGACGAACTTGGGGCCCCGGACTTCGGGCGGTCGTTTTTGGGCGCGGCTTTGCCCACGGCCTATTTTTGGCACATGGAGCGGGCACGCAATGTTTCGCCCCATTCCGAGTCCGGCGGACGAACTTCGCCAGCCCCACGCCCCAAGGCTATAGCCCACCCGTTTTTTGGGCATTTTTCCGCTGGACGAACTTGGGGCCCCGGACTTCGGGCGCTCGTTTTTGGGCGCGGCTTTGCCTGCGGCCTATTTTTTGCACACGGAGGGGGCACCCAAAGTTTCGCCCCATTCCGAGTCCGGCGGACGAACTTCGCCAGCCCCACGCCCCAAGGCTATAGCCCATCATTTTTTGGGCATTTTTCCGCTGGATGAACTTGGGGCCCCGGGCTTCGGGCGCTCGTTTTTGGGCGCAACTTTTCCCGCAGCCTATTTTTGGCACACGGAGGGGGCACGCAAAGTTTCGCCCCATTCCGAGTCCGGCGGGCGAACTTCGCCCGCCCCACGCCCCAAGGCTATAGCCCATCGTTTTTTGGGCATTTTTCCGCTGGACGAACTTGGGGCCCCGGACTTCGGGCCCTCGTTTTTGGGCGCGGCTTTGCCCGCGGCCTATTTTTGGGACATGGAGGGGGCACGCAAAGTTTCGCCCCATTCCGAGTCCGGCGGACGAACTTCGCCAGCCCCACGCCCCAAGGCTATAGCCCACCCGTTTTTTGGGCATCTTTCCGCTGGACGAACTTGGGGCCTCGGACTTCGGCGCGGCTTTGCCCGCGGCCTATTTTTGGCACACGGAGGGGGCACGCAAAGTTTCGCCCCATTCCGAGTCCGGCGGACGAACTTCGCCAGCCCCACGCCCCAAGGCTATAGCCCACCCGTTTTTTAGGCATTTTTCAGCTGGACGAACTTGGGGCCCCGGACTTCTGGCGCTCGTTTTTGGGCGCGGCTTTGCCCGCAGCCTATTTTTGGCACACGGAGGGGGCATGCAAAGTTTAGCCCCATTCCGAGTCCGGCGGACGAACTTCGCCAGCCCCACGCCCCAAGGCTATAGCCCACCCTTTTTTTGGGCATTTTTCCGCTGGACGAACTTGGGGCCCCGGACTTCGGACACTCGTTTTTGGGCGCGGCTTTGCCCGCGGCCTATTTTTGGTACACGGAGGGGGCACGCAAAGTTTCGCCCCATTCCGAGTCTGGCGGACGAACTTCGCCAGCCCCACGCCCCAAGGCTGTAGCCCATCGTTTTTTGGGCATTTTTCCGCTGGACGAACTTGGGGCCCCGGACTTAGGGCACTCGTTTTTGGGCGCGGCTTTGCCCGCGGCCTATTTTTGGCACACGGAGGGGGCACGCAAAGTTTCTCCCCATTCAGAGTCCGGCGGACGAACTTCGCCAGCCCGACGCCCCAAGGCTATAGCCCACCCGTTTTTTGGGCATTTTTCCGTTGTCGAACTTGGGACCCCGAACTTTGGGCGCTCGTTTTTGGGCGCGGCCTTGTCCGCGGCCTATTTTTGACACACGGAGGGGGCACGCAAAGTTTCACCCCATTCCGAGTCCGGCGGACGAACTTCGCCAGCCCCACGCCCCAAGGCTATAGCCCACCCGTTTTTTGGGCATTTTTCCGCTGGACGAACTTGGGGCCTCGTTTTTGGGCGCGGCTGTGCCCGCGGCCTATTTTTGGCACACGGAGGGGGCACGCAAAGTTTTGACCCATTCCGAGTCCGGCGGACGAAGTTCGCCAGCCCCACGCCCCAAGGCTATAGCCCATCGTTTTTTGGGTATTTTTCCGCTGGACGAACTTGGGGCCCCGGACTTCGGGCGCTCGTTTTTGGGCGCGGCTTTGCCCGCGGCCTATTTTTCGCACACGGAGGGGGCACGCAAAGTTTCGCCCCATTCTGAGTCCGGCGGACGAACTTCGCAAGCCCCACGCCCCAAGGCTATAGCCCACCCGTTTTTTGGGCATTTTTCCGCTGGACGAACATGGGGCCCCGGACTTCGGGGGCTCGTTTTTGGGCGCGGCTTTGCCCGCGGCCTATTTTTGGCACACGGAGGTGGCACGCAAAGTTTCGCCCCATTCCGAGTCCGGCGGACGAACTTCGCCAGCCCCACGCCCCAAGGCTATAGCCCACCCGTTTTTTGGGCATTTTTCCGCTGGACGAACTTGGGGCCTCGGACTTGGGCGCGGCTATGCCCACGGCCTATTTTTGGCACACGGAGGGGGCACGCAAAGTTTCGCCCCATTCCAAGTCCGGCGGACGAACTTCGCCAGCCCCACGCCCCAAGGCTATAGCCCACCCGTTTTTTGGGCATTTTTCCGCTGGACGAACTTGGGACCCCGGACTTCGGGCGCTCGTTTTTGGGCGCGGCTTTGCCCACGGCCTTTTTTTGGCACACGGAGGGGACACGCAAAGTTTCGCCCCACTCTGTGTCCGGCGGACGAACTTCGCCAGCCCCACACCCCAAGGCTATAGCGCATCGTTTTTTGGCCATTTTTCCGCTGGACGAACTTGGGGCCCCGGACTTCGGGCGCTCGTTTTTGGGCGCGGCTTTGGCCGCAGCCTATTTTTGGCACACGGAGGGGGCACGCAAAGTTTCGCCCCATTCCAAGTCCGGCGGACGAACTTCGCCAGCCCCACGCCCCAAGGCTATAGCCCACCCGTTTTCTTGGCATTTTTCTGCTGGACGAACTTGGGACCCCGGACTTCAGGCGCTCGTTTTTGGCCGCGGCTTTGCCCGCGGCCTATTTTTGGCACACGGAGGGGGCACGCAAAGGTTCGCCCCATTCCAACTCCGGCGGACGAAGTTCGCCAGCCCCACGCCCCAAGGCTATAGCCCATCGTTTTTTGGGCATTTTTCCGCTGGACGAACTTGGGGCCCCGGACTTCGGGCACTCGTTTTTGGGCGCGGCTTTGCCCGCGGCCTATTTTTGGCACATGGAGGGGGCACGCAAAGGTTCGCCCCATTCCAACTCCGGCGGTCGAAGTTCGCCAGCCCCACGCCCCAAGGCTATAGCCCATCGTTTTTTGGGCATTTTTCCACTGGACGAACTTGGGGCCCCGGACTTCGGGCGCTCGTTTTTGGGTGCGGCTTTGCCCGTGGCCTATTTTTGGCACACGGATGGGGCACGCAAAGTTTCACCCCATTCCGAGTCCGGCGGACGAACTTCGCCAGCCCCACGCCCCAAGGCTATAGCCCAACCGTTTTTTGGGCATTTTTCCGCTGGAGGAACTTGAGGCCCCGGACTTCGGGCGCTCGTTTTTTGGCGCGACTTTGGCCGCGGCCTAGTTTTGGCACACGGAGGGGGCACGCAAAGTTTCGCCCCATTCCGAGTCCGGCGGACGAACTTCGCCAGCCCCACGCCCCAAGGCTATAGCCCATCGTTTTTTGGGCATTTTTCCGCTGGACGAACTTGGGGCCCCGGACTTCGGGCGCTCGTTTTTGGGCGCGGCTTTGCCCGTGGCCTTTTTTTGGCACACGGAGGGGGCACGCAAAGTTTCGCCCCATTCCGAGTCAGGCGGACGAATTTCGCCAGCCCCACGCCCCAAGGCTATAGCCCATCGTTTTTTGGGCATTTTTCCGCTGGACGAACTTGGGGCCCCGGACATCGGGCGCTCGTTTTTGGGCATGGCTTTGCCCGCGGCCTATTTTTGGCACACGGAGGGGGCACACAAAGTTTCACCCCATTCCAAGTCCGGCGGACGAACTTCGCCAGCCCCACGCCCCAAGGCTATAGCCCACCCGTTTTTTGGGCATTTTTCCGCTGGACGAACTTGGGACCCCGGACTTCGGGCGCTCGTTTTTGGGCGCGGCTTTGCCCGCGGCCTATTTTTGGCACACGGAGGTGGCACGCAAAGTTTCGCCCCATTCCGAGTCCGGCGGACGAACTTCGCCAGCCCCACGCCCAAAGGCTATAGGCCATCGTTTTTTGGGCATTTTTCCGCTGGACGAACTTGGGGCCCCGGACTTCGGGCGTGGCTTTGCCCGCGGTCTATTCTTGGCACACGGAGGGGGCACGTAAAGTTTCGCCTCATTCCGAGTCCGGCGGACGAACTTCGCCAGCCCGACGCCCCAAGGCTATAGCCCGCCCGTTTTTTGGGCATTTTTCCGCTGGACGAACTTGGGGCCCCGGACTTCGGGTGCTCGTTTTTAGGCGCGGCTTTGCCCGCGGACTATTTTTGGCACACGGAGGGGGCACACAAAGTTTCGCCCCATTCCGAGTCCGGCGGCCGAACTTCGCCAGCCCCACGCCCCAAGGCTATAGCCCACCCCTTTTTTGGGCATTTTTCCGCTGGACGAACTTGGGGCCCCGGGCTTCGGTCGCTCGTTTTTGGGCACGGCGTTGCCCACGGCCTATTTTTGGGACACGGAGGCGGCACGCAAAGTTTCGCCCCATTCCAAGTCCGGCGGACGAACTTCGCCGGCCCCACGCCCCAAGGCTATAGCCCACCCGTTTTTTGGGCATTTTTCCGCTGGACCAACTTGGGGCCCCGGACATCGGGTGCGGCTTTGCCCGCGGCCTATTTTTGGCACACGGAGGGGGCACGCAAAGTTTCGCCCCATTCCGAGTCCGGCGGAGGAACTTCGCCAGCCCCACGCCCCAAGGCTATAGCCCACCCGTTTTTTGGGCATTTTTCCGCTGGACGAACTTGGGGCCCCAGACTTCGGTCACTCGTTTTTGGGCGCGGCTTTGCCCACGGCCTATTTTTGGCACACGAAGGGGGCACGTAAAGTTTCGCCCCATTCCGAGTCCGGCGGACGAACTTCGCCGGCCCCACGCCCCAAGGCTATAGCCCACCCGTTTTTTGGGCATTTTTCCGCTGGACGAACTTGGGACCCCGGACTTCGGGTGCTCGTTTTTGGGCGCGGCTTTGCCCGCAGCCTATTTTTGGCACACCGAGGGGGCACGCAAAGTTTCGCCCCATTCTGAGTCCGGCAGACGAACTTCGCCAGCCCCACGCCCCAAGGCTATAGCCCACCCGTTTTTTGGGCATTTTTCCGCTGGACGAACTTGGGGCCCCGGACATCGGACGCGGCTTTGGCCGCGGCCTGTTTTTGGGACACGGAGGGGCCACGCAAAGTTTCGCCCCATTCCGAGTCCGGCGGAGGAACTTCGCCAGCCCCACGCCCCAAGGCTATAGCCCACCCGTTTTTTGGGCATTTTTCCGCTGGACGAACTTGGGGCCCCGGACTTCGGGCACTTGTTTTTTGTTCGCGGCTTTGCCTGCGGCCTATTTTTGGCACACGGAGGGGGCACGCAAAGTTTCGCCCCATTCCGAGTCCGGCGGACGAACTTCGCCAGCCCCACGCCCCAAGGCTATAGCCCACCCGTTTTTTGGGCATTTTTCCGCTGGACGAACTTGGGGCCCCGGACTTCGGGCGCTCGTTTTTTGGCGCGGCTTTGCCCACGGCCTATTTTTGGCACACGAAGGGGGCACGCAAAGTTTCGCCCCATTCCGAGTCAGGCGGACGAACTTCACCAGCCCCGCGCCCCAAGGCTATAGCCCACCCGTTTTTAGGGCATTTTTACGCTGGACGAACTTGCGGCCCCGGACTTCGGGCGCTTGTTTTTTGTTCGCGGCTTTGCCCGCGGCCTATTTTTGGCACACGGAGGGGGCACGCAAAGTTTCGCCCCATTCCGAGTCCGGCGGACGAACTTCGACAGCCCCACGCCCCAAGGCTATAGCCCACCCGTTTTTTGGGCATTTTTCCGCTGGACGAACTTGGGGCCCCGGACTTCGGGCGCTCGTTTTTGGGCGCGGCTTTGCCCACGGCCTATTTTTGGGACACGGAGGGGGCACGCAAAGTTTCGCCCCATTCCGAGTCCGGCGGACGAACTTCGCCGGCCCCATGCCCCAAGGCTATAGCCCACCCGTTTTTTGGGCATTTTTCCGCTGGACCAACTTGGGGCCCCGGACATCGGGCGCGGCTTTGCCCGCGGCCTATTTTTGGCACACGGAGGGGGCACGCAAAGTTTCGCCCCATTCCGAGTCCGGCGGAGGAACTTCGCCAGCCCCACGCCCCAAGGCTATAGCCCACCCGTTTTTTGGGCATTTTTCCGCTGGGCGAACTTGGGGCCCCAGACTTCGGTCACTCGTTTTTGGGCGCGGCTTTGCCCCCGGCCTATTTTTGGCACACGGAGGGGGCACGTAAAGTTTCGCCCCATTCCGAGTCCGGCGGACGAACTTCGCCGGCCCCACGCCCCAAGGCTATAGCCCACCCGTTTTTTGGGCATTTTTCCGCTGGACGAACTTGGGACCCCGGACTTTGGGCGCGGCTTTGCCCGCAGCCTATTTTTGGCACACCGAGGGGGTACGCAAAGTTTCGCCCCATTCCGAGTCCGGCAGACGAACTTCGCCAGCCCCACGCCCCAAGGCTATAGCCCATCGTTTTTTGGGCATTTTTCCGCTGGACGAACTTGGGGCCCCGGACTTCGGGCGCAGCTTTGCCCGCGGCCTATTTTTGGGACACGGAGGGGGCACGCAAAGTTTCGCCCCATTCCGAGTCTGGCGGAGGAACTTCGCCAGCCCCATGCCCCAAGGCTATTGCCCACCCGTTTTTTGGGCATTTTTCCGCTGGACGAACTTGGGGCCCCGGACTTCGGGCACTTGTTTTTGTTCGCGGCTTTGCCCGCGGCCTATTTTTGGCACAAGGAGGGGGCACGCAAAGTTTCGCCCCATTCCGAGTCCGGCGGACGAACTTCGCCAGCCCCACGCCCCAAGGCTATAGCCCACCCGTTTTTTGGGCATTTTTCCGCTGGACGAACTTGGGGCCCCAGACTTCGGGCGCTCGTTTTTTGGCGCGGCTTTGCCCACGGCCTATTTTTGGCACACGGAGGGGGCACGCAAAGTTTCGCCCCATTCCGAGTCAGGCGGACGAACTTCGCCAGCCCCGCGCCCCAAGGCTATAGCCCACCCGTTTTTAGGGCATTTTTACGCTGGACGAACTTGGGGCCCCGGACTTCGGGCGCTTGTTTTTTGTTCGCGGCTTTGCCCGCAGCCTATTTTTGGCACACGGAGGGGGCACGCAAAGTTTCGCCCCATTCCGAGTCCGGCGGACGAACTTCGCCAGCCCCACGCCCCAAGGCTATAGCCCACCCGTTTTTTGGGCATTTTTCCGCTGGACGAACTTGGGGCCCCGGACTTCGGGCGCTCGTTTTTGGGCGCGGCTTTCCCCGCGGCCTATTTTTGGCACACGGAGGGGGCACGCAAAGTTTTGCCCCATTCCGAGTCCGGCGGACGAACTTCGCCAGCCCCACGCCCCAAGGCTATAGCCCATCGTTTTTTGGGCATTTTTCCGCTGGACGAACATGGGGCCCCGGACTTCGGGCTCTCGTTTTTGGGCGCGGCTTTGCCCGCGGCCTATTTTTGGCACACGGAGGGGGCACGCAAAGTTTCGCCCCATTCCGGGTCCGGTGGACGAACTTCGCCAGCCCCACGCCCCAAGGCTATAGCCCACCCGTTTTTTGGGCATTTTTCCGCTGGACGAACTTGGGGCCCCTGACTTCGGGCGCTCGTTTTCGGGCGCGGCTTTGCCCGCGGCCTATTTTTGGCACAAGGAGGGGGCACGCAAAGTTTCGCCCCATTCCGAGTCCGGCGTACGAACTTCGCCAGCCCCATGCCCCAAGGCTATAGCCCATCGTTTTTTGGGCATTTTTCCGCTGGACGAACTTGGGGCCCCGGACTTTGGGTGCTCGTTTTTGGATGCGGCTTTGGTCGCGGCCAATTTTTAGCACACGGAGGAGGCACGCAAAGTTTCGCCCCATTCCGAGTCCGGTGGACGAACTTCGCCAGCCCCACGCCCCAAGGCTATAGCCCACCCGTTTTTTGGGCATTTTTCCGCTGGACGAACTTGGGGCCCCGGACTTCGGGCGCTCGTTTTTGGGCGTGGCTTTGCCCACGGCCTATTTTTGGCACACGGACGAACTTCGCCAGCCCCACGCCCCAGGGCTATAGCCCACCCATTTTTTGGGCATTTTTCCGCTGGACGAACTTGGGGTCCCGGGCTTCGGGCGCTCGTTTTTAGGCGCGGCTTTGTCCGCGGCCTATTTTTGGCACACGGAGGGGGCACGCAAAGTTGCGCCCCATTCCGAGTCCGGCGGACGAGCTTCGCCCGCCCCACGCCCCAAGGCTATAGCCCACCCGTTTTTTGGGCATTTTTCCGCTGCACGAACTTGGGGCCCCGGACTTCGGGCACTCGTTTTTGGGTGCGGCTTTGACCGCGGCCTATTTTTGGCACACAGAGGGGGCACGCAAAGTTTCGCCCCATTCCGAGTCCGGCGGACGAACTTCGCCCGACCCACGCCCCAAGGCTATAGCCCACCCGTTTTTTGGGCATTTTTCCGCTGGACGAACTTGGGGCCCCAGACTTCGGGCACTCGTTTTTGGGTGCGGCTTTGCCCGTGGCCTATTTTTGGCACACGGAGGGGGCACGCAAAGTTTCGCCCCATTCCGAGTCCGGCGGACAAACTTCGCCAGCCCCATGCCCCAAGGCTATAGCCCATCGTTTTTTGGCCATTTTTCCGCTGGACGAACTTGGGGCCCCAGACTTCGGGCGCTCGTTTTTGGGCGCGGCTTTGGCCGCGGCCTATTTTTAGCACACAGAGGAGGCACGCAAAGTTTCGCCCCATTCCAAGTCCGGCGGACGAACTTCGCCAGCCCCACGCCCCAAGGCTATAGCCCACCCGTTTTTTGGGCATTTTTCCGCTGGACGAACTTGGGGCCCCGGACTTCGGGCGCTCGTTTTTGGGCGTGGCTTTGCCCACGGCCTATTTTTGGCACACGGAGGGGGCACGCAAAGTTTCGCCCCATTCCGAGTCCGGCGGACGAACTTCGCCAGCCCCACGCCCCAAGGCTATAGCCCACCCGTTTTTTGGGCATTTTTCCGCTGGACGAACTTGGGGTCCCGGGCTTCGGGCGCTCGTTTTTGGGTGCGGCTTTGTCCGCGGCCTATTTTTGGCACACGGAGGGGGTACGCAAAGTTGCGCCCCATTCCGAGTCCGGCGGACGAACTTCGCCCGCCCCACGCCCCAAGGCTATAGCCCACCCGTTTTTTGGGCATTTTTCCGCTGCACGAACTTGGGGCCCCGGACTTCGGGCACTTGTTTTTGGGTGCGGCTTTGACCGCGGCCTATTTTTGGCACACAGAGGGGGCACGCAAAGTTTCGCCCCATTCCGAGTCCGGCGGACGAACTTCGCCCGCCCCACGCCCCAAGGCTATAGCCCACCCGTTTTTTGGGCATTTTTCCGCTGGACGAACTTGGGGCCCCAGACTTCGGGCACTCGTTTTTGGGTGCGGCTTTGCCCGTGACCTATTTTTGGCACACGGAGGGGGCACGCAAAGTTTCGCCCCATTCCGAGTCCGGCGGACGAACTTCGCCAGCCCCATGCCCCAAGGCTATAGCCCATCGTTTGTTGGGCATTTTTCCGCTGGACGAACTTGGGGCCCCGGACTTCGGGAGCTCGTTTTTGGGCGCAGCTTTGGCCGCGGCCTATTTTTAGCACACGGAGGAGGCACGCAAAGTTTCGCCCCATTCCGAGTCCGGCGGACGAACTTCGCCAGCCCCACGCCCCAAGGCTATAGCCCATCCGTTTTTTGGGCATTTTTCGATTGGATGAACTTGGGGCCCCGGACTTCGGGCGATCGTTTTTGGGCGTGGCTTTGCCCACGGCCTATTTTTGGCACACGGACGGGGCACGCAAAGTTTCGCCCCATTGCGAGTCCGGCGGACGAACTTCGCAAGCCCCACGCCCCAAGGCTATAGCCCACCCGTTTTTTGGGCATTTTTCCGCTGGACGAACTTGGGGTCCCGGGCTTCGGGCGCTCGTTTTTGGGCGCGGCTTTGCCCGCGGCCTATTTTTGGCACATGGAGGGGGCATGCAAAGTTTCGCCCCATTCCTAGTCCGGCGGACGAACTTCGCCAGCCCCACGCCCCAAGGCTATAGCCCATCATTTTTTTGGCATTTTTCCGCTGGACGAACTTGGGGCCCCGGACTTCGGCCACTCGTTTTGGGGCGCGGCTTTGCCCGCGGCCTATTTTTGGCACACGGAGGGGGCACGCAAAGTTTCGCCCCATTCCGAGTCCGGCGGACGAACTTCGCCAGCCCCACGCCCCAAGGCAATAGCCCACCCATTTTTTGGGCATTTTTCCGCTGGACGAACTTGGGGCCCCGGACTTCGGGCACTCGTTTTTGGGCGCGGCTTTGCCCGCGGCCTATTTTTGGCACACGGAGGGGGCACGCAAAGTTTCGCCCCATTCCGAGTCCGGCGGACGAACTTCGCCAGCCCCATGCCCCAAGGCTATAGCCCATCGTTTTTTGGGCATTTTTCCGCTGGACGAACTTGGGGCCCCGGACTTCGGGCGCTCGTTTTCGGGCGCGGCTTTGGCCGCGGCCTATTTTTAGCACACGGAGGAGGCACGCAAAGTTTCGCCCCATTCCGAGTCCGGCGGACGAACTTCGCCAGTCCCACGCCCCAAGGCTATAGCCCACCCGTTTTTTGGGCATTTTTCCGCTGGACGAACTTGGGGCCCCGGACTTCGGGCGCTCGTTTTTGGGCGCGGCTTTTCCCACGGACTATTTTTGGCACACGGAGGGGGCACGCAAAGTTTCGCCCCATTCCGAGTCCGGCGGACGAACTTCGCCAGTCCCACGCCCCAAGGCTATATAGCCCTCCCGTTTTTTGGGCATTTTTCCGCTGGACGAACTTGGGGTCCCGGGCTTCGGGCGCTCGTTTTTGGTCGCGGCTTTGCCCGCGGCCTATTTTTGGCACTTGGAGGGGGCATGCAAAGTTTCGCCCCATTCCGAGTCCGGCGGACGAACTTCGCCAGCCCCACGCCCCAAGGCTATAGCCCATCATTTTTTTGGCATTTTTCCGCTGGACGAACTTGGGGCCCCGGACTTCGGTCACTCGTTTTTGGGCGCGGCTTTGCCCGCGGCCTATTTTTGGCACACGGAGGGGGCACGCAAAGTTTCGCCCCATTCCGAGTCCGGCGGACGAACTTCGCCAGCCCCACGCCCCAAGGCAATAGCCCACCCATTTTTTGGGCATTTTTCCGCTGGACGAACCTGGGGCCCCGGACTTCGGGCACTCGTTTTTGGGCGCGGCTTTGCCCGCGGCCTATTTTTGGCACACGGAGGGGGCACGCAAAGTTTCGCCCCATTCCGAGTCCGGCGGACGAACTTCGCCAGCCCCATGCCCCAAGGCTATAGCCCATCGTTTTTTGGGCATTTTTCCGCTGGACGAACTTGGGGCCCCGGACTTCGGGCGCTCGTTTTTGGGCGCGGCTTTGGCCGCGGCCTATTTTTAGCACACGGAGGAGGCACGCAAAGTTTCGCCCCATTCCGAGTCCGGCGGACGAACTTCACCAGCCCCACGCCCCAAGGCTATAGCCCACCCGTTTTTTGGGCATTTTTCCGCTGGACGAACTTGGGGCCCCGGACTTCGGGCGCTCGTTTTTGGGCGCGGCTTTTCCCACGGCCTATTTTTGGCACACGGAGGGGGCACGCAAAGTTTCGCCCCATTCCGAGTCCGGCGGACGAACTTCGCCAGCCCCACGCCCCAAGGCTATAACCCACCCGTTTTTTGGGCATTTTTCCGCTGGACGAACTTGGGGTCCCGGGCTTCGGGCGCTCGTTTTTGGGCGCGGCTTTGCCCGCGGCCTATTTTTGGCACATGGAGGGGGCATGCAAAGTTTCGCCCCATTCCGAGTCCGGTGGACGAACATCGCCAGCCCCACGCCCCAAGGCTATAGCCCATCATTTTTTTGGCATTTTTCCGCTGGACGAACTTGGGGCCCCGGACTTCGGTCACTCGTTTTTGGGCGCGGCTTTGCCCGCGGCCTATTTTTGGCACACGGAGGGGGCACGCAAAGTTTCGCCCCATTCCGAGTCCGGCGGACGAACTTCGCCAGCCCCACGCCCCAAGGCAATAGCCCACCCATTTTTTGGGCATTTTTCCGCTGGACGAACCTGGGGCCCCGGACTTCGGGCACTCGTTTTTGGGCGCGGCTTTGCCCGCGGCCTATTTTTGGCACACGGAGGGGGCACGCAAAGTTTCGCCCCATTCCGAGTCCGGCGGACGAACTTCGCCAGCCCCATGCCCCAAGGCTATAGCCCATCGTTTTTTGGGCATTTTTCCGCTGGACGAACTTGGGGCCCCGGACTTCGGGCGCTCGTTTTTGGGCGCGGCTTTGGCCGCGGCCTATTTTTAGCACACGGAGGAGGCACGCAAAGTTTCGCCCCATTCCGAGTCCGGCGGACGAACTTCACCAGCCCCACGCCCCAAGGCTATAGCCCACCCGTTTTTTGGGCATTTTTCCGCTGGACGAACTTGGGGCCCCGGACTTCGGGCGCTCGTTTTTGGGCGCGGCTTTTCCCACGGCCTATTTTTGGCACACGGAGGGGGCACGCAAAGTTTCGCCCCATTCCGAGTCCGGCGGACGAACTTCGCCAGCCCCACGCCCCAAGGCTATAACCCACCCGTTTTTTGGGCATTTTTCCGCTGGACGAACTTGGGGTCCCGGGCTTCGGGCGCTCGTTTTTGGGCGCGGCTTTGCCCGCGGCCTATTTTTGGCACATGGAGGGGGCATGCAAAGTTTCGCCCCATTCCGAGTCCGGTGGACGAACATCGCCAGCCCCACGCCCCAAGGCTATAGCCCATCATTTTTTTGGCATTTTTCCGCTGGACGAACTTGGGGCCCCGGACTTCGGTCACTCGTTTTTGGGCGCGGCTTTGCCCGCGGCCTATTTTTGGCACACGGAGGGGGCACGCAAAGTTTCGCCCCATTCTGAGTCCGGCGGACGAACTTCGCCAGCCCCACGCCCCAAGGCAATAGCCCACCCATTTTTTGGGCATTTTTCCGCTGGACGAACTTGGGGCCCCGGACTTCGGGCGCTCGATTTTGGGCGCGGCTTTGCCCGCGGCCTATTTTTGGCACACGGAGGGGGCACGCAAAGTTTCGTCCCATTCCGAGTCCGGCGGACGAACTTCGCCAGCCCCATGCCCCAAGGCTATAGCCCATCGTTTTTTGGGCATTTTTCCGCTGGACGAACTTGGGGCCCCGGACTTCGGGCGCTCGTTTTTGGGCACGGCTTTGGCCGCGGCCTATTTTTAGCACACGGAGGAGGCACGCAAAGTTTCGCCCCATTCCGAGTCCGGCGGACGAACTTCACCAGCCCCACGCCCCAAGGCTATAGCCCACCCGTTTTTTGGGCATTTTTCCGCTGGACGAACTTGGGGCCCCGGACTTCGGGCGCTCGTTTTTGGGCGCGGCTTTTCCCACGGCCTATTTTTGGCACACGGAGGGGGCATGCAAAGTTTCACCCCATTCCGAGTCCGGCGGACGAACTTCGCCAGCCCCACGCCCCAAGGCTATAGCCCACCCGTTTTTTGGGCATTTTTCCGCTGGACGAACTTGGGGTCCCGGGCTTCGGGCGCTCGTTTTTGGGTGTGGCCTTGCCCGCGGCCTATTTTTGGCACATGGAGGGGGCATGCAAAGTTTCGCCCCATTCCGAGTCCGGCGAACGAACTTCGCCTGCCCCACGCCCCAAGGCTATAGCCCATCATTTTTTTGGGCATTTTTCCGCTGGATGAACTTGGGGCCCCGGACTTCGGGCGCTCGTTTTTGGGCGCGGCTTTGCCCGCGGCCTATTTTTGGCACACGGAGGGGGCACGCAAAGTTTCGCCCCATTCCGAGTCCGGCGGACGAACTTCGCCAGCCCCACGCCCCAAGGCTATACCCCATCGTTTTTTGGGCATTTTTCCGCTGGGCGAACTTGGGTCCCCGGACTTCGGGCGCTCGTTTTTGGGCGCGGCTTTGCCCGCGCCTATTTTTGGCACACGGAGGGGGCACGCAATGTTTCGCCTCATTCCGAGTCTGGCGGACGAATTTCGCCAGCCCCACGCACCAAGGCTATAGCCCACCCGTTTTTTGGGCATTTTTCCGCTGGACGAACTTGGGGCCCCGGACTTCGGGCACTCGTTTTTGGGCGCGGCTTTGCCCGCGGCCTATTTTTGGCACACGGAGGGGGCACGCAAAGTTTCGCCCCATTCCGAGTCCGGCGGACGAACTTCGCCAGCCCCACGCCCCAAGGCAATAGCCCACCCATTTTTTGGGCATTTTTCCGCTGGACGAACTTGGGGCCCCGGACTTCGGGCGCTCGTTTTTGGGCGCGGCTTTGCCCGCGGCCTATTTTTGGCACACGGAGGGGGCACGCAAAGTTTCGCCCCATTCCGAGTCCGGCGGACGAACTTCGCCAGCCCCACGCCCCAAGGCTATAGCCCATCGTTTTTTGGGCATTTTTCCGCTGGACGAACTTGGGTCCCCGGACTTCGGGCGCTCGTTTTTGGGCGCGGCTTTGCCCGCGCCTATTTTTGGCACACGGAGGGGGCACGCAATGTTTTGCCTCATTCCGAGTCTGGCGGATGAATTTCGCCAGCCCCACGCACCAAGGCTATAGCCCACCCGTTTTTTGGGCATTTTTCCGCTGGACGAACTTGGGGCCCCGGACTTCGGGCGCTCGTTTTTGGGCGCGGCTTTGCCCGCGGCCTATTTTTGGCACACGGATGGGGCACGAAAAGTTTCGCCCCATTACGAGTCCGGCGGACGAACTTTGCCAGCCCCACGCCCCAAGGCTATAGCCCATCGTTTTTTGGGCATTTTTCCGCTGGACAAACTTGGGGCCCCGGACTTGGGGCGCTCGTTTATGGGCGCGGCTTTTCCCGGGGCCTATTTTTGGCGCACGGAGGTGGCATGCAAAGTTTCGCCCCAATCCGAGACCGGCGGACGAACTTCGCCAGCCCCACGCCCCAAGGCTATAGCCCACCCGTATTTTGGGCATTTTTCCGCTGGACGAACTTGGGGCCCCGGACTTGGGGCGCTCGTTTATGGGTGCGGCTTTGCCCGGGGCCTATTTTTGGCGCACGGAGGGGGCATGTAAAGTTTCGCCCCAATCCGAGTCCGGCGGACGAACTTCGCCAGCCCCACGCCCCAAGGCTATAGCCCACCTGTTTTTTGGGCATTTTTCCGCTGGATGAACTTGGGGCCCCGGACTTTGGGCACTCGTTTTTGGGCGCGGCTTTGCCCACGGCCTATTTTTGGCACACGGAGGGGGCACGCAAAGTTTTGCCGCAGTCCGAGTCCGGCGGACGAACTTCGCCAGCCCCACTCCCCAAGGCTATAGCCCACCCGTTTTTTGGGCATTTTTCCGCTGGACGAACTTGGGGCCCCGGACTTCGGGCACTCGTTTTTGGGCGCGGCTTTGCCCGCGGCCTATTTTTGGCACACGGAGGGGGCACGCAAAGTTTCGTCCCATTCCGAGTCCGGCGGACGAACTTCGCCAGCCCCACGCCCCAAGGCTATAGCCCATCGTTTTTTGGGCATTTTTCCGCTGGACGAACTTGGGTCCCCGGACTTCGGGCGCTCGTTTTTGGGCGCGGCTTTGCCCGCGGCCTATTTTTGGCACACGGAGGGGGCATGCAATGTTTCGCCTCATTCCGAGTCCGGCGGACGAATTTCGCCAGCCCCACGCACCAAGGCTATAGCCCACCCGTTTTTTGGGCATTTTTCCGCTGGACGAACTTGGGGCCCCGGACTTCGGGCACTCATTTTTGGGCGCGGCTTTACCCGCGGCCTATTTTTGGCACACGGAGGGGGCACGCAAAGTTTCGTCCCATTCCGAGTCCGGCGGACGAACTTCGCCAGCCCCACGCCCCAAGGTTATAGCCCACCCGTTTTTTGGGCATTTTTCCGCTGGACGAACTTGGGGTCCCGGGCTTCGGGCGCTCGTTTTTGGGCGTGGCTTTGCCCGCGGCCTATTTTTGGCACATGGAGGGGGCATGCAAAGTTTCGCCCCATTCCGAGTCCGGCGGACGAACTTCGCCAGCCCCACGCCCCAAGGCTATAGCCCATCGTTTTTTGGGCATTTTTCCGCTGGACGAACTTGGGGCCCCAGACTTCGGGCGATCGTTTTTGGGCGCGGCTTTGCCGACGGCCTATTTTTTGCACACGGAGGGGGCACGCAAAGTTTCGCCCCATTCCGAGTCCGGCGGACGAACTTCGCCAGCCCCACGCCCCAAGGCTATAGCCCACCCGTTTTTTGGGCATTTTTCCGCTGGACGAACTGGGGGCCCCGGACTTCGGGCGCTCGTTTTTGTGTGCGTCTTTGCCCGCGGCCTATTTTTGGCACACGGAGGGGGCACGCAAAGTTTCGCCCCATTCCGAGTCCGGCGGACGAACTTCGCCAGCCCCACGCCCCAAGGCTATAGCCCACCCGTTTTTTGGGCATTTTTCCGCTGGACGAACTTGGGGCCCCGGACATCGGTCACTCGTTTTTGGGCGCGGCTTTGCCCGCGGCCTATTTTTGGCACACGGAGGGGGCACGCAAAGTTTCGCCCCATTCCGAGTCCGGCGGACGAACTTCGCCAGCCCCACGCCCCAAGGCTATAGCCCATCGTTTTTTGGGCATTTTTCCGCTGGACGAACTTGGGGCCCCGGACTTCGGGTGCTCGTTTTTGGACGCGGCTTTGCCCGCACCTATTTTTGGCACACGGAGGGGGCACGCAAAGTTTCGCCCCATTCCGAGTCCGGCAGACGAATTTCGCCAGCCCCACGCACCAAGGCTATAGCCCATCGTTTTTTGGGCATTTTTCCGCTGGACGAACTTAGGGCCCCGGACTTCGGGCGCTCGTTTTTGGGCGCGGCTTTGCCCGCGGCCTATTTTTGGCACACGGAGGGGGCACGCAAAGTTTCGCCCCATTCCGAGTCCGGCGGACGAACTTCGCCAGCCCCACGCCCCAAGGCTATAGCCCATCGTTTTTTGGGCATTTTTCCGCTGGACGAACTTGGGGCCCCGGACTTGGGGCGCTCGTTTTTGGGCGCGGCTTTTCCCGGGGCCTATTTTTGGCGCACGGAGGGGGCATGCAAAGTTTCGCCCTAATCCGAGTCCGGCGGACGAACTTCGCCAGCCCCACGCCCCAAGGCTATAGCCCACCCGTTTTTTGGGCATTTTTCCGCTGGACGAACTGGGGGCCCCGGACTTCGGGCGCTCGTTTTTGTGCGCGTCTTTGCCCGCGGCCTATTTTTGGCACACGGAGGGGGCACGCAAAGTTTCCCCCCATTCCGAGTCCGGCGGACGAACTTTGCCAGCCCCACGCCCCAAGGCTATAGCCCACCCGTTTTTTGGGCATTTTTCCGCTGGACGAACTTGGGGCCCCGGAATTCGGCCACTCGATTTTGGGCGCGGCTTTGCCCGCGGCCTATTTTTGGCACACGGAGGGGGCACGCAAAATTTCGGCCCATTCCGAGTCTGGCGGACGAACTTCGCCAGCCCAACGCCCCAAGGCTATAGCCCATCGTTTTGTGGGCATTTTTCCGCGGGACGAACTTGGGGCCCCGGACTTCGGGAGCTTGTTTTTGGGCGCGGCTCTGCCTGCGGCCTATTTTTGGCACAAGGAGGGGGCACGCAAAGTTTCGCCCCATTCCGAGTCCGGCGGACGAACTTCGCCAGCCCCACGCCCCAAGGCTATAGCCCACCCGTTTTTTGGGCATTTTTCCGCTGGACGAACTTGGGGCCCCGGACTTCGGGCGCTCGTTTTTGGGCATGTCTTTGCCCGCGGCCTATTTTTGGCACACGGAGGGGGCACGCAAAGTTTCGCCCCATTCCGAGTCCGGCGGACGAACTTCGCCAGCCCCACGCCCCAAGGCTATAGCCCATCGTTTTGTGGGCATTTTTCCGCGGGATGAACTTGGGGCCCCGGACTTCGGGAGCTTGTTTTTAGACGCGGCTCTGCCCGCGGCCTATTTTTGGCACAAGGAGGGGGCACGCAAAGTTTCGCCCCATTCCGAGTCCGGCGGACGAACTTCGCCAGCCCCACGCCCCAAGGCTATAGCCCACCCGTTTTTTGGGCATTTTTCCGCTGGACGAACTTGGGGCCTCGGACTTCGGGCGCTCGTTTTTGGGCGCGGCTTTGCCCGCGGCCTATTTTTGGCACACGGAGGGGGCACGTTAAGTTTCGCCCCATTCCGAGTCCGGCGGACGAACTTCGCCAGCCCCACGCCCCAAGGCTATAGCCCATCGTTTTGTGGGCATTTTTCCGCGGGACGAACTTGGGGCCCCGGACTTCGGGAGCTTGTTTTTGGGCGCGGCTCTGCCCGCGGCCTATTTTTGGCACAAGGAGGGGGCACGCAAAGTTTCGCCCCATTCCGAGTCCGGCGGACGAACTTCGCCAGCCCCACGCCCCAAGGCTATAGCCCACCCATTTTTTGGGCATTTTTCCGCTGGACGAACTTGGGGCGCCGGACTTCGGGCGCTCATTTTTGGGCGCAGCTTTGCCCGCGGCCTATTTTTGGCACACGGAGGGGGCACGCAAAGTTTCGCCCCATTCCGAGTCCGGCGGACGAAGTTCGCCAGCCCCACGCCCCAAGGCTATTGCCCATCGTTTTTTGGGCATTTTTCCGCTGGACGAACTTGGGGCCCCGGACATCGGGCGCTCGTTTTTGGGCGCGGCTTTGGCGGCAGCCTATTTTTGGCACACGGAGGGGGCACGCAAAGTTTCGCCCCATTCCGAGTCCGGCGGACGAACTTCGCCAGCCCCACGCCCCAAGGCTATAGCCCACCCGTTTTTTGGGCATTTTTCCGCTGGACGAACATGGGGCCCCGGACTTCGAGCGCTCATTTTTGGGCGCGTCTTTGCCCGCGGCCTATTTTTGGCACACGGAGGGGGCACGCAAAGTTTCGCCCCATTCCGAGTCCGGCGGACGAAGTTCGCCAGCCCCACGCCCCAAGGCTATAGCCCATCGTTTTTTGGGCATTTTTCCGCTGGACGAACTTGGGGCCCCGGATTTCGGACGCTCGTTTTTGGGCGCGGCTTTGCCCGCGGCCTATTTTTGGCACAAGGTGGGGCACGCAAATTTTCGCCCCATTCCGAGTCCGGCGTACGAACTTCGCCAGCCCCACGCCCCAAGGCTATCGTTTTTTGGGCATTTTTCCGCTGGACGAACTTGGGGCGCCGGACTTCGGGCGCTCGTTTTCGGGCGCGGCTTTGCCCGCGGCCTATTTTTGGCACACGGAGGGGGCACGCAAAGTTTCGCCCCATTCCGAGTCCGGCGGACGAACTTCGCCAGCCCCACGCCCCAAGGCTATAGCCCACCCGTTTTTTGGGCATTTTTCCGATGGACGAACTTGGGGCTCCGGACATTGGGCGCGGCTTTCCCCGCGGCCTATTTTTGTGACACGGACAGGGCACGCAAAGTTTCACCCCATTCCGAGTCCGGCGGACGAACTTTGCCAGCCCCACGCCCCAAGGCTATAGCCCACCCGTTTTTTGGGCATTTTTCCGCTGGACGAACTTGGGGTCCCGGACTTCGCGCACTTGTTTTTGGGAGCGGCTTTGCCTGAGGCCTATTTTTGGCACACGGAGGGGGCACGCAAAGTTTCGCCCCATTCCGAGTCCGGCGGACGAACTTCGCCAGCCACACGGCCCAAGGCTATAGCCCACCCGTTTTTTGGGCATTTTTCCGCTAGACGAACTTGGGGCCCCGGACTTCGGGCGCTCGTTTTTGGGCGCGGCTTTGCCCGCGGCCTATTTTTGGCACACGGAGGGGGCACGCAATGTTTCGTCCCATTCCGAGTCCGGCGGACGAACTTCGCCAGCCCCACGCCCCAAGGCTATAGCCCACCCGTTTTTTGGGCATTTTTCCGCTGGACGAACTTGGGGCCCCGGACTTCGCGCACTTGTTTTTGGGCGCGGCTTTGCCTGAGTCCTATTTTTGGCACACGGAGGGGGAACGCAAAGTTTCGCCCCATTCCGAGTCCGGCGGACGAACTTCGCCAGCCACACGCCCCAAGGCTATAGCCCACCCGTTTTTTGGGCATTTTTCCGCTGGACGAACTTGGGGCCCCGGACTTCGGGCTCTCGTTTTTGGGCGCGGCTTTGCCCGCTGCCTATTTTTGGCACACGGAGGGGGCACGCAATGTTTCGCCCCATTCCGAGTCCGGCGGACGAACTTCGCCAGCCCCACGCCCCAAGGCTATAGCCCACCCATTTTTTGGGCATTTTTCCGCTGGACGAACTTGGGGCGCCGGACTTCGGGCGCTCATTTTTGGGCGCAGCTTTGCCCGCGGCCTATTTTTGGCACACGGAGGGGGCACGAAAAGTTTCGCCCCATTCTGAGTCTGGCGGACGAACTTCGCCAGCCCCACGCCCCAAGGCTATAGCCCACCCGTTTTTTGGGCATTTTTCCGCTGGACGAACATGGGGCCCCGGACTTCGAGCGCTCATTTTTGGGCACGTCTTTGCCCGCGGCCTATTTTGTGCACACGGAGGGGGCACGCAAAGTTTCGCCCCATTCCGAGTCCGGCGGACGAAGTTCGCCAGCCCCACGCCCCAAGGCTATTGCCCATCGTTTTTTGGGCATTTTTCCGCTGGACGAACTTGGGGCCCCGGACATCGGGCGCTCGTTTTTGGGCGCGGCTTTGGCAGCAGCCTATTTTTGGCACACGGAGGGGGCACGCAAAGTTTCGCCCCATTCCGAGTCCGGCGGACGAACTTCGCCAGCCCCACGCCCCAAGGCTATAGCCCACCCGTTTTTTGGGCATTTTTCCGCTGGACGAACATGGGGCCCCGGACTTCGAGCGCTCATTTTTGGGCGCGTCTTTGCCCGCGGCCTATTTTTGGCACACGGAGGGGGCACGCAAAGTTTCGCCCCATTCCGAGTCCGGCGGACGAAGTTCGCCAGCCCCACGCCCCAAGGCTATAGCCCATCGTTTTTTGGGCATTTTTCCGCTGGACGAACTTGGGGCCCCGGATTTCGGACGCTCGTTTTTGGGCGCGGCTTTGCCCGCGGCCTATTTTTGGCACAAGGTGGGGCACGCAAATTTTCGCCCCATTCCGAGTCCGGCGTACGAACTTCGCCAGCCCCACGCCCCAAGGCTATCGTTTTTTGGGCATTTTTCCGCTGGACGAACTTGGGGCGCCGGACTTCGGGCGCTCGTTTTCGGGCGCGGCTTTGCCCGCGGCCTATTTTTGGCACACGGAGGGGGCACGCAAAGTTTCGCCCCATTCCGAGTCCGGCGGACGAACTTCGCCAGCCCCACGCCCCAAGGCTATAGCCCACCCGTTTTTTGGGCATTTTTCCGATGGACGAACTTGGGGCTCCGGACATTGGGCGCGGCTTTCCCCGCGGCCTATTTTTGTGACACGGACAGGGCACGCAAAGTTTCACCCCATTCCGAGTCCGGCGGACGAACTTTGCCAGCCCCACGCCCCAAGGCTATAGCCCACCCGTTTTTTGGGCATTTTTCCGCTGGACGAACTTGGGGTCCCGGACTTCGCGCACTTGTTTTTGGGAGCGGCTTTGCCTGAGGCCTATTTTTGGCACACGGAGGGGGCACGCAAAGTTTCGCCCCATTCCGAGTCCGGCGGACGAACTTTGCCAGCCACACGGCCCAAGCCTATAGCCCACCCGTTTTTTGGGCATTTTTCCGCTAGACGAACTTGGGGCCCCGGACTTCGGGCGCTCGTTTTTGGGCGCGGCTTTGCCCGCGGCCTATTTTTGGCACACGGAGGGGGCACGCAATGTTTCGTCCCATTCCGAGTCCGGCGGACGAACTTCGCCAGCCCCACGCCCCAAGGCTATAGCCCACCCGTTTTTTGGGCATTTTTCCGCTGGACGAACTTGGGGCCCCAGACTTCGCGCACTTGTTTTTGGGCGCGGCTTTGCCTGAGTCCTATTTTTGGCACACGGAGGGGGAACGCAAAGTTTCGCCCCATTCCGAGTCCGGCGGACGAACTTCGCCAGCCACACGCCCCAAGGCTATAGCCCACCCGTTTTTTGGGCATTTTTCCGCTGGACGAACTTGGGGCCCCGGACTTCGGGCTCTCGTTTTTGGGCGCGGCTTTGCCCGCTGCCTATTTTTGGCACACGGAGGGGGCACGCAATGTTTCGCCCCATTCCGAGTCCGGCGGACGAACTTCGCCAGCCCCACGCCCCAAGGCTATAGCCCACCCATTTTTTGGGCATTTTTCCGCTGGACGAACTTGGGGCCCCGGACTTCGGCCACTCGTTTTTGGGCGCGGCTTTGCCCACGGCCTATTTCTGGCACACGGAGGGGGCACGCAAAGTTTCGCCCCATTCCGAGTTCGGCGGACGAACTTCGCCAGCCCCACGCCCCAAGGCTATAGCCCACCCGTTTGTTGGGCATTTTTCTGCTGGACGGACTTGGGGCCCCGGACTTCAGGCGCTCGTTTTTGGGCGCGGCTTTGCCCGCGGCCTATTTTTGGCACACGGAGGGGGCACGCAAACTTTCGCCCCATTCCGAGTCCAGCGGACGAACTTCGCCAGCCCCACGCCCCAAGGCTATAGCCCACCCGTTTTTTGGGCATTTTTCCGCTGGACGAACTTGGGGCCCCGGACTTCGGGTGCTCGTTTTTAAGCGCGGCTTTGCCCGCGGCCTATTTTTGGCACACGGAGGGGGTACGCAAAGTTTCGCCACATTCTGAGTCTGGCGGACGAACTTCGCCAGCCCCACGCCCCAAGGCTATAGCCCATCGTTTTTTGGGCATTTTTCCGCTGGACGAACTTGGGGCGCCGGACTTCGGGCGCTCGTTTTTGGGTGCGGCTTTGCCGCAGCCTATTTTTGGCACATGGAGGGAGCACGCAAAGTTTCGGCCCATTCCGAGTCCGGCGGACGAACTTCGCCAGCCCCACGCCCCAAGGCTATAGCCCACCCGTTTTTTGGGCATTTTTTCGCTGGACGAACTTGGCACCCAGGACTTCGGCGCTCATTTTTGGGCGCGGCTTTGTCCGCGTCCTATTTTTGGCACACGGAGGGGGCACGCAAAGTTTCGCCCCATTCCGAGTCCGGCGGACGAACGTCGCCCGCCACACGGCCCAAGGCTATAGCCCACCCGTTTTTTGGGCATTTTTCCGCTGGACGAACTTGGGGCCCCGGACTTTGGGCGCTCGTTTTTGGGCGCGGCTTTGCCCGCGGCCTATTTTTGGCACACGGAGGGGGCACGCAATGTTTCGCCCCATTCCGAGTCCGGCGGACGAACTTCGCCAGCCCCACGCCCCAAGGCTATAGCCCACCCGTTTTTTGGGCATTTTTCCGCTGGACTAACTTGGGGCCCCGGACTTCGGGCGCTCATTTTTGGGCGCGGCTTTGCCCGCAGCCTATTTTCGGCACACGGAGGGGGGCACGCAAAGTTTCGCCCCATTCCAAGTCCGGCGGACGAACTTCGCCAGCCCCACGCCCTAAGGCTATAGACCATCGTTTTTTGGGCATTTTTCCGCTGGACGAACTTGGGGCCCCGGACATCGGGCGCTCGTTTTTGGGCGCGGCTTTGCCCGCGGCCTATTTTTGGCACACGGAGGGGGCACTAAAAGTTTCACCCCATTCCGAGTCCGGCGGACGAACTTCGCCAGCCCCACGCCCCAAGGCTATAGCCCACCCGTTTTTTGGGCATTTTTCCGCTGGACGAACTTGGGGCCCCGGACTTCGGCTGCTCGTTTTTGGGCGCGGCTTTGCCCGCGGCCTATTTTTGGCACACGGAGGGGGCACGCAAAGTTTCGCCCCATTCCGAGTCCGGCGGACGAACTTCGCCAGCCCCACGCCCCAAGGCTATGGCCCATCGTTTTTTGGGCATTTTTCCGCTGGATGAACTTGGGGCCCCGGACTTCGGGCGCTCATTTTTGGGCATGGCTTTGCCCGCGGCCTATTTTTGGCACACGGAGGGGGCACGCAAAGTTTCGCCCCATTCCGAGTCCGGCGGACGAACTTCGCCAGCCCCACGCCCCAAGGCTATAGCCTTCCCGTTTTTTGGGCATTTTTCCGCTGGACGAACTTGGGGCCCCGGACTTCGGGCGCTCGTTTTTGGACGCGGCTTTGCCCGCGGCCTATTTTTGGCACACGGAGGGGGTACGCAAAGTTTCGCCACATTCTGAGTCTGGCGGACGAACTTCGCCAGCCCCACGCCCCAAGGCTATAGCCCATCGTTTTTTGGGCATTTTTCCGCTGGACGAACTTGGGGTACCGGACTTCGGGCGCTCGTTTTTGGGTGCGGCTTTGCCGCAGCCTATTTTTGGCACACGGAGGGAGCACGCAAAGTTTCGGCCCATTCCGAGTCCGGCGGACGAACTTCGCCAGCCCCACGCCCCAAGGCTATAGCCCACCCGTTTTTTGGGCATTTTTTCGCTGGACGAACTTGGCACCCAGGACTTCGGCGCTCATTTTTGGGCGCGGCTTTGCCCGCGGCCTATTTTTGGCACACGGAGGGGGCACGCAAAGTTTCGCCCCATTCCGAGTCCGGCGGACGAACTTCGCCAGCCACACGGCCCAAGGCTATAGCCCACCCGTTTTTTGGGCATTTTTCCGCTGGACGAACTTGGGGCCCCGGACTTCGGGCGCTCGTTTTTGGGCGCGGCTTTGCCCGCGGCCTATTTTTGGCACACGGAGGGGGCACGCAATGTTTCGCCCCATTCCGAGTCCGGCGGATGAACTTCGCCAGCCCCACGCCCCAAGGCTATAGCCCACCCGTTGTTTGGGCATTTTTCCGCTGGACGAACTTGGGGCCCCGTACTTCGGGCGCTCGTTTTTGGGCGCGGCTTTGACCGCGGCCTATTTTTGGCACAAGGTGGGGGCACGCAAAGTTTCGCCCCATTCCGAGTCCGGCGGACGAACTTCGCCAGCCCCACGCCCCAAGGCTATAGCCCATCGTTTTTTGGGCATTTTTCCGCTGGACGAACTTGGGGCCCCGGACTTCGGGCGCTCGTTTTTGGGCGCGACTTTGACCGCGGCCTATTTTTGGCACACGGAGGGGGCACGCAAAGTTTCGCCCCATCCCGAGTCCGGCGGACGAACTTCGCCAGCCCCACGCCCCAAGGCTATAGCCCACCCGTTTTTTGGGCATTTTTCCGCTGGACGAACTTGGGGCCCCGGACTTCGGGCGCTCGTTTTTGGACGCGGCTTTGCCCGCGGCCTATTTTGGGCACACGGAGGGGGCACGCAAAGTTTCGCCCCATTCCGAGTCCGGCGGACGAACTTCGCCAGCCACACGGCCCAAGGCTATAGCCCACCCGTTTTTTGGGCATTTTTCCGCTGGACGAACTTGGGGCCCCGGACTTCGGGCGCTCGTTTTTGGGCGCGGCTTTGCCCGCGGCCTATTTTTGGCACACGGAGGGGGCACGCAATGTTTCGCCCCATTCCGAGTCCGGCGGATGAACTTCGCCAGCCCCACGCCCCAAGGCTATAGCCCACCCGTTGTTTGGGCATTTTTCCGCTGGACGAACTTGGGGCCCCCGTACTTCGGGCGCTCGTTTTTGGGCGCGGCTTTGACCGCGGCCTATTTTTGGCACAAGGTGGGGGCACGCAAAGTTTCGCCCCATTCCGAGTCCGGCGGACGAACTTCGCCAGCCCCACGCCCCAAGGCTATAGCCCATCGTTTTTTGGGCATTTTTCCGCTGGACGAACTTGGGGCCCCGGACTTCGGGCGCTCGTTTTTGGGCGCGACTTTGACCGCGGCCTATTTTTGGCACACGGAGGGGGCACGCAAAGTTTCGCCCCATCCCGAGTCCGGCGGACGAACTTCGCCAGCCCCACGCCCCAAGGCTATAGCCCACCCGTTTTTTGGGCATTTTTCCGCTGGACGAACTTGGGGCCCCGGACTTCGGGCGCTCGTTTTTGGACGCGGCTTTGCCCGCGGCCTATTTTTGGCACACGTAGGGGGCACGCAAAGTTTCGCCCCATTCCAAGTCCGGCGGACGAACTTCGCCAGCCCCACGCCCCAAGGCTATAGACCATCGTTTTTTGGGCATTTTTCCGCTGGACGAACTTGGGGCCCCAGACTTAGGGCGCTCGTTTTTGGGCGCGGCTTTGTCCGTGGCCTATTTTTGGCACACGGAGGGGGCACGCAAAGTTTCGCCCCATTCCGAGTCCGGCGGATGAACTTCGCCAGCCCCACGCCCCAAGGCTATAGCCCACCCGTTTTTTGGGCATTTTTCCGCTGGACGAACTTGGGGCCCCGGACTTCGAGGGCTCGTTTTTGGGCGCGGCTTTGCCCGCGGCCTATTTTTGGCACACGGAGGGGGCACGTAAAGTTTTGCCCCATTCCGTGTCCGGCGGACGAACTTCGCCAGCCCCACGCCCCAAGGCTATAGCCCATCGTTTTTTGGGCATTTTTCCGCTGGACGAACTTGGGGCCCCGGACTTCGGGCGCTCGTTTTTGGGCGCGGCTTTGCCCGTGGCCTATTTTGGGCACACGGAGGGGGCACGCAAAGTTTCGCCCCATTCCGAGTCCGGCGGACGAACTTCGCCAGCCCCACGCCCCAAGGCTATAGCCCACCCGTTTTTTGGGCATTTTTCCGCTGGACGAACTTGGGGCCCCGGACTTCTGGTGCTCGTTTTTGGGCGCGGCTTTGCCCGCGGCCTATTTTTGGCACACGGAGGGGGCACGCAAAGTTTCACCCTATTCCGAGTCCGGCGGACAAACTTCGCCAGCCCCACGCCCCAAGGCTATAGCCCATCGTTTTTTGGGCATTTTCCCGCTGGACGAACTTGGGGCCCCGGACTTCGGGCGCTCGTTTTTGGGCGCGGCTTTGCCCGCGGCCTATTTTTGGCACACGGAGGGGGCACGCAAAGTTTCTGCCCATTCCGGGTCCGGCGGACGAACTTCGCCAGCCCCACGCCCCAAGGCTATAGTCCATCGTTTTTTGGGCATTTTTCCGCTGGACGAACTTGGGGCCCCGGACTTCGGGCGCTCGTTTTTGGGCGCCGCTTTGCCCGCGGCCTATTTTTGGCACACGGAGGGGGCACGCAAAGTTTCGCCCCATTCCGAGTCCGGCGGACGAACTTCGCCAGCCCCACGCCCCAAGGCTATAGCCAACCCCTTTTGTGGGCATTTTTCCGCTGGACGAACTTGGGGCCCCCGGACTTCGGGCGTCCGTTTTTGGGCGCGCTTTGCCCGTGGCCTATTTTTGGCACACGGAAGGGGCACGCAAAGTTTCGCCCCATTCCGAGTCCGGCGGACGAACTTCGCCAGCCCCACGCCCTAAGGCTATAGCCCATCGTTTTTTGGGTATTTTTCCGCTGGACGAACTTGGGGCCTCGGACTTCGGGCACTCGTTTTTGGGCGCGGCTTTGCCCGCGGCCTATTTTTGGCACACGGAGGGGGCACGCAAAGTTTCACCCCATTCCGAGTCTGGCGGACGAACTTCGCCAGCCCCACGTCCCAAGGCTATAGCCCATCGTTTTTTGGGCATTTTTCCGCTGGACGAACTTGGGGCCCCGGACTTAGGGCGCTCGTTTTTGGACGCGGCTTTGCCCACGGCCTATTTTTGGCACACGGAGGGGGCACGCAAAGTATCGCCCCATTCCGAGTCCGGCGGACGAACTTCGCCAGCCCCACGCCCCAAGGCTATAGCCCACCCGTTTTTTGGGCATTTTTCCGCTGGACGAACTTGGGGCCCCGGACTTCGGGCGCTCGTTTTTGGGCGCGGCTTTGCCCGCGGCCTATTTTTGGCACACGGAGGGGGCATGCAAAGTTTCACCCTATTCCGAGTCCGGCGGCCGAACTTCGCCAGCCCCACGCCCCAAGGCTATAGCCCATCGTTTTTTGGGCATTTTTCCGCTGGACGAACTTGGGGCCCCGGACTTCGGGCGCTTGTTTTTGGGCGCGGCTTTGCCCGTGGCCTATTTTTGGCACACGGAGGGGGCACGCAAAGTTTCACCCCATTCCAATTCCGGCGGACGAACTTCGCCAGCCCCACGCCCCAAGGCTATAGCCCTCCCGTTTTTTGGGCATTTTTCCGCTGGACGAACTTGGGGCCCCGGACTTCGGGCGCTCGTTTTTGGGCGCGGCTTTGCCCACAGCCTATTTTTCGCATAGGGAGGGGGCACGAAAAGTTTCGCCCCATTCCGAGTCCGGCGGACAAACTTCGCCAGCCCCACGCCCCAAGGCTATAGCCCTCCCGTTTTTTGGGCATTTTTCCGCTGGACGAACTTGGAGCCCCGGACTTCGGGCGCTCGTTTTTGGGTGCGGCTTTGCCCGTGGCCTATTTTTGGCACACGGAGGGGGCACGCAAAGTTTTACCCTTTTCCGAGTCCGGCGGCCGAACTTCGCCAGCCCCACACCCCAAGGCTATAGCCCATCGTTTTTTGGGCATTTTTCCGCTGGACGAACTTGGGGCCCCGGACTTCGGGCACTCGTTTTTGGGCGCGGCTTTGCCCGCACCCTATTTTTTGCACACGGAGGGGGCACGCAAAGTTACACCCCATTCCAAGTCCGGCGGACGAACTTCGCCAGCCCCACGCCCCAAGGCTATAGCCCTCCCGTTTTTTGGGCATTTTTCCGCTGGACGAACTTGGGGCCCCGGACTTCGGGCGCTTGTTTTTGGGCGCGGCTTTGTCCGCGGCCTATTTTTGGCACACGGAGGGGGCACGTAAAGTTTTGCCCCATTCCGAGTCCGGCGGACGAACTTCGCAAGCCCCACGCCCCAAGGCTATAGCCCACCCGTTTTTTGGGCATTTTTCCGCTGGACGAACTTGGGGCCCCGGACTTCGGGCACTCGTTTTTGGGCGCGGCTTTGCCCGCGGCCTATTTTTGGCACACGGAGGGGGCACGCAAAGTTTCGCCCCAGTCCGAGTCCGGCGGACGAACTTCGCCAGCCCCACGCCCCAAGGCTATAGCCCACCCGTTTTTTGGGCATTTTTCCGCTGGACGAACTTGGGGTCCCGGACTTCGGGCGCTCGTTTTTGGGCGCGGCTTTGCCCACGGCCTATTTTGGGCACACGGAGGGGGCACGCAAAGTTTCGCCCCATTCCGAGTCCGGCGGACGAACTTCGCCAGCCCCACGCCCAATGGCTATAGCCCACCCGTTTTTTGGGTATTTTTGCGCTGGACGAACTTGGGGCCCCGGACTTCGGGCGCTCGTTTTTGGGCGCGGCTTTGCCCGCGGCCTATTTTTGGCACACGGAGGGGGCACGCAAAGTTACACCCCATTCCAAGTCCGGCGGACGAACTTCGCCAGCCCCACGCCCCAAGGCTATAGCCCTCCCGTTTTTTGGGCATTTTTCCGCTGGACGAACTTGGGGCCCCGGACTTCGGGCACTCGTTTTTGGGCGCGGCTTTGCCCGCAGCCTATTTTTGGCACAGGGAGGGGGCTCGCAAAGTTTCGCCCCATTCCGTGTCCGGCGGACGAACTTCGCCAGCCCCACGCCCAAAGGCTATAGCCCACCCGTTTTTTGGGCATTTTTCCGCTGGACGAACTTGGGGCCCCGGACTTCGGGCGCTCGTTTTTGGGTGCGGCTTTGCCCGTGGCCTATTTTTGGCACACGGAGGGGGCACGCAAAGTTTCACCCTTTTCCGAGTCCGGCGGCCGAACTTCGCCAGCCCCACACCCCAAGGCTATAGCCCATCGTTTTTTGGGCATTTTTCCGCTGGACGAACTTGGGGCCCCGGACTTCGGGCACTCGTTTTTGGGCGCGGCTTTGTCCGCACCCTATTTTTGGCACACGGAGGGGGCACGCAAAGTTACACCCCATTCCAAGTCCGGCGGACGAACTTCGCCAGCCCCACGCCCCAAGGCTATAGCCCTCCCGTTTTTTGGGCATTTTTCCGCTGGACGAACTTGGGGCCCCGGACTTCGGGCGCTCGTTTTTGGCGCGGCTTTGCCCGCGGCCTATTTTTGGCACACAGAGGGGGCACGCAAAGTTTCGCCCCAGTCCGAGTCCGGCGGACGAACTTCGCCAGCCCCACGCCCCAAGGCTATAGCCCACCCGTTTTTTGGGCATTTTTCCGCTGGACGAACTTGGGGTCCCGGACTTCGGGCGCTCGTTTTTGGGCGCGGCTTTGCCCGCGGCCTATTTTGGGCACACGGAGGGGGCACGCAAAGTTTCGCCCCATTCCGAGTCCGGCGGACGAACTTCGCCAGCCCCACGCCCCAAGGCTATAGCCCATCATTTTTTGGGCATTTTTCTGCTGGACGAACTTGGGGCCCCGGACTTCGGGCGCTCGTTTTTGGGCGCGGCTTTGCCCGCGGCCTATTTTTGGCACACGGAGGGGGCACGCAAAGTTTCACCCCATTCCAAGTCCGCGGATGAACTTCGCCAGCCCCACGCCCCAAGGCTATAGCCCACCCGTTTTTTGGGCATTTTTCCGCTGGACGAACTTGGGGCCCCGGACTTCGGGCGCTCGTTTTTGGCGCGGCTTTGCCCGCGGCCTATTTTTGGCACACAGAGGGGGCACGCAAAGTTTCGCCCCATTCCGAGTCCGGCGGACGAACTTCGCCAGCTCCACGCCCCAAGGCATTAGCCCATCGTTTTTTGGGCATTTTCCCGCTGGACGAACTTGGGGCCCCGGACTTCGGGCGCTCGTTTTTGGGCGCGGCTTTGCCCGTGGCCTATTTTTGGCACGTGGAGGGGGCACGCAAAGTTTTGCCCCATTCCGAGTCCGGCGGCGAACTTCGCCAGCCCCACGCCCCAAGGCTATAGCCCACCCGTTTTTGGCCCCGGACTTCGGGCGCTCGTTTTTGGGCGCGGCTTTGCCCGCGGCCTATTTTTGGCACACGGAGGGGGCACGCAAAGTTTCGCCCCATTCCGAGTCCGGCGGACGAACTTCGCCAGCCCCACGCCGCAAGGCTTTAGCCCATCGTTTTTTGGGCATTTTTCCGCTGGACGAACTTGGGGCCCCGGACTTCGGGCGCTCGTTTTTGGGCGCGGCTTTGTCCGCGGCCTATTTTTGGCATGCGGAGGGGGCACGCAAAGTTTTGCCCCATTCCGAGTCCGGCGGACGAACTTCGCCAGCCCCACGCCCCAAGGTTATAGCCCACCCGTTTTTTGGGCATTTTTCCGCTGGACGAACTTGGGGCCCCGGACTTCGGGCGCTCGTTTTTGGCGCGGCTTTGCCCGCGGCCTATTTTTGGCACACAGAGGGGGCACGCAAAGTTTCGCCCCATTCCGAGTCCGGCGGACGAACTTCGCCAGCTCCACGCCCCAAGGCATTAGCCCATCGTTTTTTGGGCATTTTTCCGCTGGAAGAACTTGGGGCCCCGGACTTCGGGCGCTCGTTTTTGGGCGCGGCTTTGCCCGTGGCCTATTTTTGGCACGTGGAGGGGGCACGCAAAGTTTTGGCCCATTCCGAGTCCGGCGGCGAACTTCGCCAGCCCCACGCCCCAAGGCTATAGCCCACCCGTTTTTTGGGCATTTTTCCGCTGGAGGAACTTGGGGCACCGGACTTCGGGCGCTCGTTTTTTGGCGCGGCTTTGCCCGCAGCCTATTTTTGGCACACGGAGGGGGCACGCAAAGTTTCGCCCCATTCCGAGTCCGGCGGACGAACTTCGCCAGCCCCACGCCACAAGGCTATAGCCCATCGTTTTTTGGGCATTTTTCTGCTGGACGAACTTGGGGCCCCGGACTTCGGGCGCTCGTTTTTGGGCGCAGCTTTGCCCGCGGCCTATTTTTGGCACACGGAGGGGGCACGCAAAGTTTCGCCCCATTCCGAGTCCGGCGGACGAACTTCGACAGCCCCACGCCCAATGGCTATAGCCCACCCGTTTTTTGGGCATTTTTCCGCTGGACGAACTTGGGGCCCCGGACTTCGGGTGCTCGTTTTTGCGTGCGGCTTTTCCCGCGGCCTATTTTTGGCACACAGAGGGGGCACGCAAAGTTTCACCCTATTCCGAGTCCGACGGACGAACTTCGCCAGCCCCACGCCCCAAGGCTATAGCCCATCGTTTTTTGGGCATTTTTCCGCTGGACGAACTTGGGGCCCCGGACTTCGGGCGCTCGTTTTTGGGTGTGGCTTTGCCCGCGGCCTATTTTTGGCACACGGAGGGGGCACGCAAAGTTTCACCCCATTCCAAGTCCGGCGGACGAACTTCGCCAGCCCCACGCCCCAAGGCTATAGCCCACCCGTTTTTTGGGCATTTTTCCGCTGGACGAACTTGGGGCCCCGGACTTCGGGCGCTCGTTTTTGGGCGCGGCTTTGCCCGCGGCCTATTTTTGGCACACGGAGGGGGCACGCAAAGTTTCGCCCCATTCCGAGTCCGGCGGACGAACTTCGCCAGCCCCACGCCGCAAGGCTTTAGCCCATCGTTTTTTGGGCATTTTTCCGCTGGACGAACTTGGGGCCCCGGACTTCGGGCGCTCGTTTTTGGGCGCGGCTTTGTCCGCGGCCTATTTTTGGCACGCGGAGGGGGCACGCAAAGTTTTGCCCCATTCCGAGTCCGGCGGACGAACTTCGCCAGCGCCACGCCCCAAGGCTATAGCCCACCCGTTTTTTCGGCATTTTTCCGCTGGACGAACTTGGGGCCCCGGACTTCGGGCGCTCGTTTTTGGCGCGGCTTTGCCCGCGGCCTATTTTTGGCACACAGAGGGGGCACGCAAAGTTTCGCCCCATTCCGAGTCCGGCGGACGAACTTCGCCAGCTCCACGCCCCAAGGCATTAGCCCATCGTTTTTTGGGCATTTTTCCGCTGGACGAACTTGGGGCCCCGGACTTCGGGCGCTCGTTTTTGGGCGCGGCTTTGCCCGTGGCCTATTTTTGGCACGTGGAGGGGGCACGCAAAGTTTTGCCCCATTCCGAGTCCGGCGGCGAACTTCGCCAGCCCCACGCCCCAAGGCTATAGCCCACCCGTTTTTTGGGCATTTTTCCGCTGGAGGAACTTGGGGCACCGGACTTCGGGCGCTCGTTTTTTGGCGCGGCTTTGCCCGCAGCCTATTTTTGGCACACGGAGGGGGCACGCAAAGTTTCGCCCCATTCCGAGTCCGGCGGACGAACTTCGCCAGCCCCACGCCACAAGGCTATAGCCCATCGTTTTTTGGGCATTTTTCTGCTGGACGAACTTGGGGCCCCGGACTTCGGGCGCTCGTTTTTGGGCGCAGCTTTGCCCGCGGCCTATTTTTGGCACACGGAGGGGGCACGCAAAGTTTCGCCCCATTCCGAGTCCGGCGGACGAACTTCGCCAGCCCCACGCCCAATGGCTATAGCCCACCCGTTTTTTGGGCATTTTTCCGCTGGACGAACTTGGGGCCCCGGACTTCGGGCGCTCGTTTTTGCGTGCGGCTTTTCCCGCGGCCTATTTTTGGCACACAGAGGGGGCACGCAAAGTTTCACCCTATTCCGAGTCCGACGGACGAACTTCGCCAGCCCCACGCCCCAAGGCTATAGCCCATCGTTTTTTGGGCATTTTTCCGCTGGACGAACTTGGGGCCCCGGACATCGGGCGCTCGTTTTTGGGTGTGGCTTTGCCCGCGGCCTATTTTTGGCACACGGAGGGGGCACGCAAAGTTTCACCCCATTCCAAGTCCGGCGGACGAACTTCGCCAGCCCCACGCCCCAAGGCTATAGCCCACCCGTTTTTTGGGCATTTTTCCGCTGGACGAACTAGGGGCCCCGGACTTCGGGCGCTCGTTTTTGGGCGCGGCTTTGCCCGCGGCCTATTTTTGGCACACGGAGGGGGCACGCAAAGTTTCGCCCCATTCCGAGTCCGGCGGACGAACTTCGCCAGCCCCACGCCGCAAGGCTTTAGCCCATCGTTTTTTGGGCATTTTTCCGCTGGACGAACTTGGGGCCCCGGACTTCGGGCGCTCGTTTTTGGGCGCGGCTTTGTCCGCGGCCTATTTTTGGCACGCGGAGGGGGCAAATTTTTGCCCCATTCCGAGTCCGGCGGCGAACTTCGCCAGCCCCACGCCCCAAGGCTATAGCCCACCCGTTTTTTGGGCATTTTTCCGCTGGAGGAACTTGGGGCCCCGGACTTCGGGCGCTCGTTTTTGGGCGCGGCTTTGCCCGCAGCCTATTTTTGGCACACGGAGGGGGCACGCAAAGTGTCGCCCCATTCTGAGTCCGGCGGACGAACTTCGCCAGCCCCACGCCCCAAGGCTATAGCCCACCTGTTTTTTGGGCATTTTTCCGCTGGACGAACTTGGGGCCCCGGACTTCGGGCGCTCGTTTTTCGGCGCGGCTTTGCCCGCAGCCTATTTTTGGCACACGTAGGGGGCACGCAAAGTTTCGCCCTATTCCGAGTCCGGCGGACGAACTTCGCCAGCCCACGCCCCAAGGCTATAGCCCATCGTTTTTTGGGCATTTTTCCGCTGGACGAACTTGGGGCCCCGGACTTCGGGCGCTCATTTTTGTGCGCGGCTTTGCCCGCGGCCTATTTTTGGCACATGGAGGGGGCGCGCAAAGTTTCGCCCCATTCCGAGTCCGGCGGACGAACTTCGGCAGCCCCACGCCCCAAGGCTATAGCCCATCGTTTTTGGGCATTTTTCCGCTGGACGAACTTGGGGCCACGGACTTCGGACACTCGTTTTTGGGCGCGGCTTTGTCCGCGGCCTATTTTTGGCACATGGAGGGGGCGCGCAAAGTTTCGCCCCATTCCGAGTCCGGCGGACGAACTTCGCCAGCCCCACGCCCCAAGGCTATAGCCCACCCCTTTTTTGGGCTTTTTTCCGCTGGACGAACTTGGGGCCCCGGACTTCGGGCGCCCATTTTTGGGCGCGCTTTGCCCGCGGCCTATTTTTGGCACACGGAGGGGGCACGCAAAGTTTCGCCCCATTCCGAGTCCGGCGGACGAACTTCGCCAGCCCCACGCCCCAAGGCTATAGCCCACCCCTTTTTTGGGCATTTTTCCGCTGGACGAACTTGGGGCCCCGGACTTCGGGCACCCGTTTTTGGGCGCGCTTTGCCCGCCGCCTATTTTTGGCACACGGAGGGGGCACGCAAAGTTTTGCCCCATTCCGAGTCCGGCGGACGAACTTCGCCAGCCCCACGCCCTAAGGCTATAGCCCATCGTTTTTTGGGTATTTTTCCGCTGGACGAACTTGGGGCCCCGGACTTCGGGCACTCGTTTTTGGGCGCGGCTTTGCCCGCGGCCTATTTTTGGCACACGGAGGGGGCGCGCAAAGTTTCGCCCCATTCCGAGTCCGGCGGACGAACTTCGCCAGCCCCCCGCCCCAAGGCTATAGCCCACCCGTTTTTTGGGCATTTTTCCGCTGGACGAACTTGGGGCCCCGGACTTCGGGCTCTCGTTTTTGGGCGCGGCTTTGCCCGCGGCCTATTTTTGGCACACGGAGGGGGCACGCAAAGTTTCGCCCCATTCCGAGTCCGGCGGACGAATTTCGCCAGCCCTACGCCCCAAGGCTATAGCCCACCCGTTTTTTGGGCATTTTTCCGCTGGACGAACTTGGGGCCCCAGACTTCGGGCGCTCGTTTTTGGGCGCGGCTTTGCCCGCTGCCTATTTTTGGCACACGGAGGGGGCACGCAAATTTTCGCCCCATTCCAAGTCCGGCGGACGAACTTCGCCAGCCCCACGCCCCAAGGCTATAGCCCATCGTTTTTGGGCATTTTTCCGCTGGACGAACTTGGGGCCCCGGACTTCGGGCACTCGTTTTTGGGCGCGGCTTTGCCCGCGGCCTATTTTTGGCACACAGAGGGGGCGCGCAAATTTTCGCCCCATTCCGAGTCCGGCGGACGAACTTCGCTAGCCCCCCGCCCCAAGGCTATAGCCCATCGTTTTTTGGGCATTTTCCGCTGGACGAACTTGGGGCCCCGGACTTCGGGCGCTCGTTTTTGGGCGCGGCTTTGCCCGCGGCCTATTTTTGGTACACGGAGGGGGCATGCAAAGTTTCGCCCCATTCCGAGTCCGGCGGATGAAGTTCGCCAGCCCCACGCCCCAAGGCAATAGCCCACCCGTTTTTTGGGCATTTTTCCGCAGGACGAACTTGGGACCCCGGACTTCGGGCACTCGTTTTTTGGCGCGGCTTTGCCCGCGGCCAATTTTTTGTACACGGAGGGGGCACGTAAAGTTTCGCCCCATTCCGAGTCCGGCGGACGAACTTCGCCAGCCCCACGCCCCAAGGCTATAGCCCACCCGTTTTTTGGGCATTTTTCCGCTGGACGAACTTGGGGCCCCGGACTTCGGGCACTCGTTTTTCTGCGCGGATTTGCCCGCGGCCTATTTTTTGCACACGGAGGGGGCACGCAAAGTTTCGCCCCATTCCGAGTCCGGCGGACGAACTTCGCCAGCCCCACGGCCCAAGGCTATAGCCCACCCGTTTTTTGGGCAATTTTCCGCTGGACGAACGTGGGGCCCCGGACTTCGGGCGCTCATTTTTGGACGCGGCTTTGCCCGCGGCCTATTTTTGGAACACGGAGAGGGGACGCAAAGTTTCGCCCCATTCCGAGTCCGGCGGACGAACTTCGCCAGCCCCACGCCCCAAGGCTATAGCCCACCCGTTTTTTGGGCAATTTTCCGCTGGACGAACTTGGGGCCCCGGACTTCGGGCGCTCGTTTTTGGGCGCGGCTTTCTCGCGGCATATTTTTTGCACACGGAGGGGGCATGCAAAGTTTTACCCCATTCCGAGTCCGGCGTATGAACTTCGCCAGCCCCACGCCCCAAGGCTATAGCCCACCCGTTTTTGGGCAATTTTCCGCTGGACGAACTTGGGGCCCCGGACTTCGGGCGCTCGTTTTTGGACGCGGCTTTGCCCGCGGCCAATTTTTGGAACACGGAGGGGGCACGCAAAGTTTCGTCCCATTGCGAGTCCGGCGGACGAACTTCGCCAGCCCCACGCCCCAAGGCTATAGCCCACCCGTTTTTTGGGCATTTTTCCGCTGGACGAACTTGGGTCCCCGGGCTTCGGGGGCTCGTTTTTGGGCGCGGCTTTGCCCGTGGCCTATTTTTGGCACACGGAGGGGGCACGCAAAGTTTCGCCCCATACCGAGTCCGGCGGACGAACTTCGCCAGCCCCACGCCCCAAGGCTATAGCCCACCCGTTTTTTGGGCATTTTTCCGCTGGACGAACTTGGGTCCCCGGGCTTCGGGGGCTCGTTTTTGGGCGCGGCTTTGCCCGCGGCCTATTTTTGGCACACGGAGGGGGCATGCAAAGTTTCGCCCCATTCCGAGTCCGGCGGACGAACTTCGCCAGCCCCACGCCCCAAGGCTATAGCCCACCCCTTTTTTGGGCATTTTTCCGCTGGACGAACTTGGGGCCCCGGACTTCGGGCACTCGTTTTTGGGCGCGGCTTTGCCCGCGGCCTATTTTTGGCACACGGAGGGGGCACGCAAAGTTTCGCCCCATTCCGAGTCCGGCGGACGAACTTCGCCAGCCCCACGGCCCAAGGCTATAGCCCACCCGTTTTTTGGGCAATTTTCCGCTGGACGAACGTGGGGCCCCGGACTTCGGGCGCTCATTTTTGGACGCGGCTTTGCCCGCGGCCTATTTTTGGAACACGGAGAGGGGACGCAAAGTTTCTCCCCATTCCGAGTCCGGCGGACGAACTTCGCCAGCCCCACGCCCCAAGGCTATAGCCCACCCGTTTTTTGGGCAATTTTCCGCTGGACGAACTTGGGGCCCCGGACTTCGGGCGCTCGTTTTTGGGCGCGGCTTTCCCGCGGCATATTTTTTGCACACGGAGGGGGCATGCAAAGTTTTACCCCATTCCGAGTCCGGCGTATGAACTTCGCCAGCCCCACGCCCCAAGGCTATAGCCCACCCGTTTTTTGGGCAATTTTCCGCTGGACGAACTTGGGGCCCCGGACTTCGGGCGCTCGTTTTTGGACGCGGCTTTGCCCGCGGCCAATTTTTGGAACACGGAGGGGGCACGCAAAGTTTCGTCCCATTGCGAGTCCGGCGGACGAACTTCGCCAGCCCCACGCCCCAAGGCTATAGCCCACCCGTTTTTTGGGCATTTTTCCGCTGGACGAACTTGGGTCCCCGGGCTTCGGGGGCTCGTTTTTGGGCGCGGCTTTGCCCGTGGCCTATTTTTGGCACACGGAGGGGGCACGCAAAGTTTCGCCCCATACCGAGTCCGGCGGACGAACTTCGCCAGCCCCACGCCCCAAGGCTATAGCCCACCCGTTTTTTGGGCATTTTTCCGCTGGACGAACTTGGGGCCCCGGACTTCGGGCTCTCGTTTTTGGGCGCGGCTTTGCCCGCGGCCTATTTTTGGCACACGGAGGGGGCATGCAAAGTTTCGCCCCATTCCGAGTCCGGCGGATGAAGTTCGCCAGCCCCACGCCCCAAGGCAATAGCCCACCCGTTTTTTGGGCATTTTTCCGCAGGACGAACTTGGGGCCCCGGACTTCGGGCGCTCGTTTTTTGGCGCGGCTTTGCCCGCGGCCAATTTTTTATACACGGAGGGGGCACGCAAAGTTTCCCCCCATTCCGAGTCCGGCGGACGAACTTCGCCAGCCCCACGCCCCAAGGCAATAGCCCACCCGTTTTTTGCGCATTTTTCCGCTGGACGAACTTGGGGCCCCGGACTTCGGGCGCTCGTTTTTGGACGCGGCTTTGCCCGCGGCCTATTTTTTGTACACGGAGGGGGCACGTAAAGTTTCGCCCCATTCCGAGTCCGGCGGACGAACTTCGCCAGCCCCACGCCCCAAGGCTATAGCCCACCCGTTTTTTGGGCATTTTTCCGCTGGACGAACTTGGGGCCCCGTACTTCGGGCACTCGTTTTTCGGCGCGGCTTTGCCCGCGGCCTATTTTTGGCACACGGAGGGGGCACGCAAAGTTTCGCCCCATTCCGAGTCCGGCGGACGAACTTCGCCAGCCCCACGGCCCAAGGCTATAGCCCACCCGTTTTTTGGGCAATTTTCCGCTGGACGAACGTGGGGCCCCGTACTTCGGGCGCTCATTTTTGGACGCGGCTTTGCCCGCGGCCTATTTTTGGAACACGGAGAGGGGACGCAAAGTTTCGCCCCATTCCGAGTCCGGCGGACGAACTTCGCCCGCCCCACGCCCCAAGGCTATAGCCCACTCGTGTTTTGGGCAATTTTCCGCTGGACGAACTTGGGGCCCCGGACTTCGGGCGCTCGTTTTTGGGCGCGGCTTTCCCGCGGCATATTTTTTGCACACGGAGGGGGCATGCAAAGTTTTACCCCATTCCGAGTCCGGCGGATGAACTTCGCCAGCCCCACGCCCCAAGACTATAGCCCACCCGTTTTTTGGGCAATTTTCCGCTGGACGAACTTGGGGCCCCGGACTTCGGGCGCTCGTTTTTGGACGCGGCTTTGCCCGCGGCCAATTTTTGGAACACGGAGGGGGCACGCAAAGCTTCGTCCCAGTGCGAGTCCGGCAGACGAACTTCGCCAGCCCCACGCCCCAAGGCTATAGCCCATCCGTTTTTTGGGCATTTTTCCGCTGGACGAACTTGGGTCCCCGGGCTTCGGGGGCTCGTTTTTGGGCGCGGCTTTGCCCGTGGCCTATTTTTGGCACACGGAGGGGGCACGCAAAGTTTCGCCCCATACCGAGTCCGGCGGACGAACTTCGCCAGCCCCACGCCCGAAGGCTATAGCCCACCCGTTTTTTGGGCATTTTTCCGCTGGACGAACTTGGGGCCCCAGACTTCGGGTGCTCGTTTTTGGGTGCGGCTTTGTCCGCAGCCTATTTTTGGCACACGGAGGGGGCACGCAAAGTTTCGCCCCATTCCGAGTCCGGCGGACGAACTTCGCCAGCCCCACGCCCCAAGGCTATAGCCCACCTGTTTTTTGGGCATTTTTCCGCTGGATGAACTTGGGGCCCCGGACTTCGGGCGCTCGTTTTTGGGCGCGGCTTTGCCCGCATCCTATTTTTGGCACACGGAGGGGGCACGCAAAGTTTCGTCCCATTCCGAGTCTGGCGGACGAACTTCGCCAGCCCCACGCCCCAAGGCTATAGCCCATCGTTTTTTGGGCATTTTTCCGCTGGACGAACTTGGGGCCCCGGACTTCGGGTGCTCGTTTTGTGGCACGGCTTTGCCCGCGGCCTATTTTTGGCACACGGAGGGCGCACGCAAAGTTTCGCCCCATTCCGAGTCCGGCGGACGAACTTCGCCAGCCCCACGCCCCAAGGCTATAGCCCACCCGTTTTTTGGGCATTTTTCCGCTGGACGAACTTGGGGCCCCGGAATTCGGGCACTCGTTTTTGGGCGCGGCTTTGCCCGCGGCCTATTTTTGGCACACGGAGGGGGCACGCAAAGTTTCGCCCCATTCCGAGTCCGGCGGACGAACTTCGCCAGCCCCACGCCCCAAGGCTATAGCCCATCGTTTTTTGGGCATTTTTCCGCTGGACGAACTTGGGGCCCCGGACTTCGGGCGATTATTTTTGGGCGCGGCTTTGCCCGCGGCCTATTTTTGGTGCACGGAGGGGGCACGCAAAGTTTCGCCCCATTCCGAGCCCGGCGGACGAACTTCGCCAGCCCCACGCCCCAAGGCTATAGCCCACCCATTTTTTGGGCAATTTTCCGCTGGACGAACTTGGGGCCCCAGACTTGGGGCGCTCGTTTTTGGGCGCGGCTTTGTCCAAGGCCCATTTTTGGCACATGGAGGGGGCGCGCAAAGTGTCGCCCCATTCTGAGTCCGGCGGACGAACTTCGCCAGCCCCACGCCCCAAGGCTATAGCCCACCTGTTTTTTGGGCATTTTTCCGCTGGACGAACTTGGGGCCCCGGACTTCGGGCGCTCGTTTTTGGGCGCAGCTTTGCCCGCGTCCTATTTTTGGCACACGGAGGGGGCACGCAAAGTTTCGTCCCATTCCGAGTCCAGCGGACGAACTTCGCCAGCCCCACGCCCCAAGGCTATAGCCCATCGTTTTTTGGGCATTTTTCCGCTGGACGAACTTGGGGCCCCGGATTTCGGGCGCTCGTTTTGTGGCGCGGCTTTGCCCGCGACCTATTTTTGGCACACGGAGGGGGCACGCAAAGGTTCGCCCCATTCCGAGTCCGGCGGACGAACTTCGCCAGCCCCACGCCCCAAGGCTATAGCCCACCCGTTTTTTGGGCATTTTTCCGCTGGACGAACTTGGGGCCCCGGACTTCGGGCGCTCGTTTTTGGGCGCGGCTTTGCCCGCGGCCTATTTTTGGCACACGGAGGGGGCACGCAAAGTTTCGCCCCATTCCGAGTCCGGCGGACGAACTTCGCCAGCCCCACGCCCCAAGGCTATAGCCCATCGTTTTTTGGGCATTTTTCCGCTGGACGAACTTGGGGCCCCCGACTTCGGGCGCTCGTATTTGGGCGCGGCTTTTCCCGCGGCCTATTTTTGGCACACGGAGGGGGCACGCAAAGTTTCACCCCATTCCGAGTCCGGCGGACGAACTTCGCCAGCCCCACGCCCCAAGGCTATAGCCCACCCGTTTTTTGGGCAATTTTCCGCTGGACGAACTTGGGGCCCCGGACTTCGGGTGCTCCTTTTTGGGCGCGGCTTTCCCGCGGCGTATTTTTTGCACACGGAGGGGGCATGCAAAGTTTTGCCCCATTCCGAGTCCGGCGGACGAATTTCACCAGCCCCATGCCCCAAGGCTATAGCCCATCGTTTTTTTGGGCAATTTTCCGTTGGACGAACTTGGGGCCCCGGACTTCGGGCGCTCGTTTTTGGGCGCGGCTTTGCCCGCGGCCTATTTTTGGCACACGGAGGGGGCACGCAAAGCTTCGCCCTATTCTGAGTCTGGCGGACGAACTTCGAAAGCCCCACGCCCCAAGGCTATAGCCCACCCCTTTTTTGGGCATTTTTCCGCTGGACGAACTTGGGGCCCCGGACTTCGGGCGCCCGTTTTTGGGCGCGCTTTGCCCGCGGCCTATTTTTGGCAAACGGAGGGGGCACGCAAAGTTTCGCCCCATTCCGAGTCCGGCGGACGAACTTCGCCAGCCCCACGCCCTAAGGCTATAGCCCATCGTTTTTTGGGTATTTTTCCGCTGGACGAACTTGGGGCCCCGGACTTCGGGCGCTCGTTTTTGGGCGCGGCTTTGCCCGCGGCCTATTTTTGGCACACGGAGGGGGCACGCAAAGTTTCGCCCCATTCCGAGTCCGGCGGACGAACTTCGCCAGCCCCACGCCCCAAGGCTATAGCCCACCCATTTTTTGGGCAATTTTCCGCTGGACGAACTTGGGGACCCGGACTTCGGGTACTCGTTTTTGGGCGCGGCTTTCCCGTGGCGTATTTTTGGCACACGGAGGGGGCATGCAAAGTTTTGCCCCATTCCGAGTCCGGCAGATGAATTTCGCCAGCCCCATGCCCCAAGGCTATAGCCCATCATTTTTTGGGCAATTTTCCGCTGGACGAACTTGGGGCCCCGGACTTCGGGCGCTTGTTTTTGGGCGCGGCTTTGCCCGCGGCCTATTTTTGGCACACGGAGGGGGCACGCAAAGTTTCGCCCCATTCCGAGTCCGGCGGACGAACTTCGCCAGCCCCCACGCCCCAAGGCTATAGCCCACCCATTTTTTGGGCAATTTTCCGCTGGACGAACTTGGGGACCCGGACTTCGGGTGCTCGTTTTTGGGCGCGGCTTTCCCGTGGCGTATTTTTGGCACACGGAGGGGGCATGCAAAGTTTTGCCCCATTCCGAGTCCGGCAGACGAATTTCGCCAGCCCCATGCCCCAAGGCTATAGCCCATCGTTTTTTGGGCATTTTTCCGCTGGACGAACTTGGGGCCCTGGACTTCGGGCGCTCGTTTTTGGGCGCGGCTTTTCCCGCGGCCTATTTTTGGCACACGGAGGGGGCACGCAAAGTTTCCCCCCATTCCGAGTCCGGCGGACGAACTTCGCCAGCCCCCCGCCCCAAGGCTATAGCCCATCGTTTTTTGGGCATTTTTCCGCTGGACGAACCTGGGGCCCCCGGACTTCAGGCGCTCGTTTTTTGACGCGGCTTTGCCCGCGGCCTATTTTTTGTACACGGAGGGGGCACGCAAAGTTTCGCCCCATTCCGAGTCCGGCGGACGAAGTTCGCCAACCCCACCCCCCAAGGCAATAGCCCACCCGTTTTTTTGGGCATTTTTCCGCTGGACGAACTTGGGGCCCCGGATTTCGGGCGCTCGTTTTTGGGCGCGGCATTGCCCGCGGCCTATTTTTGGCACACGGAGGGGGCACGCAAAGTTTGGCCCCATTCCGAGTCCGGCGGACGAACTTCGCCAGTCCCCCCGCCCTAAGGCTATAGCCCATCATTTTTTGGGCATTTTTCCGCTGGACGAACTTGGGGCCCCGGACTTCGGGTGCTCATTTTTTGACGCGGCTTTGCCCGCGGCCTATTTTTTGTACACGGAGGGGGCACGCAAAGTTTCGCCCCATTCCGAGTCCGGCGGACGAAGTTCGCCAACCCCACCCCCCAAGGCAATAGCCCACCCGTTTTTTGGGCATTTTTCCGCTGGACGAACTTGGGGCCCCGGACTTCGGGCACTCGTTTTTGGGCGTGGCTTTGCCCGCAGCCTATTTTTTGCACACGGAGGGGGCACGCAAAGTTTCGCCCCATTCCGAGTCCGGCGGACGAACTTCGCCAGCCCCACGCCCCAAGGCTATAGCCCACCCATTTTTTGGGCATTTTTCCGCTGGACGAACTTGGGGCCCCCGGACTTCGGGTGCTCGTTTTTGGGCGCGGCTTTGCCCGCGGCCTATTTTTGGCACACGTAGGGGGACGCAAAGTTTCGCTCCATTCCGAGTCCGGAGGACGAACTTCGCCAGCCCCACGCCCCAAGGCTATAGCCCATTGTTTTTTGGCCATTTTTCCGCTGGACGAACTTGGGGCCCCGGAATTTGGGCGCTTGTTTTTGGGCGCGGCGTTGCCCGCGGCCAATTTTTGGCACACGGAGGGGACACGCAAAGTTTCGTCCCATTCCGAGTCCGGCGGACGAACTTCGCCAACCCCACCCCCCAAGGCAATAGCCCACCCGTTTTTTGGGCATTTTTCCGCTGGACGAACTTGGGGCCCCGGACTTCGGGCACTCGTTTTTGGGCGCGGCTTTGCCCGCAGCCTATTTTTGGCACACGGAGGGGGCATGCAAAGTTTCGCCCCATTCCGAGTCCGGCGGACGAACTTTGCCAGCCCCACGCCCCAAGGCTATAGCACCTCGTTTTTTGGGCATTTGTCCGCTGGACGAACTTGGGGCCCCGGACTTCGGGCACTCGTTTTTGGCCGCGGCTTTGCCCGCGGCCTATTTTTGGCACACGGAGGGGGCACGCAAAGTTTCGCCCCATTCCGAGTCCGGCGGACGAACTTCGCCAGCCCCACGCCCCAAGGCTATAGCCCACCCGTTTTTTGGGCATTTTTCCGCTGGACGAACTTGGGGCCCCGGACTTCGGGCGCTGATTTTCGGGCGCGGCATTGCCCGCGGCCTATTTTTGGCACACGGAGGGGGCACGCAAAGTTTCGCCCCATTCCGAGTCCGGCGGACGAACTTCGGCAGCCCCACGCCCCAAGGCTATAGCCCATCGTTTTTTGGGCATTTTTCCGCTGGACGAACTTGGGGCCCCGGACTTCGGGCGCTCGTTTTTGGGCGCGGCTTTGTCCGCGGCCGATTTTTGGCACACGGAGGGGGCACGCAAAGTTTCGCCCCATTCCGAGTCCGGCGGACGAACTTTGCCAGCCCCACGCCCCAAGGCTATAGCCCACCCGTTTTTTGGGCATTTTTCCGCTGGACGAACTTGGGGCCCCGGACTTTGGGCACTCGTTTTTGGGCGCGGCTTTGTCCGCGGCCTATTTTTGGCACACGGAGGGGGCACGCAAAGTTTCGCCCCATTCCGAGTCCGGCGGATGAACTTCGCCAGCCCCACGCCCCAAGGTTATAGCCCACCCCTTTTTTGGGCATTTTTCCGCTGGACGAACTTGGGGCCCCAGACTTCGGGCGCTTGTTTTTGGGCGCGGCTTTGCCCGCGGCCTATTTTTGGCACACGGAGGGGGCACGCAAAGTTTCGCCCCATTCCGAGTCCGGCGGACGAACTTCGCCAGCCCCACGCCTCAAGGCTATAGCCCACCCGTTTTTTGGGCATTTTTCCGCTGGACGAACTTGGGGCCCCGGACATTGGGTGCTCGTTTTTGGGCGCAGCTTTGCCCGCGGCCTATTTTTGGCACACGAAGGGGGCACGCAAAGTTTCGCCCCATTCCGAGTCCGGCGGACGAACTTCGCCAGCCCCACGCCCCAAGGCTATAGCCCATCGTTTTTTTGGCATTTTTCCGCTGCACGAACTTGGTGCCCCGGACTTCGGGCGCTCGTTTTTGGGCGCGGCTTTTCCCGCGGCCTATTTTTGGCACACGGAGGGGGCACGCAAAGTTTCGCCCCATTCCGAGTCCGGCGGACGAACTTCGCCAGCCCTACGCCCCAAGGCTATAGCCCACCAGTTTTTTGGGCATTTTTCCGCTGGACGAACTTGGGGCCCCGGACTTCGGGCGCTCGTTTCTGGGCGCGGCTTTGCCCATGGACTATTTCCGGCACACGGAGGGGGCACGCAAAGTTTCGCCCCATTCTGAGTCCGGCGGACGAACTTCGGCAGCCCCACGCCCCAAGGCTATAGCCCATCGTTGTTTGGGCATTTTTCCGCTGGACGAACTTGGCGCCCCGGACTTCGGGCACTCGTTTTTGGGCGCGGCTCTGGCCGCAGCCTATTTTTGGCACACGGAGGGGGCACGCAAAGTTTCGCCCCATTCCGAGTCCGGCGGACAAACTTCGCCAGCCCCACGCCCCAAGGCTATAGCCCACCCGTTTTTTGGGCATTTTTCCGCTGGACGAACTTGGGGCCCCGGACTTCGGGCGCTGATTTTCGGGCGCGGCATTGCCCGCGGCCTATTTTTGGCACACGGAGGGGGCACGCAAAGTTTCGCCCCATTCCGAGTCCGGCGGACGAACTTCGCCAGCCCCACGCCCCAAGGCTATAGCCCATCGTTTTTTGGGCATTTTTCCGCTGGACGAACTTGGGGCCCCGGACTTCGGGCGCTCGTTTTTGGGCGCGGCTTTGCCCGCGGCCGATTTTTGGCACACGGAGGGGGCACGCAAAGTTTCGCCCCATTCCGAGTCCGGCGGACGAACTTTGCCAGCCCCACGCCCCAAGGCTATAGCCCACCCGTTTTTTGGGCATTTTTCCGCTGGACGAACTTGGGGCCCCGGACTTTGGGCACTCGTTTTTGGGCGCGGCTTTGTCCGCGGCCTATTTTTGGTACACGGAGGGGGCACGCAAAGTTTCGCCCCATTCTGAGTCCGGCGGATGAACTTCGCCAGCCCCACGCCCCAAGGTTATAGCCCACCCCTTTTTTGGGCATTTTTCCGCTGGACGAACTTGGGGCCCCAGACTTCGGGTGCTCGTTTTTGGGCGCGGCTTTGCCCGCGGCCTATTTTTGGCACACGGAGGGGGCACGCAAAGTTTCGCCCCATTCCGAGTCCGGCGGACGAACTTCGCCAGCCCCACGCCTCAAGGCTATAGCCCACCCGTTTTTTGGGCATTTTTCCGCTGGACGAACTTGGGGCCCCCGGACTTTGGGTGCTCGTTTTTGGGCGCAGCTTTGCCCGCGGCCTATTTTTGGCACACGAAGGGGGCACGCAAAGTTTCGCCCCATTCCGAGTCCGGCGGACGAACTTCGCCCGCCCCACGCCCCAAGGCTATAGCCCATCGTTTTTTTGGCATTTTTCCGCTGCACGAACTTGGTGCCCCGGACTTCGGGCGCTCGTTTTTGGGCGCGGCTTTGCCCGCGGCCTATTTTTGGCACACGGAGGGGGCACGCAAAGTTTCACCCCATTCCGAGTCCGGCGGACGAACTTCGCCAGCCCCACGCCCCAAGGCTATAGCCCACCCGTTTTTTGGGCATTTTTCCGCTGGACGAACTTGGGGCCCCGGACTTCGGGCGCTCGTTTTTGGGCGCAGCTTTGCCCATGGCCTATTTTTGGCACACGGAGGGGGCACGCAAAGTTTCGCCCCATTCTGAGTCCGGCGGACGAACTTCGGCAGCCCCACGCCCCAAGGCTATAGCCCATCGTTTTTTGGGCATTTTTCCGCTGGACGAACTTGGGGCCCCGGACTTCGGGCGCTCGTTTTTGGGCGCGGCTCTGCCCGCAGCCTATTTTTGGCATACGGAGGGGGCACGCAAAGTTTCGCCCCATTCCGAGTCCGGCGGACGAACTTCGCCAGCCCCACGCCCCAAGGCTATAGCCCACCCGTTTTTTGGGCATTTTTCCGCTGGACGAACTTGGGGCCCCGGACTTCGGGCGCTCGATTTTGGTCGCGGCTTTGCCCGCGGCCTATTTTTGGCACACGGAGGGGGCACGCAAAGTTTTGCCCCATTCCGAGTCCGGTGGACGAACTTCGCCCGCCCCACGCCCCAAGGCTATAGCCCATCGTTTATTAGGCATATTTCCGATGGACGAACTTGGGGCCCCGGACATCGGGCGCTCGTTTTTGGACGCGGCTTTGCCCGCGGCCTATTTTTGGCACACGGAGGGGGCATGCAAAGTTTCGCCCCATTCCGAGTCCGGCGGACGAACTTCGCCAGCCCCACGCCCCAAGGCTATAGCCCATCATTTTTTGGGCAATTTTCCGCTGGACGAACTTGGGGCCCCGGACTTCGGGCTCTTGTTTTTGGGCGCGGCTCTGCCCGCGGCCTGTTTTTGGCACACGGAGGGGGCACGCAAAGTTTCGCCCCATTCCGAGTCCGGCGGACGAACTTCGCCAGCCCCACGCCCCAAGGCTATAGCCCATCGTTTTTTGGGCATTTTTCCGCTGGACGAACTTGGTGCCCCGGACTTCGGGCGCTCGTTTTTGCGCGCGGCTTTGCCCGCGGCCTATTTTTGGCACACGGAGGGGGCACGCAAAGTTTCGCCCCATTCCGAGTCCGGCGGACGAACTTCGCCAGCCCCACGCCCCAAGGCTATAGCCCACCCGTTTTTTGGGCATTTTTCCGCTGGACGAACTTGGGGCCCCGGACTTTGGGCGCTCGTTTTTGGGCGCGGCTTTGCCCGCGGCATAGTTATGGCACACGGAGGGGGCACGCAACGTTTCGCCCCATTCCCAGTCCGGCGGACGAACTTCGCCAGCCCCACGCCCCAAGGCTATAGCCCATCGTTTTTTGGGCATTTTTCCGCTGGACGAACTTGGGGCCCCGGACTTCGGGCGCTCGTTTTTGGGCGCGGCTCTGCTCGCGGCCTATTTTTGGCACACGGAGGGGGCACGCAAAGTTTCGCCCCATTCCGAGTCTGGCGGACGAACTTCGCCAGCCCCACGCCCCAAGGCTATAGCCCACCCGTTTTTTGGGCATTTTTCCGCTGGACGAACTTGGGGCCCCGGACTTCGGGCGCTCGTTTTTGGGCGCGGCTTTGCCCGCGGCCTATTTTTGGCACACGGAGGGGGCACGCAAAGTTTCGCCCCATTCCGAGTCCGGCGGACGAACTTCGCCAGCCCCACGCCCCAAGGCTATAGCCCACCCGTTTTTTGGGCATTTTTCCGCTGGACGAACTTGGGGCCCCGGACTTCGGGCGCTCATTTTTGGGCACGGCTTTGCCCGCGGCCTATTTTTGGCACACGGAGGGGGCACGCAAAGTTTCGCCCCATTCCGAGTCCGGCGGACGAACTTCGCCCGCCCCACGCCCCAAGGCTATAGCCCATCATTTATTAGGCATTTTTCAGCTGGACGAACTTGGGGCCCCGGACTTCGGGCGCTCGTTTTTGGGCGCGGCTTTGCCCGCGGCCTATTTTTGGCATACGGAGGGGGCACGCAAAGTTTCACCCCATTCCGAGTCCGGCGGACGAACTTCGCCAGCCCCACGCCCCAAGGCTATAGCCCACCCTTTTTTTGGGCATTTTTCCGCTGGACGAACTTGGGGCCCCGGACTTCGGGCGCTCGTTTTTCGGCGCGGCTCTGCCCGCGGCCCATTTTTGGCACACGGAGGGGGCACGCATAGTTTCACCCCATTCCGAGTCCGGCGGACGAACTTCGCCAGCCCCACGCCCCAAGGCTATAGCCCACCCGTTTTTTGGGCATTTTTCCGCTGGACGAACTTGGGGCCCCGGACTTCGGGCGCTCGTTTTTCGGCGCGGCTTTGCCCACGGCCTATTTTTGGCACACGGAGGGGGCACGCATTGTTTCGCCCCATTCCGAGTCCGGCGGACGAACTTCGCCAGCCCCATGCCTCAAGGCTATAGCCCACCCGTTTTTTGGGCATTTTTCCGCTGGACGAACTTGGGGCCCCGGACTTTGGGCGCTCGTTTTTGGACGCAGCTTTGTCCGCGGCCTATTTTTGGCACACGAAGGGGGCACTTAAAGTTTCGCCCCATTCCGAGTCCGGCGGACGAACTTCGCCAGCCCCACGCCCCAAGGCTATAGCCCATCGTTTTTTGGGCATTTTTCCGCTGGACGAACTTGGTGCCCCGGACTTCGGGCGCTCGTTTTTGCGCGCGGCTTTGCCCGCGGCCTATTTTTGGCACACGGAGGGGGCACGCAAAGTTTCGCCCCATTCCGAGTCCGGCGGACGAACTTCGCCAGCCCCACGCCCCAAGGCTATAGCCCACCCGTTTTTTGGGCATTTTTCCGCTGGACGAACTTGGGGCCCCGGAATTTGGGCGCTTGTTTTTGGGCGCGGCGTTGCCCGCGGCCAATTTTTGGCACACGGAGGGGACACGCAAAGTTTCGTCCCATTCCGAGTCCGGCGGACGAACTTCGCCAACCCCACCCCCCAAGGCAATAGCCCACCCGTTTTTTGGGCATTTTTCCGCTGGACGAACTTGGGGCCCCGGACTTCGGGCACTCGTTTTTGGGCGCGGCTTTGCCCGCAGCCTATTTTTGGCACACGGAGGGGGCACGCAAAGTTTCGCCCCATTCCGAGTCCGGCGGACGAACTTTGCCAGCCCCACGCCCCAAGGCTATAGCACCTCGTTTTTTGGGCATTTGTCCGCTGGACGAACTTGGGGCCCCGGACTTCGGGCACTCGTTTTTGGCCGCGGCTTTGCCCGCGGCCTATTTTTGGCACACGGAGGGGGCACGCAAAGTTTCGCCCCATTCCGAGTCCGGCTGACGAACTTCGCCAGCCCCACGCCCCACGCCCCAAGGCTATAGCCCATCGTTTTTTGGGCATTTTTCCGCTGGACGAACTTGGGGCCCCGGACTTCGGGCGCTCGTTTTTGGGCGCGGCTCTGGCCGCAGCCTATTTTTGGCACACGGAGGGGGCACGCAAAGTTTCGCCCCATTCCGAGTCCGGCGGACGAACTTCGCCAGCCCCACGCCCCAAGGCTATAGCCCACCCGTTTTTTGGGCATTTTTCCGCTGGACGAACTTGGGGCCCCGGACTTCGGGCGCTGATTTTCGGGCGCGGCATTGCCCGCGGCCTATTTTTGGCACACGGAGGGGGCACGCAAAGTCTTGGGGCGTGGGGCAGGCGAAGTTCGTCCGCCGGACTCGGAATGGGGCGAAACTTTGGGTGCCCCCTCCGTGTGCCAAAAATAGGCCGCGGGCAAAGCCGCGCCCAAAAACGAGCGCCCGAAGTCCGGGGTCCCAAGTTCATCCAGCGGAAAAATGCCCAAAAAACGATGGGCTATAGCCTTGGGGCGTGGGGCTGGCGAAGTTCGTCCACCGGACTCGGAATGGGGCGAAACTTTGCGTGCCCCCTCCGTGTGCCAAAAATAGGCCGCGGGCAAAGCCGCGCCCAAAAAGGAGCGCCCGAAGTCCGGGGCCCCACGTTCGTCCAGCGGAAAAATGCCCAAAAAACGGGTGGGCTATAACCTTTGGGCGTGGGGCTGACGAAGTTTGTCCGCCGGACTCGGAATGGGGCGAAACTTTGTGTGCCTCCTCCGTGTGCCAAAAATAGGCCGGGGGCAAAGCCGCGGCCAAAAACGAGCGCCCGAAGTCCGGGGCCCCAAGTTCGTCCAGCGGAAAAATGCCCAAAAAACGATGGGCTATAGCCTTGGGGCGTGGGGCTGTCGAAGTTCGTCCGCCGGAGTCGGAATGGGGCGAAACTTTGCGTGCCCCCTCCGTGTACCAAAAATAGGCCGCGGGTAAAGCTGCGCCCAAAAACGACCGCCTGAAGTCCGGGGCCCCAAGTTCGTCCAGCGGAAAAATGCCCAAAAAACGGGGGGGGCTATAGCCTTGGGGCGTGGGGCTGGCGAAGTTCATCCGCCGGACTCGGAATGGGGCGAAACTTTGCGTGCCCCCTCCGTGTGCCAAAAATAGGCCGCGGGCAAAGCCGCGCCCAAAAACGAGCACCCGAAGTCCGGGGCCCCTAGTTCGTCCAGCGGAAAAATGCCCAAAAAATGGGTGGGCTATAGCCTTGGGGCGTGGGGCTGGCGAAGTTCGTCCGCCGGACTCGGAATGGGGCGAAACTTTGCGTGCCCCCTCCGTGTGCCAAAAATAGGCCGCGGGCAAAGCCGCGCCCAAAAACGAGTGCCCGAAGTCCGGGGCCCCATGTTCGTCCAGCGGAAAAATGCCCAAAAAACGGGGGGGCTATAGCCTTGGGGCGTGGGGCTGGCGAAGTTCATCCGCCGGACTCGGAATGGGGCGAAACTTTGCGTGCCCCCTCCGTGTGCCAAAAATAGGCTGCGGGCAAAGCCGCGCCCAAAAACGAGCACCCGAAGTCCGGGGCCCCTAGTTCGTCCAGCGGAAAAATGCCCAAAAAATGGGTGGGCTATAGCCTTGGGGCGTGGGGCTGGCGAAGTTCGTCCGCCGGACTCGGAATGGGGCGAAACTTTGCGTGCCCCCTCCGTGTGCCAAAAATAGGCCGCGGGCAAAGCCGCGCCCAAAAACGAGTGCCCGAAGTCCGGGGCCCCATGTTCGTCCAGCGGAAAAATGCCCAAAAAACGGGTGGGCTATAGCCTTTGGGCGTGGGGCTGGCGAAGTTCGTCCGCCGGACCCGGAATGGGGCGAAACTTTGCATACCCCCTCCGTGTGCCAAAAATAGGCCGCGGGCAAAGCCGCGCCCAAAAACGAGTGCCCGAAGACCGGGGCCCCAAGTTCGTCCAGCGGAAAAATGCCCAAAAAACGGGTGGGCTATAGCCTTGGGGCGTGGGGCTGGCGAAGTTTGTCCGCCGGACTCGGAATGGGGCGAAACTTTGCGTGCCTCCTCCGTGTGCCAAAAATAGGCCGCGGGCAAAGCCGTGCCCAAAAACGAGCGCCCGAAGTCCGGGGCCCCAAGTTCGTCCAGCGGAAAAATGCCCAAAAAACGATGGGCTATAGCCTTGGGGCGTGGGGCTGTCGAAGTTCGTCCGCCGGAGTCGGAATGGGGCGAAACTTTGCGTGCCCCCTCCGTGTGCCAAAAATAGGCCGCGGGTAAAGCCGCGCCCAAAAACGACCGCCTGAAGTCCGGGGCCCCAAGTTCGTCCAGCGGAAAAATGCCCAAAAAACGGGTGGGCTATATCCTTGGGGCGTGGGGCTGGCGAAGTTCATCCGCCGGACTCGGAATGGGGCGAAACTTTGCGTGCCCCCTCCGTGTGCCAAAAATAGGCCGCGGGCAAAGCCGCGCCCAAAAACGAGCGCCCGAAGTCCGGGGCCCCTAGTTCGTCCAGCGGAAAAATGCCCAAAAAACGGGTGGGCTATAGCCTTGGGGCGTGGGGCTGGCGAAGTTCGTCCGCCGGACTCGGAATGGGGCGAAACTTTGCGTGCCCCCTCCGTGTGCCAAAAATAGGCCGCGGACAAAGCCGTGCCCAAGAACGAGCGCCCAAAGTCTGGGGCCACAAGTTCGTACAGCGGAAAAATGCCCAAAACACGGGTGGGCTATAGCCTTGGGGCGTGGGGCTGGGGAAGTTCGTCCGCCGGACTCGGAATGGGGCGAAACTTTGCGTGCCCCCTCCGTGTGCCAAAAATAGGCAGCGGGCAAAGCCGCGCCCAAAAACGAGCTCCCGAAGTCCGGGGCCCCAAGTTCGTCCAGCGGAAAAATGCCCAAAAAACGATGGGCTATAGCCTTGGGGCGTGGGGCTGGCGAAGTTTGTCCGCCAGACTCGGAATGGGGCGAAACTTTGCGTGCCCCCTCCGTGTGCCAAAAATAGGCCGCGGGCAAAGCCGCGCCCAAAAACGAGCGCCCGAAGTCCGGGGCCCAAAGTTCGTCCAGCGGAAAAATGCCCAAAAAACGGGTGGGCTATAGCCTTGGGGCGTGGGGCTGGCGAAGTTCGTCCGCCGGACTCGGAATGGGCCGAAACTTTGCGTGCCCCCTCCGTGTGCCAAAAATAGGCCGCGGGCAAAGCCGCGACCAAAAACGAGCGCCCGAAGTCCGGGGCCCAAAGTTCGTCCAGCGGAAAAATACCCAAAAAACGATGGGCTATAGCCTTGTGGCGTGGTGCTGGCGAAGTTCGTCCGCCGGACTCGGAATGGGGCGAAACGTTTTGTGCCCCCTCCGTGCACCAAAAATAGGCCGCGGGCAAAGCCGCGCCCAAGAACGAGCGCCCGAAGTCCGGGGCCCCAAGTTCGTCCAGCGGAAAAATGCCCAAAAAACGGGTGGCTATAGCCTTGGGGCGTGGGGCCGGCGAAGTTCGTCCGCCGGACTCGGAATGGGGCGAAACTTTGGGTTCCCCCTCTGTGTGCCAAAAATAGGCCGCGGGCAAAGCCGCGCCAATAAACGAGCGCCCGAAGTCCGGGGCCCCAAGTTCGTCCTGCGGAAAAATGCCCAAAAAACGATGGGCTATAGCTTTGGGGCGTGGGGCTGGAGAAGTTCGTCCGCCGGACTCGGAAAGGGGCAACACTTTGCGTGCCCCCTCCGTGTGCCAAAAATAGGCCGCGGGCAAAGCCGCGCCCAAAAACGAGCGCCCGAAGTCCGGGGCCCCAAGTTCGTCCAGCGGAAAAATGCCCAAAAAACGATGGGCTATAGCCTTGGGGCGTGGGGCCGGCGAAGTTCGTCCGCCGGACTGGGAATGGGGCGAAACTTTGCGTGCCCCCTCCATGTGCCAAAAATCGGCCGCGGGCAAGACCGCGCCCAAAAACGAGCCCCCGAAGTCCGGGTCCCCAAGTTCGTCCAGCGGAAAAATACCCAAAAAACGGGTGGGCTATAGCCTTGGGGCGTGGGGCTGGCGAAGTTCGACCGCCGAACTCGGAATGGGACAAAACTTTGCGTGCCCCCTCAGTGTGCCAAAAATAGGCCGCGGGCAAAGGCGCGCCCAAAAACGAGCGCCCGAAGTCCGGGGCCCAAGTTCGTCCAGCGGAAAAATGCCCAAAAAACGGTTGGGCTACAGCCTTGGGGCGTGGGGCTGGCGAAGTTCGTCCGCCGGACTCGGAATGGGGCGAAACTTTGCGTGCCCCCTCTGTATGCCAAAAATAGGCTGCGGGCAAAGCCACGCCCAAAAATGAGCGCCCGAAGTCCGGGGACCCAAGTGCGTCCAGCGGAAAAATGCCCAAAAAATGATAGGCTATAGCCTTGGGGCGTGGGGCTGGCGAAGTTTGTCCGCTGGACTCGGAATGGGGCGAAACTTTGCGTGCCCCCTCCGTGTGCCAAAAATAGGCCGCGGTCAAAGCCTTGCCCAAAAATGAGCGCCCGAAGTCCGGGGCCCCAAGTTCGTCCAGCGGAAAAATGCCCAAAAAACGATGGGCTATAGCCTTGGGGCGTGGGGCTGGCGAAGTTCGTCCGCCGGACACGGAATGGGCCGAAACTTTGCGTGCCCCCTCCGTGTGCCAAAAATAGGCTGCGGCCAAAGCCGTACCCAAAAACGAGTGCCCGAAGTCCGGGGCCCCAAGTTCGTCCAGCGGAAAAATGCCCAAAAAACGATGGGCTATAGCCTTGGGGCGTGGGGCTGGCGAAGTTGGTCCGCCGGACTCAAAATGGGGCGAAACTTTGCGTGCCCCCTCCGTGTGCCAAAAATAGGCCGCGGACAAAGCCGCGCCCAAAAACGAGCGCCCGAAGTCCGGGGCCCCAAGTTCGTCCAGCGGAAAAATGCCCAAAAAACGATGGGCTATAGCCTTGGGGCGTGGGGCTGGCGAAGTTCGTCCGCCGGACTCGGAAAGGGGCGAAACTTTGCGTGCCCCCTCCGTGTGCCAAAAATAGGCTGCGGGAAAGCCGCGGCCAAAAACGAGCGCCCGAAGTCCGGGGCCCCAAGTTCGTCCAGCGGAAAAATGCCCAAAAAACGGGTGGGCTATGGCCTTGGGGCGTGGGGCTGGCAAAGTTCGTCCGCCGGACTCGGAATGGGGCGAAACTTTGCGTGCCCCCTCCGTGTGCCAAAAATAGGCCGCGGGCAAAGCCGCGCCCAAAAATGAGCGCCCGAAGTCTGGGGCCCCAAGTTCGTCCAGCGGAAAAATGCCTAAAAAACGGGTGGGCTATAGCCTTGGGGCGTGGGGCAGGCGATGTTCGTCCGCCGGACTCGGCATGGGGCGAAACTTTGCGTGCCCCCTCCGTGTGTCAAAAATAGGCCGCGGACAAAGCCGCGCCCAAAAACGAGCACCCGAAGTCCGGGGCCCCAAGTTCGTCCAGCGGAAAAATACCCAAAAACCGATGGGCTATAGCCTTGGGGCGTGGGGCTGGCGAAGTTCGTCCGCCGGACTCGGAATGGGGTGAAAATTTGCGTGCCCCCCCCCCCCCCCCCCGTGTGCCAAAAATAGGCTGCGGGCAAAGCCGCGCCCAAAAACGAGCGCCCGAAGTCTGGGGCCCGAAGTTCGTCCAGCGGAAAAATACCCAAAAAACGATGGGCTATAGCCTTGGGGCGTGGGGCTGGCGAAGTTCGTCCGCCGGACTCGGAATGGGCCGAAACTTTGCGTGCCCCCTCCGTGTGCCAAAAATAGGCTGCGGGCAAAGCCGTACCCAAAAACGAGTGCCCGAAGTCCGGGGCCCCAAGTTCGTCCAGCGGAAAAATACCCAAAAAATGATGGGCTATAGCCTTGGGGCGTGGGGCTGGCGAAGTTCGTCCGCCAGACTCGGAATGGGGCGAAACTTTGCGTGCCCCCCCCCGTGTGCCAAAAATAGGCTGCAGGCAAAGCCGCGCCCAAAAATGAGCGCCCGAAGTCCGGGGCCCCAAGTTCGTCCAGCGGAAAAATACCCAAAAAACGATGGGCTAAAGCCTTGGGGCGTGGGGCTGGCGAAGTTCGTCCGCCGGACTCGGAATGGGCCGAAACTTTGCGTGCCCCCTCCGTGTGCCAAAAATTGGCTGCGGGCAAAGCCGTACCCAAAAACGAGCGCCCAAAGTCCGGGGCCCCAAGTTCGTCCAACGGAAAAATGCCCAAAAAACGATGGGCTATAGCCTTGGGGCGTGGGGCTGGCGAAGTTCGTCCGCCGGACTCAGAATGGGGCGAAACTTTGCGTGCCCCCTCCGTGTGCCAAAAATAGGCCGCGGGCAAAGCCGCGCCCAAAACCGATCGCCCGAAGTCCGGGGCCCCAAGTTCGTCCAGTGGAAAAATGCCAAAAAAACGGGTGGGCTATAGCCTTGGGGCGTGGGGCTGGCGAAGTTCATCCGCCGGACTC